>ML791838.1:168336-202447 GCA_009831015.1 Picea engelmannii
AGAGGGTTTCCCAGGATAAATGCTGTGTACTTGTGGATGTGTATTTCTTAGTGATCTTGTGGTTATTATGCTCTTATCTTTATGAAATGCAAAGAACTATAATATCAGCATAAAACATTAACATGATCTAGGTGGATATCAGTGGCCACACACCCATTCCACTGGATCGAAAAATAGTTTTCCACCTTGGTAGTTTTTCGTGTGTTTTTCGGGTTCCAAACTTCTGGGGTCATTTTGAGGCCCTAAACAACATTTTTGGGGATTTGGGGCCCAGGTGATTGTCAATGGCACTAACCTGGGCTAGTTGAAAATCGTTCTTCTCGGTTAGACCTTTCCAATGAGATATCGTGCACCTAAAACAAAGATCGTATGCAAAAGTTACAACCTCGGTAAGTTGATGTACTAACTTACCCCAACTGGGCCCACATGACTTTTGACGCTTCATCTCCTAGGGTTAGGTTTTTGGATGTCTAGGGTTATGGCATTCATCTTTATTGTAAAAAGGCCTTCAGAGCCTCATTGTAGTCATCTTCTTGCGAATGAGCGCAGTCGTCGCATCTCTTCTCAAAGATAAGCCACCACCATTCTAGCAAGCTTGTTTCCCACTGCATTTTATAGTTTTAGCTTATTTCCTTGTTGAATAGAAACCCGTTTTACCGTATATATTTTATTCTATGTTAAGCATCTTTTGATAATAATATGTATTCATTTTTTTCTTCTCATAAAATCTGGATCAATGGTATCAGAGCGGTCTGCTCCTTGTCCTTCTTAATGCATGTCCCCAACAAGGTCAGGGTACAAAGAATTGGGTCTCAAGCTTGTTTCTCTTGAGGAAAAAAGATCTCTCACTCCCAAGCAACCTCTCATGGAGGGAGAAAATAAATACGATGAGAAAGAAAATCCCTTCAAAATGTTTCTTGAGGAATCCCTCACACAACAGAGGAATGAGATGATGGATAGTTTTGCGCAAATCCTTCGAAGATTACCAATAGGTGACACATCTTACTCAAACAAAGGTGTTTCCCCCTTCAAGGTACAAATCAACTTCAATATTCCTATATTTGAAGGTCAGATAGACGCAGATGATGTAGACAAATGGTTGAATCTGCTAGAAGGGTATTTCTTTGTCCATAACTTCTCGAATAGAGAAAAGATTACTTTTGCGCTCCTCAAAGTCATTCCCCATGTCAAATATTGGTGGGAAACTTTTTGCGAGCAAAAGGAAACATATGAACCCTCATTATTTACAGTTGTGGTCCCCTGGGAGTCCTTCAGGGATGCTATTAAGGAACAATACTACCCTGTTGGAAGTTATGATGACCTGTACACAAAATGGACCACATTGAGGCAGGAAAGAGACCAAACAGTGCTCGAGTTCACAAATATCTTCCATACCTTGCGCACCAAGATGGGTATCAAATATTCTGAGTGACATCTGGTGCTCAAGTATTGCGACGATCTGCATAGATACATCCAGGCTGAAATGGAGTTTTTGTACATCTCATGCTTGGGCGCGGCCTACCGATATGCTGTCAAAATCGATCATAAGCTCAAACAAAAGATGCGGCAATTTGGGCCTAGGAACCCCTCACAGCAAAATCCTGAAAAAAGGTGGCCCCAACCTGCAAAACAAAGGTGGCCCCGGACCTGCAACAACCCTTTGAGATCAAGACAGATTCTTCAGATTATGCTATGGGAGTCGTTCTCACTCAACACGACCACCCTATGGCCTATCATAGTGAGACACTATAAGATGTTTTCCATAAGTACCCTACTTACAACAAAGAAATGTACTCCATTGTGCAAGTCTTCCGCCAGTGGAGACATTACATTCTTGGAAAGGAGACAATCATCCACACTGATCATAAGTCACTGCAGTTCATGCAGACACGGGGAAAATTGCAGAATGACCGCCATCAGAAGTGGTCCACATACTTACAGCAATTCCACCTCAACATCAAGTATAAAACATGAAGCACCAACCGCGTCATTGATTGCCTCAACATACCTCCAGCCGCGACACTCACCACGGTTCTAGACTCTTGCGACCATGAAACCTATGGATGGCCCCAACTCTACAATATAGACCTTGACTTCGTCACCACCTACCAAATGTTGGCCGCAAACATAGTTGTCGATAATTTCCATCTTTAGGATGGGTTGTTTTGTCTTCTGGGCCATATCTGCATTCCATCAAGCAAGCGGGAAAAAATGATCTGGGAATCCCACTACAGTCGGGTGCACAATAATTCGACATCGAAAAGATAATGGCCATCATAGCAGAGGCCACTGCCAAGCTCTTCTTTGAACGAGTCAGGGTACATTTTGGAATCCCACAATTGTCTCAGATCGGGTCATTCGATTTCTCAGCACATTCTAGTCGAGCCTCTGGTCATTGTTGGACACCAAGCTCACCAAATTCATGGCCTTCCACCCCCAGACAGATGGCCAAACCGATGTTGTAAATCGAATGATCGTGCATATCCTGCGCATGTATAATTCCAAGAACCCTCGCACATGGGATGAGAGTCTTCCCTATGTCCATCATAGCTACAACCAAGCCCTACATAGCTCAATTGGCCACAACCCCTTTCAAGTGGGGTTGGGATTCTAGCCATTGGGTCCCATAGATGTTACACTATCCCTTACGGTCACCTCAGCCGAATTATCTCCTGCTCCAATTGAAGCTGACAAAGCCACCCAGTTCATTGAGTAGATCCATCACATCCACCAATAGTTTTAGGATATCCTAAATAAGTCTAATGACAAGTACAAGCAACACCATGATCAACATCGGATGCCACATAAGTTTCAGGTGGAAGACAAAGTTTGGTTGCACTTGCGGAAATAACGCCTTACATGACCCCATCATCAGATTTTCCCACTCCGTTATAGGTCATACACCATCACCAAGGCTGTGGGTGATAATTATTTTGAGCTCAACATTCCTCCTTTCCTTGGCTTGCACCTAGTGTTCAACGTGGATCTCCTTCAGCCTTATTTCCCACCATTATTGGACACCTCAGAGGTAACATAACAGTTGACACCAATAGAGCTCAACCCCGACTGAATACAACAAGAATCCAATGATCATATTATGGAAAAACAGGTCAAGGGAACTCACCAACAAAGGATCCAACTTTATCGAGTTGTCAAAGCCGAGCAACTCCTGCACCAAGGAAAGTGGCTCACCCAGGGCCAAATTCAACAGAAATTTCCTCATTTGATGGGGGAACTCAACGCAATGGAGACCATTGCTTCCTAAGGAGGGAGGATTGATACAGGTGGATATTGGTGGCCATCCACCTATTCTATTGGCTCAAAAAATAGTTTTCCACCTTGGAAAATGTTCAACAGTTTTTCGGGTTCCAAACTTCCAGGATCATTTTGAGGCCCTAAACGATGTTTTTTGGGGATTTGGGGCCTAGGTAATTGTTGAAGGCATTAACCTGAGCCAGTCGAAAATATTTCTTCTCGATTAAACCTTTCCAATGGGATATCATGTGCCTAAAACGAAGATCGTATGCAAAAGTTACGACCCCGAGAAGTTGATGTACTAACTTACCCCAACAGGGCCCACATGACTTTTGGCTCTTCATCTCTTAGGGTTAGGTTTTTGGATATCTAGGGTTTTGGCATTCATATTTATTGTAAAAATTCCTTCAGAGCCTCATTTTAGTCATCTTCTTGCGAATGAGTGTAGTCGTCACATCTCTTCTCAAAGATAAGCCGCCACCATTCTAGCAAGCTTGTTTTCTGCTACATTTTATAATTTCATCTTATTTCCTTATTGAATAGAAACCAGTTTTATTGTATATCTGTTATTCTATGTTAAGCAAATTTTGATAATAATTTGTATTCATTTCATTCTGCTCATAAAATCTGGATCATTAACATGCGACAAGGGCCAGGGGTGACACATCTCCTCATTAGGCGACGACACGTGTCATGCCCTAATAGGCGTAAGGGGTCTGTCAATCGTCCATATCCGAGTGACATGTGGAATGAATAATGTGGGTCCACGTCACCTTGAATGATGTCAGGATGCCATGTCATCTTGGACTAATAGTTACCCATCCCTTCGATCTCACGGTCACTAAGAGTCCCCATAGATCCATAGATTTATGGCTCTAATTACTTTGCAACTCTGGACTTCGGAGCTTACCAACTCCTTATATCACAATTTCCCTGAAGATCCAAGTCTTCAAACTCTCATATCTAGTGCCACATGTCCTCTACCTATCAACAGTCCATATTACTTTGTCGTTCGCGACTTCGGGAGTTTTCACATCTTGAAAAATCTTGGCCAAGTTCCTCCAAAGTACTAAGTCTTCGGACTATAGGATCGCTTTCCATGTACCCTCTCATCCAATGGCTCTAGTTCGATAGACAAAATTTGATAGGGGACAAGTAGGGGCCACGTGTCGCTCCATGACATGTTCCCAGTTGCTTGGGAAGTCAAGGGTGGGTTCCTTAGATCGACGGCTAAGAGGGCTCCTGAAGGATCCAAGGATCAATGGTCCATGTCACTTCGGAAGTTCAATATTCGGGAGTTCAACGTGTATATTCTAGCTTCCTCTCCGGACCACACCTGATCTACCACCACTTGTACCTAGCATTCACGGACATGATCTACTCCGGCTTGCATAACTCCGGGGAAAATCACACGTCCCTATACCGCCAAATACTCGAACTTCTGGATAGTCATTGATCTATGGACACATGTCCCTCTATTATCAATGGTCCCAATTAACTTCACGACTTTGAAATTCTGGAGTTTCAACACTAGACCACTCCTATTCTCCCGAAGTAACACTTCGCCAAAACACTTAACGATACCCTTCCTAAGTACGATCTAACAACTAAGAGAGATCTCCACTGGATCCCCAAATCGATGGCCCTCGTCAATTCGCGACTTCGGCCTTCAGTTGTTTTTTAGTATTGTCGAGTCATAAGTTCCAAAGTCCCAAAGTCGAAAGAGATAGCTCTTTTTGGACTAGCACAGGGTTCCCAGACCCTGGTCATATGGATCCTTTGTAAATTCTTGTGGGCTAAGCGCTAATCCTTTTAGCAGCAAATGGGTTAAGGACGTGGGCATGAGCCCTCGGTCAGATGGGTGGATAGTCTAAAGGAAACACACTTCTCCCACAGGGTTGAACTTGACATTCCCGTTAAGGAAACTCAAAGGATCGACAAGACTTAGACATTTTAGTTTCTCCTACCCTAACTCTCCCGCGGATTCACATCCCATGACTCTCTAGCAACTAAACTGAGATAAATCAAAGACCATATAGATACAATGATTTACATAAGAAAATGAGTGTTTCTAATAACTGTTCAAATATTGAAAGACTTAACCATAAACACATAATTCCATCATCGCATCCAATATATATATATATATATATATATATATATATATATATAGAGAGAGAGAGAGAGAGAGAGAGAGAGAGAGAGAGAGTACAATAATACTTATAAGAAATGGAGAATGTGAAGCGACTACTGAAAGGGGTGCATGTTTCCTCCCAACCGTAGGCACAACCACTCCTAACGGATTTACCACTAGCCACCTCACTAGACCATGATTCTCTGAGAGAGATTCTTTCTTCTTTCACCACGA
Source organism: Picea engelmannii (assembly GCA_009831015.1). Classification (NCBI taxonomy): domain Eukaryota; kingdom Viridiplantae; phylum Streptophyta; class Pinopsida; order Pinales; family Pinaceae; genus Picea; species Picea engelmannii. The sequence goes on from ML791838.1 coordinate 173,960, forward strand.
CAGTCAGGGACAAAGGTTACTCTCCTCCTCCCACAGGAAATTGGCAACCATTTTTCTCTTCTTCAAGCAAGGAGGTCTGCACGATCACTTCCTCAGTCACTCGTCATCCTCGTTTATTAGCTTGTAGAGAAACCCCGCCCATGGCTTCTTTTCAACCAAACTGAGTTTGTTTCTCATCTTTTCTCTCAACTCCCCAGTCAAACAACACACTCTCTTCTCTTCTGGAGATTTTTCTCTCTACTCTTTTATCTTGCAGATCTGTCTCTGTCCCCCGAATTACCTCTTATCTTTCCTTTCTCAGCAAGGTTGCATGGGTATGAATCCCAATTCGTGCTCAGGCTTGGAAACCTTACAAATGGGTACCCTGCCCCATCTCCTCATTAACTCTTGAGGATGGCCTTCCAACTACCATCCTGACTAGTAACTCATTTTTGGGTCAGAGGAATGTTGAGCAATTACACCCAGTAGGTATTGGTCTAATGAGGGTCATCTCAACCATTCTTGGTTACCCCTCACCATCTCTCTCATAGCATCCATGGTCTATCTTGGCAAACTCCCCCCTTTCAACAGTGGTGCAACACATATCCAATTTCTATTAATAACAAAAAAAATCATACATTTACCCTTTTATACAAAGGTTCATCAAATCAAACATTCACACATATTTAGTCCGCCATAGTCTCTTGGCCAGTTATAGTTATATTTACAAACTAGAGGAAACATGGGTAATACAGAAAGTCTAAGAAAGACACTGGAAAGTAGTGTGAGTTCCACAACATCCCTTAGCACAATACCGACGAATGTCGCTCAATAGAGTCATTGGTGGCCAAGCTCAACGACAAAGAGCCGAACCCTGACTTGGACCCTGATTCAGAAAATAATAAAAGGATACTGATCATTGATGCATAAACCATTGCTACTGTCGCAACTGCAACAATCCAACTAGAAGAGGATCATGAGGAGGGGGAGCGACTATTCCATTCAGAGATGTGGGTGAAGGGGACCCCACTACATTTTATTGTTGATAACATAAGCCAAAAGAACATCATCTCAACAAGGTTTTCAAGTAGTTGGATTTGCCAACAACACCACACCCGCAGTCATACAACATCACGTGGCTTCTCTAGGGTAAAGATATTCACGTCAACCAGCAGTGTCAGCTATCCTACAACATCAAGCCCTTCAAAGATGAGGTATTGTACGATGTTTCCCCACTGGAAGTCTGTGATGTTCTATTAGGCTATCCATATATGTGGATGTGTCATGTTATTTATGAGTTTCGACCCCATAGCATCATTGTTACTCTAGGGGGTCATATATACCGGATACCAGAGGTAGTTCCGACTATTGTCCCACCAAAACAATGCCACAAAGTAATTTCTCATACTGCAAAGTTTATCCCCTTCACCATCAGATCAGAAAGTGAACAGAAGGACAGTGCAACCACTGCAACCTCATCCCAAGACCTTTCTATCTAGTAGAAGCAGATCAACAAGATTGTAGAAGAGTACCAAGATGTTCTTGCTGCACCTACGGGGGTGCCTCCACACTGCCCAATCAAGTAAATTTATAACAGAACCCTTCATACTCTTCATGCTCTATCTTCACCGACAGAGTCCTCCCACACTCAGGTAGATCATGCAGCTAGATTGGTTGAACGGATCCAACCCCTCCAACAACAGGTTCATGACATCCTTCAACAAGCTAAGCAAGACAACTTCTTCAGCAAGGCAAACAACACATCAAGCTTCAAATTTAGCAGAAGTCTTCCTGTATCCCAAGGGAACTTGACACAATGGGGAACATTGCTTCCTAAGGGGGGATGAATGATTCAAATGGATCTCAATGGCCATCCACCTTTTCCACTGAATCACCATGTTGAGCCTGTGGTTTTGATAAACCATAATATTCACTCTTTTGATGGGGAATGGAATGTAATGTCATATTCATTTGTTAATTACATACGTCATATAAGGATTTCCTAGTAGTTATATGTACATGCCTACAACATAGCGTTAATGCATCGGATCACATTAGAACTTTGCAATTAAATGTTCTTAGGCTAGAGTAGTACTGGGATGGGTGACCTCCTAGGAAATCCTAGTGTTTTACATGTCTATGACATTGTATAAACTTAGTCCAATTTATCCCACATGTATCATGGAATTGTTCTCCTCTCACTCTCTCATATATAATTGAGTGGAAAGATGCCCTTTAAGGATACAATGGAGTGTGATGTAAAACTTATTGTGATGTAGCAAAGATCTCTTTCATGGAATTGTTCTCCTCTCACTCTCTTATATATAATTGAGGTGAAAAATACCCTTTAAGGATACAATGGAGTGTGATGTAAAACTTATTGTGATCTAGCAAAGATCTCTTTCATGGAATTGTTCTCCTCTCACTCTCTCATATATAATTGAGGTGAAAAATACCCTTTAAGGATACAATGGAGTGTGATGAGTTTGATGGTGTGAAGTCTATTACCATATATTAAAAATAAAACATGCACTAAATTCAATCATTACAATACTATGATATCCCTTTGCTTGCATTAAAAATCAATAATAATAAGTTATGATAACATTGTATACTACAATGGTCTCAAACGCTTTCCAACCAACAACCCAAGTCCTTTTCCCGTTTACATTGCCCTATTTGCAAGATCCATAATACCTCAATAATAGCCGCTATGTCTCAAGGCTCCCTATCGTAGAGCCACACTGAGCATACAAAACTAGTTCTCGCAAAAGAAAGAAAGGCTAGATGCAATTTCAAAATTAGAAACTCATATCGTTCATTGGTCCATATCGTTCTGGAAAATCATTTCTTCTCAATCAGCTTCTATCTCTTTCTTGTGAAGAAGGTTTTGGTGTTGGGCATATTGGTGACACAAAAATAAAAGGCATTTGGGTTTGGGGTAAACCATAGAAATGGATTTGGAGGAGTGAGGACATCTGTTTTATTTCTTGATACAGAGGATTTTGAAAGTGTTGGAAAATATAATGTCTATGATGACAGGATCTTTTCTCTACCAACAATCATGAGTTCTGTTCTCATCTACAATCTACCTGAGACGGTCCATGAAGCTGATATATCTCGACTAAATTTGTTATTGAGCTTGTGCAAGAGTTTTATGGTAGAGTGAAGGGATACCACATTGCTTTTCAACCTGCAAAGCTTTTATGGCTTATCCAACTTGATTTCCTTGAAGAAAAGACTGTGCAGAGGAAAGACTGTGAAGCAAATGGTGTTACTGACCATGCCCCTTCGCATGGATCCTCTATGGATTGCATAAATGACGAACCTTCTATTGTAATACATATCACCTTTGTTATGAAGAAAACATAGGGAAAAGATGGGTCTTATCGAATAGGCATATGATAATCCACATGAGGCGTTATCACGTATCAAATGTCTAGTTGTTTTATGAAAGAGCTTGTTTTATGAAAGAGCTTGGGTGATATAAATTTATATGAATTTGTTGTTTGAAATTTATTTTTGAATGTAAAAATGGATTCAGCTTTTTGAAAAATTCTTAATTTTTATTATACAAAAATAATTATTCAATTTAAGAATCTAATAATTTTTAGCCAGATTTGACACAACTGTCTGGAGAAAAAATGTATTATTTCCTAAAACATTTAGCCTAGATGAATTAATATTTACACAATGTGCCATCCAATCCAACTGATTTAATGCATTTTGATTACGAGCAAGCCTCGGTGCCATAGGATAACGCCTTCCTCCACCGCTAGGGAGCAATCAATTGAAGAATTTGTACGTCGTAATGTACCTTTGTGTTCAGGAGTGTATGCTAGAGATCACTGCATTATACCAATAATGGAGCATGTAATTAGTTTGCTTGTGTCTTGTCCAAATGAAGTTCTTACTCTAGCAAAACAAAGTATTCTCCATACCTCACAAGCATTATCAAATTCTGTTCCTATAATAATGGATGTCATGATTGAAAAAGTGGTGGAAAAGTCTGTTGAGATTTTGAGGCAACTTAAGGGAATCATTGCTGCATATAGAATGACAAACAAGCCACTAGCTCCCAGTTCGCCATTCACTATATGTCTCTGACGTGCTTCAACCTTTGAAGATATTCCTTGAGGTAAAGCATGTCATATATTTGATAGAAAAATCGAGAAATGAACTTCTCCAGTCCGCAGCTGAGAGAATATCACACGATATAATGAGTTAGCGTGGGAACTTGTGACAGTGGCAAGAAAGACAGAATATACCGACAAGATCTACATGCAATTGTTTCTTCATGTCCTAGAATATGGACGTCGTCTTGCTACCCTTGGAGTTGTTGCAGCTGAAATCCCTATCTATGCCTCACTATGGAATTGTGTTGCTCCTCTAGACAAGCAATTATCAATACAATTTTGATGTATGGTTAGCAATCTTTCATTTGGAATGTAGGAAATACATTATCAGATGACTGGAAGTCTTACAGGCGTGGAATTGAATAGCTATGTCGATGGCTTGAGTTACATATTAAGGATTTTCAATCTCGAGATTCCCAATAATTCAATCTAAAAAGTTGGGGAAATATCATGCACATTTTATAGAGGCTCCAGCTGCAAGAACTTCTTCTCTGATTTCCCATTGTCTCCAACAGTATATCTTACATCGCAAGCAAAAGAAAGTTAGAGATGCTGAGAATTTTTCAACACATATGTCAAAACACCGCTTGTTCTCTTTATATGAACAAAGAAAAAGTGTAGAAGAAGTATGGAAGGAAATGATTGAATATTTTATAGTGCAATTCTTTCTGTATAAAGGCATGGGTTTATCCAGAAATCCTCGCACATTTTTACAGAGATGCAAGCAATAAGCTGCAAACCAAATGCTATAACATATCGTCATTTCATCAGATTTAGTAGATGAAGCTTTACAGACTATTGGTGGGGCAGAAAATTTCCAGGCTACCAATAGATATGACTATCTATGCCATGGCTTGAAACGACTCTTCTAATTGCTGAAATAATTGTTGAAATATTTGCTAATAGAGGAAAATGACATGTGGAATAACGGTTCTTTCCAAATGTATTTTAATATTTTTTTGAGAAATCCCAGGCTGTTTTTAGCCAGTACGAGATTGATTTCGTTAAACTTAGAACCACCCTAATTGCCGAAATTGTTTATCAAACGATATAAAAAAATATCAAATAGCTTTCCAGGGAGGAAAAATTTGAGAGACGTATGCAAAAAAATTGAGCGAGGTTCATTTTTTTTAATTATTCATTATCCATTCATTTTCAGCCAAGGATTTGATGATTATAGCCGGGGCGTCTTGCAAAGTGGCAGAAGAAACAAAGTAAAGCTGTAAAGTGGAGAAGGAACTAAGCAAGGCTGAGTTTTAATAGTGTTTTTAAAGTAATGGTTAAGAACATGTGTTTCCTTTTAAGAGGTCACAGGTTCAAATACAGAGGGGGGTAGGGTATGTATACCTTCGTAGGGGCATCCCTTGTCCCATAAAAAAGGAGGTCTCATACACCAATTTGGTGTGCTGGCTTGGCCGTGACTTTAAAAATAGATTATTATTATTATTATTTAAAAACTTTTTATGCAAATCAATTTTCTAGTGTTAATCAATTTTCTTATATGCAAATAGCAGTCAACTTCACTATCATTGTTTTCTTCAATATCTGATTAGTTTTTTTTGTCTTCTTTTTGGGCTTAGTTATTCTATTGTATGATGATAAATTTCATTTAAAATAATTAGAAACAATGCTGATCCAAAATATAAAAAAAATTCTAAAGAATAAATTTTTTTATAAAATAAAAGTATATGAAATTTCAAATAAATAAAATATCAAATTTTAGACTTTAAATTTATATTTTTGGAGTTTTTTTTTTTTTTTACACTATATTCTAAAACACAAAATAATTAAATAATATCAATTCATTTCATTTCTTTAAATTAAATAGAATGCAATTATTTATTTTCTTTCTTTTATTTATTGTATTAATTAACTTTTTGTTTTATTAGTTTAAAAGTAAACATAGTAAAATTTCATTTCACTTTTGGTACTTCTTGTAAATACTAACTAAATCTTATAATCCATTTACTTTTCACTAGATTATTTAACAATAGCACTTGTAATATTAATTCTTCATTAACTTTTCATTAATTTTTGTTTAATTTACATTTTATACATCAAAGAAAAAATATAAAAAAATCATAAAGTTGTAAAGTATATAAAAATTAAATATTTACAAAATCATAAATACAATTTTATTTTTAGATTGTTAGGTTTAATGTGCTTTTTTTTCGAGGCTTAATATTTAGGGTAATATTCTCGCCTCTTCTCGCCTAGCCTTATGGGAGGTTGATATGTTGTTATTGAAACTTTATAGTTTCAGTAGACGATATTTTATAGTGTTGATTGCCTCTACCTAAAATTCTTGTGCAAGCCCAACACCACTAAACATGTTCCTTGTCTTGTCCATCAATGTTCTATTCATTCTTTCAACAACTCTATTTTGTTGTGGGGTGTATGGTGTGGTGTTTTGGTTTTCTATCCTACACTATTTGCAGAAGTGCTCAAAATACTTTCCAAAGAATTCACCACCATTGTTAGTTCTTAGCACCTTGATCTTCTTATCTGTCTAGTTTTTCACAAGAGATTTAAACTTTTTTGAATCTCTCGAAAACCTTTGATTTATTCCTTGGAAAATGTATCCACATCTTCTTAGAAAAATAATCTATGGAGGAGACATAATACAAGGATCCATCAAGTGAAGGGACTATTACAAGCCCGAACACATCACTATGAACCAATTCTAGAATCCCCTTTTCCCTTGTTGCTCCATATGTGAACCTAACTAGATTTTGTTTTCCATATATACAATGTTCACAAAAATTGATTTCTAAATTACATTCAAGAAAATATTCAACCATACATTTGTTGTGCATAGCTCGGAGTCATTTTTATCCAATGTGTCCCATCCTCTCATGCCATAACATGGTCAAGTTGACTAGACAAGAACTTGTCGATTCGGTTTGAATCGACTCAGCTCGAGATGAGTCGAGTCGAGTTGACTTCAGGAACAATAATATTGTTGCATCCAGTTGAGTTGACATTCCCTAACAACTTGTATAGGGTTCCAATCTGGAATCATTTCATTAATACCATCGCATCCCTTACCATTTTGCATGTATCCTTCTAAAATAGAGTGTGAACTCTTGCATCACTCATCTTGCGTAAAAATATCAGGTTTCTTGCTAGACTTGGAATATGTAGTACACGCATAAGGGTTCTACTCCTCACATCCTGTAGTATGAGTTGGAATCTTCCCCGTCCAACAATTTTGGTTGTTGAGTCATCCCCCAAGAACACATCTCCTCCTTCATATATCTCATATGAGAAGAACCATTCTTTGTGAGGTGTCATATGATGGAATTATCCTGATTCAATCAACCAAACATATTGATCCAATTGTGTATTGGTCAATTCCATAGACAAATTGTCTCATTTATCTAGAGTAGTCTTTCTCTCAGTTGTTTGCTTCTCATTAGATCATGTACCGACTTCCATTTCCTTCGACTTGCAGTCATTTTTATAATTCTCAGCTTTATTGTATTTCTAGCATCTTCTTATCGACTGAACCGATAATTTATATCTACCCTTCGACTTAGATTTTCTACCGTAGAATGTTCCTTTATGTCAACCAGTTAAACTCTCACCACATATTTGGTCAATCCTTCCATGTTCTTTCTTCTCATTTCTTCTAACAGTAGATATGAAACCGTGTCTTCTAGCGCTAATGTGGTTGAATTATTCTCTATAGCCATGACTAAGTTATCCCAGGAGTCTGGAAAAGAACATAATAGGATAATACATTTCTCCTTCTTAGTGATTTTGATGTCTACATATGATAACTAAATTATTATAGTATTGAATGCATTCAAATGATCAGTTATTGAACTACGATCAGTCATCCTGAGAAGATGTAGTTTCTTTCTAAGGAACAATTTATTTACCAGGGATTTCAATTGGTACAAGCTTCCCAACTTGTCCCACAATTTCTTAGTTGAGTATTCACCTGAGACATTCAGCAACATCGAATATGCAAGACAATCAAATCATACTCCTTTCCCTTCTTTTAAATTTCTCCCATTATTCCCTCGACATACCTGTCGGAATGGTACCTGTACAAACTACTGCCCATTGTTATCAATATACAAGATCTTCAATTTTAAGCTTCCAAAGCTCAAAATTTTGGCCATTGAATTTTTCGATCTCTATCCTCAAACTACTTGTCATTCTTTTAAGAACAACTTTAAATATCTTAGACTTACGATTCTTACTAGACCTAGTGTTTTGCTCAAATCCAATATTATCAAACTAATCTATGATACCACATGTTAAGAAATAAATTTCCACGCTAAACCTAGTAGAAGAGAAGAAGACAGATTTAAACAAGAAAGTAAATCACAAAGCAATCACACAATTTACACAAAGATTTTACCTGAGAAACCCAAACGGGAAAACCAACATTCCTTCAGCGTCTTTATATTTTGTTGTGTTATTCATTCAGAATAAAAGGTTGCATGCCTAACCTTATTCCACACCTAAGACACAATCAACATCATGCCTCTTTCTTTACACAAGAACAACCCTACAACCAATTTGAATTACATCTGTATGACCAACAACCTTTAACAGATTGATCTAAAGATTATCCTTTATAGTAGTACATCACGCCTTATTTATAAGCTTTACAGTAGGAAAAATTCTAAATAAAGGTGCCCAAAAAAGATTACAGATCCACGCAAATCATTGGATACAAATTCCATGAATCTCGAGATTCTGTTACAATCGACTACCAGTCGGATTACCAGTTGACCTCCATTTGGTCTTCAGTTGTTTTCCACACGATCTCCAGACGACCACGTGTTGGCTAACTAGTCGACTTGTTGTCAATCACTTTGACTTTGAATTTTTGGTCAATCACTTCAACCTTCAAATTTCACCACAAATAATATAACAACCCAACAAAAATCCCCCCTCCCCCAAAATAAAAAATTAAATTAAAAATGTAAGAGAACTGGAAGAGATTGAACACATACCCCATATTTTCCACTTTGAGAGAGGAAGCCATGCACTCTTCCACATGAAAATGGGAAAATATAATGGATAAAACAAGGAGAACTCCTATCCTAATCCCTTTGACCATTAAATTTTTTCAATTAAGAGAGATAATTTGGGAAGAATTTTCATGTGAGATTTTGACACTTTAGAAGAGGGTGGAGGAAATCACTTCATACATACTAAAGAGGAAGAAGCTTTAAAGGAAAATATGGATATTAAGAAATGATAATAGGAAATCAAGGAAAACCATTAGAGAATGAAAATCTACAAGCTTGGAACAAACCGTGTATGCATGCATATATTTGGGAAGGTCATTTTTCTTTCTTTCTGCATTGTCTTTTTCGAACAAAATAATATGTTTGTGCAATTCCATGTGCAAAGTGTGGGGTTTCTAGAAAGTAATTGAAGATATTTTTTCCTTACTAGACAAATAAAAACTTTAGAGAAATTTATGAATGGAAAAAACCCTTCTTTTGATTTAATGAAGTTTTTCCTGGAAAACACTTCATAAATCCATGTTACCTTCCATGGATATTTATGTCCATATTTTTCTTATTTTCTATGGTATAAAAGCATATTTATATTTATTTCCATGCCAAAGAATTAATTCCTCCTTTTGATTTAAAATATTAACATTATTCGAAATTGTCCCATTGACATTACATTGTCAGTTTATCTTAAGTTGGATAGGTGTAATACCCCATTTTTTACCCTCAGAAAGCACTGGATTAGATTATGTATAAATTGTGAATATGTGGTTAATATGATAAGAGTAGAGCCATGTGTACTTAAATAACTTATCTCAGGATCTAAATGTTGTAAATATGTTTTGTATGGATTTGTAGTGTAGTTATTGAGGCCAAGGTTTGTATAGAGAATGGATAGACATGTTATAAATTAATTTATATGGAATATGTGGTAAATTTACTATGGTGCACTATAATCTATGTAAAAGGGAAAATCTAGAATATAATATATAATGGTCCAAGGCGACTAATAGAACTTAGGAGCAAAAGGGGGCTATGAGTCCACGAGAAGGGAATATTGAAAGAGGCACCAATGGGAAACACATACGTTATTGCCAAGTATCATCTGAAGAACTACCATCTTTCCCATTATGTTCTTTAAATGAATCTCACCATTACCTTAGCTTATAAAGTCAAATCACAAATGCATGAAATGATTGGCAATGAATTCTACCTCACATATGTAAGGAGTGTGAGGAAAGGTACATGTAAGGGGAATTACAATAATTAAGTAAATTTTAAATTCCATCTTTGTCCATTCCCCTTTCTCATTATAATTGCATTCATTATCTCCATTATTCTCTCAATTCCATACTACACTCTCATATGGATGGGCATGACCCCCAAAATTATAACTACTTGAACCAACACCAAGAATATAATAATGGGAAGGTTGTGTGATCATAGGGGATAGGAGAAAAGAGGAAACCATTGATTTCATGTTTTTTTTTTCATTGACTTATTCTAAGTCAAAGAAATACTCCACTAGGGTTTCCCATAAGGAAATTAGCAATTGAGCTCTCATTGCTTACACTCAAGGACAAGTCGGTAGTGATTTCCTGAGGAACTATATAGAAAAGAAGGGAAAGGTCCAAGTTGTGTTGTGTATGGATCTGATTAGAGATTTTCATGTCTTATTGATGGTTGGATGAGGTCTCTAAATTGTTATGTACTAAGAATATTGGTTTAGTCATGAGAGAATTAATTTGAGTTGAGTGTGCTATAATCACATAATTGTCTTCTTCACCCTAGTGGTATCAATGTATCCCAAAGTGGGGTGGAAACTACAGTGAATTCCTATGGTTGGGTGGTGAACCACTCTTACACAATTGGCCTCTTGGACACTTTTATTAAAATATAAATGTGTTTTCCATGTTTTACATGTCTACAACTAACTCTTTGTTTTTTGTTATGATGAAATTTGCATGGGTTGTGTGTGAATAAGTTTAATACATGCATATGTTTCCATTTTCCCTATGATCATATATTTAAATAATTTTGTTGTGTCTTTAATTTATATTCTTAGGCATGCATTCTTTTTATATTTGTTAAAATAATTTATGTGCTCGTTTTACCATAGACAATATCACAATATTGTCACCCAAACATAGGCACACAACCACCCCCAAAGCACCTTTAACCTTTGAAAAAATTAATCTGGAAATCCATACTAGAACCAACAGATAAACCCTAGCTGCTAACTGCATCAACAACTCAAGACAAGTAGAGGGCTCCTTCTCTAAGGGTAGTGCACAAGAGAGAGTTTTCATATCCACAGAACAAGTACCATACACAACTACAGCAGCTGCAGCTACACTATTCTCTCAAACTTGCGCCATACTTAGCTAGTACATCACCAAGAATATTACCAAGAATATCACCAAGAGAATCACCAAGAATATCACTTGATAGCACTAGAGAGAGACCAAGACCAAGAGATGACCATACATGCTTATTTGTACTTGAAGCTATTGTTGCAACTCAAGACTTGTGCTCTGATTGGGTGTACAAATGAGCTAAAACATCCTCTATTTATATTAATCTCTCTTGTGACTTTTCTGGCTGGGTCGACCTGACTTTCTGATAATTATATTTTATGTTTATCTTTTCCTATGGAGATGACTTGTCTTTCTGGAAGATAATATTCTAATATTATGTATTCTTCTAGGCCGACTTGTCTTCTATGGTTTTCCTTGCTTCCGGAACATTCCATTCTAGTCAAAGGTTACACGTGGAGGTTAATACCTCTTGCAACTACCATAACATCAACACTCCCTCCTAGCTAGGGAGGTATTAACAGTAATGGTCTTCAGCACACACAGACCATTTTTCAGTAGCATCATCATAGCCACATAGGCTATCTCATGATCACACAGATCAAGTCACAAGCATCATCATCACTATCATTATCATATGATATCATCCTATCATCAACATACATCATCGTTTGTATAATCTCTCGAGGACATACTCCATCTAATTAATCAGGCATGATGTTGAATAAGTCATGTGTTGAACTCAACACACTCAATAGAGTATCCCACATGAGTCACCCACTCAACAGAGTGATATAGGGACCATTATTCTAATACATGTTGGATTACTGAGAGGGGGGGTGAATCAGTAATAGAGCAATTTAATCATTTTTAACCATGTAATCCAAGTGTTATATCAATGTATCATTATCATCCAATAACTGCAGAGTAAATAAGGAATGAACAAATGAACAATCATACACATACACAGTACACCAGTGTTTTACGTGGAAACCCAAAGAGGGAGAAAACCACAAAATGTTTTATCTTATATGTCTTGAAGAATTACATCCATTGGAAGCACTAACTTCCTTTATTTTCCAGCTGCAACTAGAAGGAGGCTCCAACCCCCTAGTTTCTCAGGATACAACCTGAGGGAAGCTCCAACTCTCCAATTCTCTGGCTACAACTAGAAGGAGGCTACAACCCCCTATGTTCTTCGGCTACAACCAAAAGGTGGCTACAACAACCTGTCCTTGCCCCATCCAACCTCCTTGACGTATAAGTAGAATGATGGATCCACTGTCACACTATCACTATGAGATATACTGTTGTAAACCTGTACCAATAAACCTGAAACATGCATCAATCTGTACCTCAACCTGTAATCAACCTATACCATAAACAAGTGCATCAACCATGCACCAACCTGTACCAAACAACCTGTAACCAATATGTACCATAAACAATTGCATCCAACCATGTACCAATAATGTGTCAACTACTCATCAACTACGACTCATCAATATGTACCAACATCATCAAATATACACCTCATGTATGTGCCAACTCATCAACTACTTGTCTCAACCATGTACCCAACATGTACCTTAACCATAAGCCCTCATCAATTTCATCATCCAAATATGATTTGTAACTCTATAATAGACCTGGTGTATATGATCACATACCTGCAAACCTTCCTTAACTTTAACAACAAGAGACTAGCATTCTCATCAAACTTTTCTTTAGTCTCACATGACTAGTTTTGGATTAGTCAACAACCCTAACTTGAAATAATCATAACTTTGTACCTGTAATGAATAAAGATCTGAAACTGATACACAATGTTCTTCAGTGTGTTTTATGAAATTCCTCCAGGTGTCACTACTTGGAACCTCTCATAAAAGGATTTATAGCAAAAATGACATACCTTGCTGAATTCTGACTTATTCTAGAGAGAGACCTTGTAGAGCGTGCCCCGCACAAAATATTTGTTGAATGGATCTAAAAATGTTACACAGAATACTAAAGAATTTAATCTAAACAAAACATTTGGTATTACTTGATGCAGGAGCATCTACGACGTCATGACGTGAGCCAGCGTGGAGGAAAGAGAAGAACAGCTGGACAGTACCAGCGCATACATTTTTGAATCACGATGAAGATTGTTGCACCGTCGTTTGAATGAATGCATTCATATGAAGTGCACTTGTATTGTAATGTAGATAAGAAGACATTAAATAGTTTTAATGCTGGTAGATAGGGTTAGCTGTAGATTAGACAGTTTCATTTTCCAGGAGGGAAAATGAATATAGGCACCCTCCTTGTGTAATTGATTATTATTCAGCATTAGCATAGAGAAGCAGAAGGAGAGCAGACCAGAGAATTTGTGAAGAACACCCATGTACAAATGTTGAATTAATAGGAAAGCCCTGATTCAATTCCATGGCTGTGTTTGAATTGTGTGTGATGTTGATATTATGTTGTTGCATACTTGCTTCTCTTTATGCTTACCTTCTATATGCTGCTTATGTGATTGCATATCAGGTTTGAAACCTGAGAGAATGAGGGAATAAGTTCCAATTGTTTCACTGTTCGAACCAGGAGATTCTTGCATAGAGTGCAGTCTAATTCCTCCGCATAGAGTGCGTTGAGAAGGTTCAACAGTGAAGCTCTTATTCTCGTCGACCAGGGTTTTGTTTTGTTATTCGAACCGTGCAGGCGAGTGCAAGTTGGACGTGAAGGCTCAGTAGCAAGTCTGAGAAAAGGGAAGGCCATGATTACGGTGGTTGTGAGTCCCAGAATCCGGGAAGACTTCAACACTTTGAAGGTTTTTGAATGTGGAGCACAGATAGCGTGCTTAAGTCTCTGAAGGAGGCAGTGACAATTCAGCTCAGGAGGGATAGTTCCTCGCTCATATTGTAGGAACAGGCCTGGGAGAGATTCAAACCAAGGGAAAGCTTGGAAGCCGGAGGATTCACTAGAGGAAGAGAATCGACGACTTGGAAATTCTGGGAGGAATCGCGAAGTCCCGTGTATCGTCGGATCTAGGAGAAGTAGCGAAGGGTTAACCCTCAAAAGCAGGTAGAACCCGTTGGCCATCGTGTATCGGCATATCGGGATTGGCGAGTGCAAGAATTGCATGCACGTCGAAATCGCGAGTTGCAATTTCCTGATTTAATCGAAGCCGTCGATCATTGGAGGGACAGGTGGCACGAGATCCCGAGGAGTCAGGACTTGGCACTTCGGCGTTTTCAAGGTCGAAGGGAGCACGGAGGAACTACGAAGCCTCGAGTTGCGACGGGTCCCACGGAGACGGAGCAGAGGATATCACGTGGCATCGCACATCGGCGTTCGGGGTTTTGGAAGGTGAGAAAATCGCCTCCTTTCATCTGCCGATTTCCCTATAGGGAAATCCCCGATACACAGGAGTGTTGAAAGTTGACATCGGGGATCGGGATTCGGAGTTTCATAATTGCACGGAAGGTGCACACAAGGTTCGCGAGTCCGTGAAACCCGATTTCCCGACTAGTGAAGGGGGAGGTCGCCGAGAAGAGCACTGTGGGTAAAAGACTCCCGAGGGAGTCAGGAGAGTTGTTAACTCTTCGGGCCGCGTTGTTGAAGGTCCTGGAGGAGCAACCGGTTGTTGTGAGAGTAGGGTTGCATCAAGAGTGGTATCAGAGCTCAAAATCTTGTCTGTATATTTCATGCAGGAGGAGAGAAAGAGAAAAGGAAAGCACTCTGATACTCACGACTTGCGTCAAGAGTGGTATCAGAGCGCGAAGTGGAGCTCTCTTTGTTCAGATAGCAGGGAGAAGCAGATACACCATGCCGCCCAGAAGAGAGAGGAAATCTCCTGATCGTGAGGACAGGGATGCCCGAAGAAGGGGTAGGCCAGCAGGAAATGCTGAAATAGAGCGAGAGATGAGAGATCTCTGAGCCAGGCTTGAAGAGATGGAGACCACCCAGAGACGTGGTGTTGGTGCAGCAGAGTTTAGTGATCCTGAGATTGAAGAGGAAGCTGGACATGCTGAAGAAGAAGTCACGGTAGAGGGTGCATCAACCGAAAGGTTGATCAGAGTCATCTCGAGGATGAGCTCGAAGACGAAGATGGACATCCCCGTCTATGAGGGGAGCTTGGACGCAGAAGAGTTGCTGGATTGGATCCGAGCATTGGATACCTACTTCGACTATGAAGATATCGAGGAGGACAAGAAAATAAGGCATGTTGTTACCAAGCTGAAAGGACATGCAGCCTTATGGTGGGACGAGCTGCAGGCGGACAGGCGTTCCAAAGGAAAACAGAAGATAAAGAGCTGGGATAGGATGATCGCTAAGATGAAAGCGAAATTCATCCCCAGAGACTATCAGATCACTCTGTCCAGGCAGATGAAAAACCTGAGGTAGAAGCTGATGATGGTGAGAGAATACACCGAGGAGTTCTACAGGCTCAACATCAAAGCTGGTCATCGAGAGAGTGATGACGAAAAGGTGGCATGATACCTGAATGGACTGAGGTATGATATTCAGGATGAACTGAGCATGGTTACCATCCGAACCATTGAGGATGCATACCAGATGTCTCTAAAGGCCAAAGAGAAGCTGAGCCGCAAGAAGGGACAACGAGGGCGGGGCCGAAGCCAGCCCAGAGGCAAGACAGTTGCCCAAGAGAAAACACAGAATCCCAAGGAGGATTGGAGGAGACCTCAAGGGAAAACTGAGAGGGGTGGAACCTCACAGTAGAAGCAGCAAACTTCTGAGCCGAGGAGGCAGCAAGATGATCAACAAGGAGGATATGCTGACGTGAACACATTTCCTCGTACCCGAGGCCGAGGCAGAGGTCGAGGAGGAGTCATCACATGTTTTACATGTGGGAAAGATGGACACAAGGCCGTGGACTGTCCAGACAGGAAAGTGGACAGAGGAAAATCTCACGTCGCTGAGGCGCAGAGGCGAGACGTTGAGGATGAAAACACTGGAAGTGGGGAGTCACTGACAGTGCACAAGGCTCTCTTGAAACCTGAGAGAGAGATGGACAGCTCAGCACAGAGATGCAGAATGTTCCGGACGACTTGCAAAACCAAGGGCTGGAATGCAAGGTCATAGTGGACAGCGGAAGCACCGATAATCTCGTTTCGACCGAGATGGTGGAGAAGCTGGAGCTGAAAATGAACAAACACCCGAGTCCCTATAAGGTGACATGGCTGCAGAAAGGACACCAGGTATGTGTTACAAGGAAATGCTTGGTCAATTTTAAAATGGGTGAATATACGGATGAAATCCTGTGTGATGTCATTCCCATGGATGTCTGTCATGTTTTATTGGGTAGACCTTGGCAGTATGACCGACATGTTGTTCATGATGGGAGATCACATACATTGCTTCCGGGGAAGGATAAGAAGGTGGAGTCGGAAGTAACCAGCACGATACTTCTCATGAGTGGGAAAGATCTTCTCACAGAGCTAGAGAAGAATGAAGATCCACAGTTCTTTGTTGTCAGGAAGCCGATAATTGTCCTGACAAGCACAAGAGTGGACGACTTGCCGAAAGAGGTTCAGGAACTGCTTGGAGAGTTCGCTGATATCATCGTGGACGAACTACCTCGTTCGTTGCCACCGATGAGGAGTGTGAGTCACCACATTGACCTCATACCCGNGAAAATCTACCGAATAAGGCAGCGTACAGGTTGACACCTCAGGAGAATGAGGAAGTCAAAAGGCAGGTACAGGATCTGCAGGATAAAGGACTGGTGAGAAAAAGTCTTAGTCCGTGTGTTGTTCCAACGGTACTGATTCCGAAGAAGGATGGAGGCTGGAGGATGTGTACAGACTCCAGGGTGATTAATAAAATCACCATCAGGTATAGGTTTCCACTGCCAAGAATGGACGACTTGATGGATTGCCTGAGTGGGGCAAATTACTTTTCCAACATAGATCTCAAGAGCGGATATCATCAGATCCGGATGAGAGAGGAAGATGAGTGGAAGACGACATTCAAAACAAACGAGGGTTTGTACGAATGGCTGGTCATGTCGTTTGGGTTGACAAACGCACCAAGCACTTTTATGAGACTGATGAATGAAGTCCTGCGGGAATTCATTGGCAAATTTGTGGTCGTATACTTGGACGACATACTGATTTTCAGCAAGACCAGGGCTGAACACTTGAGGCATTTGGTCATTGTGATGAGAAGACTGCAGCAGGAGAAGCTGTTGATAAATTTGAAGAAGTGTTCCTTCATGCAGACAGAACTCATTTATTTGGGATTTGTAATCTTGGCAAATGAATTAAAGATGGATCCTGAGAAGGTGAACGTAATCAGGAATTGGCCATCACCAAGGAATGTTTTTGAGGTAAGGAGCTTTCACGGTTTGGCAAGCTTCTACAGAAAATTCATTCAGAATTTTAGTGGAATCAGTGCCACAATGATGGACACTGTGAAGAAGTGGCATAAGGTTTTCCATTGGACAGCAGAGGCTGAAAGGAGCTTCAATTTGTTGAAGCGAAAGATAACTGAGCAACCAGTGTTAGTGTTGCCAGATTTTCAGAAAACCTTCCAAGTGAAGTGTGATGCCAGTGGGTATGTTGTTGGAGGRGTTTTAAGTCAGGATGACAGACCTGTTGCATACTACAGCGAGAAGCTGGATGATGCAAAACTGAAGTACTCCACATATGATAAAGAGTTCTATGCCATTATCCAGGCATTGAAAAAGTGGAGGCATTATCTCGTACCCAAGGAATTTGTTCTGTACAGTGATAATCATGTGTTACAGTTCGTGAGTCAGCAAGAGAAGCTGAATCAGAAGCGTGCAAAGTGGGTGGAATATATGCAGAATTTTACATTTGTGATAAAGCACATTTCGGGGACTGCGAACAAGGTGGCTGATGCCTTGAGCAGAAAGTGTTTATTGCTGCAGGAATTCAGAGTCAAAACCTTAGGTTTTGAGAATCTGAAAGATATGTATGCAGGTGACGCAGACTTTGGTGAGGCATACGAGGCAGCCGAGAACCCAGTTCTCAGGGATAGGAGTCTGTGGATTGACTACCTGATCCAGGATGGATTGTTGTTCAAAGGCAATCAACTGTGCATTCCGAATTGCTCTATGAGAGAGAATTTAGTGAAGGAGAAGCACAGCGGAGGCTTAGCGGGTCATTTCGGACATGACAAAACATTCGCCAAGCTGAGCGAATCATATTTTTGGCCGGGCATGCGTGCATATGTGAAGAGATTTGTTGACCGATGCAGAATTTGTCAACACGCGAAGGGCAGAAAACAGAACACAGGGTTATATCAGCCGTTGCCCATACCCGAGAGGCCATGGGAAGCCATTAGCATGGACTTTGTGTTGGGTTTACCGAGAACACAGCGAGGAGTTGATTCCATTTTTGTAGTGGTGGACAGGTTCTCGAAGATGGCACATTTCATTCCGTGTCATAAGACTAGGGATGAAATCCACATCGCCAATTTATTTTTCAAAGAGATTGTAAGATTGCATGGATTACCGAGAAGCATAGTCTCGGATCGGAATACCAAGTTCATAGGTCATTTTTGGAGGACGCTATGGAAGAAGCTGGGGACTAACTTGGCATTCAGTTCTTCTTATCACCCCCAGATAGATGGGCAGACCGAAGTGGTCAACAAGAGCTTAGGGGATCTGTTGAGAAGTCTGGTGATGGAGCATCACACCAGTTGGGATCAGATCCTACCACAGGCAGAATTTGCGTACAACGATTCAGTAAATCAGAGTACAGGTAAGAGCCCGTTTCAAATTTTGTATGGGACACAGCCAAGAGGGGTTTCTGAGCTCAGGGAGTCAGAACAGGCTGAAACTAGCAGCGCGAGAGCTGAGGAATTCGTTGAGGCAATGCAAGAAATTCACACACAGGTGAAGCAGTGACTGATGAAGGCGAACCAGGAGTATAAGCGTAGAGCCGATCAGAGGAAAAGACAACTTCAGTTTGAATTTGGGGACATGGTTCTGGCACACCCGAGGAAAGAAAGATTCCCGAGAGGAACATACAACAAGCTCAAGATGAAGAAAATCGGGCCATGCAGGATTCTGAGGAAATTTGGCGAAAACGCATATGAGCTTGAGTTACCAGAGGACATCGGGATATCTCCGATTTTCAATATTTCAGATTTATACCCCTACAGGACCGAGGATGAAGGAGCTGGAATGGATGAACAACCAGTGGTCCAGTGGCAGAAGCAGTTGCCAGTTGCACAGAAGCCTGAGATGGAGTGCATACTGGATAAAAAAATTGGAAAGAAGACCAGGAGAAAGCAATATTTTGAGTACCTGGTGAAATGGAAAAATCACCCAGTGGAGGATGCCAGCTGGGAAACAGAAGCAGTGATTCAGAAGCATGGTCAGACTGTGCAGGAGCTCATGGACAGGATCCCATGAAATCTTTTGAGCCGAGGAGTATGATGCAGGAGCATCTACGACGTCATGACGTGAGCCAGCATGGAGGAAAGAGAAGAACAGCTGGACAGTACCAGCGCATACATTTTTGAATCACGATGAAGATTGTTGCGCCGTCGTTTGAATGAATGCATTCATATGAAGCGCACTTGTATTGTAATGTAGATAAGAAGACATTAAATAGTTTTAATGTTGGTAGATAGGGTTAGCTATAGATTAGACAGTTTCATTTTCCAGGAGGGAAAACGAATATAGGCACCCTCCTTGTGTAATTGATTATTATTCAGCATTAGCATAGAGAAGCAGAAGGAGAGCAGACCAGAGAATTTGTGAAAAACACCCATGTACAAATGTTGAATTAATAGGAAAGCCCTGATTCAATTCCATGGCTGTGTTTGAATTGTGTGTGTTGTTGATATTATGTTGTTGCATACTTGCTTCTCTTTATGCTTACCTTCTATATGCTGCTTATGTAATTGCATATCAGGTTCGAAACCTAAGAGAATGAGGGAATAAGTTCCAATTGTTTCACTGTTCGAACCAGGAGATTCCTGCATAGATTGCAGTCAAATTCCTCCACATAGAGTGCGTTGAGAAGGTTCAACAGTGAAGCTCTTATTCTCGTTGACCAGGGTTGTGTTTTGTTATTCGAACCATGCAGGTGAGTGCAGGTTGGACGTGAAGGCTCAGTAGCAAGTCTGAGAAAAGGGAAGGCCATGATTACAGTGGTTGTGAGTCCCAGAGTCCGAGAAGACTTCAACACTTTGAAGGTTATTGAATGTGGAGCACAGATAGCGTGCTTAAGTCTCTGAAGGAGGCAGTGACAATTCAGCTCAGGAGGGATAGTTCCTCACTCATATTGTAGGAACAGGCCTGGGAGAGATTAGAACCAAGGGAAAGCTTGGAAGCCGGAGGATTCACCAGAGGAAGAGAATCGATGACTTGGAAATTCTAGGAGGAATCGCGAAGTCCCGTGGATCGTCGGATCTGGGAGAAGTAGCGAAGGGTTAACCCTTGAAAGCAGGTAGAACCCGTTGGCCATCGTGTATCGGCATATCGGGGTTGGCGAGTGCAAGCATTGCATGCACGTCGAAATCGCGAGTTGCGATTTCTCGATTTAATCGGAGTCATCGATCATCGGAGGGACAGGTGGCATGAGATCCCAAGGAGTCGGGACTCAGCACTTCGGCGTTTTCAAGGTCGAAGGGAGCACGGAGGAACTGCGAAGCCCCGAGTTGCGACGGGTCCCACAGAGATGGAGCAGAGGATAGCACGTGGCATCGCACATCGGCGTTCGGGGTTTTGGAAGGTGAGAAAATCGCCTCCTTTCATCTACCGATTTCCCGATAGGGAAATCCCCGATACACAGGAGTGTTGACCGTTGACATCGGGGATCGGAATTCGGAGTTTCATAATTGCACGGAAGGTGCACACAAGGTTCGCGAGTCCGCGAAACCCGATTTCCCGACTAGTGAAGGGGGAGGTCGCTGAGAAGAGCATTGTGGGTAAAAGACTCCCGAGGGAGTCAGAAGAGTTGTTAACTCTTTGGGCCGCATTGTTGAAGGTCCTAGAGGAGCGATCGACTGCTGTGAGAGCAGGGTTGCGTCAAGAGTGGTATCAGAGCTCAAAATCTTGTCTGTATATTTCAGACAGGAGGAGAGAAAGAGGAAAGGAAAGCACTCTGATACTCACGACTTGCGTCATTACTTAATTTGGATCTGTTATGAATAAGTTATGACGTTTTTAGCCGAAACACCTTTTTTAGACTAGTTTCAGGACTAGCCACAAAGCCTATTTTCCACAGAGTGTAACTCCAAAAATACAATGAATCACAAGCTGAATTTTTTACCACAGATACTTGGATATGTTTCCTCAATTTCATAGAAATTAAACGGTATGAATTGTTCTAGAAAAAAATTTATTGCGTAAATGGTGAGATGACCTGTAAATAACATACCTTAGAAAGCATCATCAAAAGAATTTATCCTTCCTTGAATTCCGGCCTTATTTTCTTCACCTTCCCTTAGAAATTTGGCTTAGATATCCTTTGGTTACCTCAGACACCTATAGATATTCAATATTCTCAAGTGTGATTTAAAATGAGAGAGCCCTACCTCTTATTTATACTCTCCAAGTAGCTTCCTTAAAAACATCTTCTAGGTCACTTTGCCCACTTTCCTTATTTTAGGGTTAGCCCACTTCTAATTTCTCCATTAAATTTATTATTTAAATAATTTATTTTGTATTCACTTTGAATTATAGTACACTCATCACTTCACTTTATTATTTACCTTCTAAAATCTCTTAAACCACTTTGACTACTTTGACCTTTTGGGGCTTCTAGATGACATATGAGGGTCCTCCAACTTCGTAAGGCCATAACTCTTAAACCGTGAGGAGTTATGTGACGTTCCACATACCAAAAGAAATAGAATGACATGTACTATCCATATAGAATAGTATTACCTAAAAATATATCAAAACACATACCATTATCCATCAAACAAACTTGGCTCCATTACCCAAACTTGGGTTCTCCAACTTCTCATGGCCATAACTCTCTAACCATGAGGAGTTATGTGACGTTCCACATACCACCAGAAATGGAATGAAAAGAAATATCCATATAGGATAGTTTCACTAAAAAATTCACTGACCTTCATCTCATTATTCCACAAATAAGTATGGGTTCTCTAACCATACTTCTAGGATAATCTCAATCTGCAAAGCATCTTCCCGTGAGGGCTTTCACCATAAGGAGACCACTTTGGAGTTAATACATTTGTAATTATTATCAACCATGAAAAGAAAATAATGATTCATCTTTACATCAAACAAACTTGGGTCCATTACCCGTGCTACCGTAATTCGCTATCGGACTTTCTCCAAGGGTTGACATCAATCACTAAGGGTTGACATCAATATACAATATCACTCTCCAATAGTTGGCATCAATGACAACCAAAAATCCATACCAACTATCCATCAATCTAAGCCAACTGTCTGACAATCTCCCCCTTTGGCATTGATGGCAACACTTAGTCATGATAACATTCATGCTTATACTCTTTATCAATGTTTATATCTCTCCCCCTTTTGCATCAATGGAAAAGGGTATCTCTCTTTAGGGATTCTCCCCCAGATTGAACTCTCCTTGGGGTTGCTCCCCCTGTTTACGTGCCTTTGATTTTTCTTTGTGTTTATAATCCTCTGATTACTCTCTTTCCCTTCATATGAATAATATCTCCCCCTTTGACAAAGGGTATCACTCTAAAGTCATATCACTCATTCTTCCCTTATGACAATCGCTCCCCTTGGAAACATGCCTCTATGCTCTCTCTCCAAGCATTTACCTTTGCGTCTGATAAATCTCTCCCCCTTTGTCATATTTATGGTTCTTCCTCGTGTACATATAAGACATATAAGATAAGCATTCAAAAGTATTCATTTTGGAGTAGAAATTACTTCTAGTCACTGACAAAGATACTCAAGGGATTCCCATGGAGGCAGTTTTGTAAAGATGTATGCCACTTGTTCTTTTGTTTCCACATATTCAACTTTGATGTTCTTCTCTGCAACCCGTTCCCATAGAAAGTGATACTTTATTGGAATGTGCATCATCTTGGAGTGCATCACCGGGTTTTTTGAGATACTAATGATGCTTGTATAATCAAAATATATAGGAATGGGCTCATCATACTCAACCTGTATATCTGTCAAAGTTTGTTTCATTCAAAGAACCTGTGTACAACATGTTGCTTATGCAATATACTCTGCCTCGACTATAGATAGAGATAATGATGATTGTTTCTTGCTTAGCCATGATACTAAACACTCACCCAAGTAGAATGTTGTTCCACTGGTGCTTCATCGGTAATCAATGCAACCTGCCCAATCTGCATCTGTGTAGGCAATGAGCGATAGATCCTTTCCTTTTGAATACCATAATCCAAACTCTTATGTTCCTTTGAGATATCTGAAAAATCCTCTTCACTGCTAAACATGTGATTCCTTTGGTGCTGCTTGAAATCGTGCCACCTGTCCAACTGCATGCATTACATCTGGTCTGGATGTTGTCACATATAGTAAGCTACCAATCATTGACTTGTATTTCCTCTGGTCTATAGACTTTGAACCATCATCTTTTCTCAACTTGCAACTGGTTTTCATAGGAGTGGTAATTGGTTTGCAATCTTCAATTCTGAACCTCTTTAGCATTTCTCTGATATACTTAGTTTGAGAAATAAAAATTCCTTGGTTTCTTTGACATATATGAAAACCCAAAAATAAGGATATTCCTCCAAGTAATGACATTTCAAATTCATTCTACATATCCTTTGCAAATTTATGGCTTAACCTGTAATTAGTACTTCCAAAACAATATCATCAACATAAATTTCAATTAATAAAATATTACCTTGAGTTACCTTGATGTAGAGGTTGTTGTCTGCACTTCATTTCCATAGTTCGTAGGGAGTTTTGTTATTGTTGTTTCTAAGCATTACTCTGTTTTGAATGTGAATTGATGTATGCACTGCACGTTTCCAAAATATATCTATCAATTTGGAATCGATTAGCATTGTTCGAACCATTTCCTATGTAATTATCATCCATTATGATAATGTTCATTTTTCTTTGAACCACTCTCTGAACCAATATTTGACTCCATGCTCTCATCCACTATCATATATCTATCCAAACCTGCTAACTGTTCTTAGGAATCCATCTCTGTCCATACTGTCCAAGACTCTACTTCGGCAACTGTCCATAATGCTGACCCATTTATCACTATAATATCATGAAGTCTTGATTAATCTATCAAACTGTACTTCTGCTAACTGATTTCTCTTAATTTTTCTTCTCAAACTCTGCAAGTTGCTCGAAGGATGGTTCTTTGTTCTATCATAGCTATCGCATAGACTCCCCTTGTCTAATATTCATATTACTTGGGAGTCTCTAATTCGAATGGCTCAAAACAATTCCTACTCTGATGTGTATTCATCATCATCTTCATTGGTAGATTCATTATCTCTCTGAGCTCTAACTTCTTTCTTTCTGTTTGTGGATTCATCTTTTACTACAATGCCTGAAAGTACAATCTCTTGAACTTGTTCCTTACTTACCTGTCATTCCTTTCTTTCAATTATTTTCCAAACCTTTCTGTATCTGACATCTTTCCTTTTCTCTGTAGAATTTTCTTCATCTCGTTTTATTGCCAATCTTGCGATCTCTAGTACCTGGTCTTTGTTCACCTGTTCTTCCTATTTTCTTATCCATACTTTCTTATATCTGATATCAGTACTCTCTTTCATGGAAGTATCGATCATGCTTCTACAATCAATGGTTATGTGTCCATAGTTATGACATTTGTAACACTCAATGTTACTTGCAACCACATAGGCACTTCTTGCTTGAACATTTCTTTTATAATCCCTGCAATCTGCAACCTTATGTCCAAAGTTAGTACAATAAAAACAATTACCATAAAATAAATTTGCATACCTGGGAGTGAATGATCTTCTTTGTGGTGTAGTCCTTCTAAATTTTTTTCTTGACTGATCATGATCATGATTGAAGCTTCTTTGTGGCTTGAACATGGATGGTCTTCTTGAAGATGTATCTTCAATAGTTTTCTTAGATTCTGGTTGACCATGAATACTTCCTTTGAGTACTTATGCACAACTCTTTTTATTTTCTTCATTCTTGTTTTCTAGCAACCTAGAGTGCTTCTCTTCATTCTCTATAAATGATGTGGATGTTTCTATCTCTTTAATGTTCTTGTTGAGCTTGACAATTTTACTTCTCAATGTGACAACTTCTTCTTCAAGCTTCTCAACCTTTTCTTCTTTCTCCATTATTTGAGACTTCATGACTTCTTTTGTTCTTTTCCCTTCTTCAACTTAATTTTTTATGTGATTATTTCTTCTTCAAGTCCTTTCTCTTCTTGACCAAAATCTACCTCAAGTTGGTTTAGATCGTTAGTTCTTTCCTTAAGATGATTTGTCAATATCTTCTCTCTCATTTCCACTTATTCCTTCTGTGTTTCTATGTTGGTTTCCAAACACTACTTTTGATATTCAAGATTTTCTTCAATCTTTCTAGATTCTTCTATCCGAGTTCTTAAGTCCTTGATGACCTGTTGGGCTTCTTAAAAAATGTGAACACTTTCCTTTTGTTTCATCAATTCTTTCTTGAGTGAATTGTTTTCTTCTCTTAGTTCATCTAAAGAACTAATCAATTCTTCTTTATAATTGTCTTCCTTTTCAATTAGTTTTTCTGTCTCATTTCCTTCATGGAATTCTATTTCAATATGTCCACGTTTTTCACAATTAAAACAAAACAACATACCTTTGGTGATTATGTACTCTTCATCTTCTAAATCTGCTTGACATGGTGAACATAATTCTTCTTGATTTGTATCTGCATCTTCTTTGACATTTTCTGAATCTGTGATGGGTGAAGAATATATGTCATGTAACTTATCCCAAAGTTCTTTTGTTGATGAACATTTACCAACCTTTTCTCTTACCAGATTAGATAATCCTTCCCAGATAGAATCCATTGCTATTTTTTTATTCTTCCTCAATTCCTTCTTGGCTGCAATCTTTTCCCTTTTTGAACTATCATATCCTATAACAACTGATAGACAAATATAATGTTCTTGTGCCTGTAAAAATACTTTCGTCCTTATGCTCCACATATCATACTTAAAACAATTCTGACCATTAAACATTGGTACTCCATTCCCAGAATAATACATGATCTCCTTCCAGTGGTTAAACTGTTTCCTGAAGGAACCTACTCTGATACCAATTGTTGGATTACTAAGAGGGGGGCAAATCAATAATAGAGAAATTTAATCCTTTTTAACCATATAATCCAAGTGTTATATCAATGTATCATTATCATGCAATAACTGCAGAGTAAATAAGGAATGAACAAATGAACAATCATACACATACAAAATACACCATTGTTTTACGTGGAAACCCAAAGCAGGAGAAAACCATGAAATGCTTGATCTTATATGTCTTGAAGAATTACATTCATTGGAAGCACCAACTTCCTTTGTTTTCCAACTGCAACTGGAAGGAGGATCCAACCCCATAGTTTCTTAGGCTACAACCTGAGGGAAGCTCCAACTCCCCAATTCTCTGGATACAACCGGAAGGAGGCTACAACCCCCTATGTTCTCCGACTACAACCGAAAGGTGGCTACAATCACCTGTCCTTGCCCCATCCAACTGCCCTGACGTATAAGTAGAGTGATGAAACCATTGTCACACTATCATTGTGAGATATACTGATGTAAACATGTACCAATAAACCTGAACCATGCATCAACCTGTACCTCAACCTGTACCATAACAAGTGCATCAACCATGCACCAACCTGTACCAAACAACCTGTAATCAACCTGTACCATAAACAAGTGCATCCAACCATGTACCAAGTATGTACCAATCATGTGTCAACTACTCATCAACTATGACTCATCAATATGTACCAACATCATCAACTATACACCTCATGTATGTGCCAACTCATCAACTACTTGTCTCAACCATGTACCCAGCATGTACCTTAACCATAAGCCCTCATCAATTTAATCATCCAAATATGATATTTAACTCTGTAATAGACCTGGTGTATATGATTGCATACATGCAAACCTTCCTTAACTTTAACAACAAGAGACTATCATTTTCATCAAACTTTTCTTTAGTCTCACATGACTAGTTTTCGATTAGTCAACAACCCTAACTTGAAATAATCATAACTTTGTACCTGTAGTGAATAAAGATATGAAATTGATACACAATGTTCTTCAGTGTGTTTTATACAATTCCTCCAGGTGTCACTAATTGGAACCTCTTAGAAAGGGATTTATAGAAAAAATGGCATACCTTGTTGAATTTTGGTCTATTCTAGAGAACGACCTTGTAGAGCGTGCCCCGCACGGAATATTTGTTGAATGGATCTAAAAATGTTGCATAGAATAATAAAGAATTTAATATAACCAAAAAATTTTGTCTTACTAAATTTGGATATGTTATGAATAAGTTATGACGTTTTTACACGAAACACCTATTTTAGACTAGTTTCAGGACTAGCCACAAACCCTATTTTCTACAGAGTCTAACTCCAAAAATACAACGACCCAAAAGATGATTTTTTAACCACGGATACTATGATATGTTTCCTCAATGTCATAGAAATTTCACGGTCTAAATCATTCTAGAAAAAAAATTATTACGTAAATGGTGAGATGACATGTAAATAACATACCTTAGAAAGCATCATCAAAAGAATTTATCGTTCCTTGAATTCCATCCTTATTTTCTTCACCTTCCCTCAGAAATTCAAATTAGATATCATTTGGTTACCTTATAAACCTATAGATATTCAATATGCTCAAGTTTGATCTAAAATGAGAGAACCTTGCCTCTTATTTATACTCTCCAAGTAGTTTCCTTAAAAACATCTTCTAGGTCACTTTGCTCACTTTCCTTATTTTAGGGTTAGCCCACTTCTAATTTCTCCATTAAATTTATTATTTAAATAACTTATTTTGTATTCACTTTGAATTATAGTACACTCATCACTTCACTTTATTATTTACCTTCTAAAATCTCTTAAACCACTTTGACTACTTTGACCTTTTGGGG
>ML791838.1:232767-248836 GCA_009831015.1 Picea engelmannii
TATATGATCACATACCTACAAACCTTTCTTAACTTTAACAACAAGAGACTAGCATTTTCATCAAATTTTTCTTTAGTCTCACATGACTAGTTTTGGATTAGTCAACAACCCTAACTTGAAATAATCATAACTTTGTACCTGTAATGAATAAATATATGAAATTGATACACAATGTTCTTCAGTTTGTTTTATGTAATTCCTCCAGGTGTCACTACTTGGAACCTCTGAGAAATGGATTTATAGAAAAAAATGGCATACCTTGTTGAATTTTGTCTTATTCTAGAGAGCGACCTTGTAGAGCGTGCCCCGCACGGAATATTTGTTGAATGGATCTAAAAATGTTACATAGAATACTAAATAATTTAATCGAACCAAAAAATTTTGTCTTACTGAATTTGGATATGTTATGAATAAGTTATGACGCTTTTACTCGAAACACCTGTTTTAGACTAGTTTCAGGACTAGCCACAAACCCTATTTTCCACAGAGTGTAACTCCAAAAATAAAATGAACCAAAAGATGATTTTTTTATCACAGATACTTGGATATGTTTCCTCAATGTCATAGAAATTTCACGACCTGAATCATTCTAGAAAAAAAGTTATTGCATAAATGGTGAGATGATCTGTAAATAACATACCTTAGAAAGCATCATCAAAAGAATTTATCCTTCCTTGAATTTTGGCCTTCTTTTCTTCACCTTCCCTCAGAAATTCAGCTTATATATCCTTTGGTTACCTTATAAACCTATAGATATTCAATATGCTCAAGTTTGATCTAAAATGAGAGAGCCTTGCCTCTTATTTATACTCTCCAAGTAGCTTCCTTAAAAACATCTTCTAGGTCACTTTGCTCACTTTTCTTATTTTAGGGTTAGCCCACTTCTAATTTCTCCGTTAAATTTATTATTTAAATAAATTGTTTGTATTCACTTTGAATTATAGTACACTCATCACTTCACTTTATTATTTACCTTCTAAAATATCTTAAACCACTTTGACTACTTTGACCTTTTGGGGCTTCTAGATGACATATGAGGGTCCTCCAACTTCGTAAGGTCATAACTCTTAAATCGTGAGGATTTATGTGACATTCCACATACCACAAGAAATGGAATGAAATGTACTATACATATAGAATAGTATTACTTGAAAATATATCAAAACGCATACCATTATCCATCAAACAAACTCGGGTCCATTACCCAAACCTAGGTTCTCCAACTTCTCATGGCCATAACTCTCTAACCATGGGGAGTTATGTGATGTTATGCATACCACCAAAAATGGCATGAAAAGAACTATCCATATAGGATATTTTCATTGACAAATTCACTGACCTTCATCTCATTATTCCACAAATAAGCATGGGTTCTCTAACGATACTTCTAGGATAACTCAATCCGCAAAGCGTCTTCCTATGAGGGCTTTCACCATAAGGGGGGCACTTTGGATTTCATACATTTTTACTTATTATCAACCATGACAAGACAATAATGAGTCATATTTACATCAAACAAACTTGGGTCCATTACTCAAACCTTTGTGCTACCAAAATTCGCTACCAGACTTTCTCCAAGGGTTGAAATCAATCACTAAGGGTTGACATCAATCTACAACATCACTCTCCAATAGTTGACATAAATGACAACCAACAATCCATACCAACTATCCATCGGCCTAAGCCAACTGTCTGACAATACGGACATACGTCCTAGAAGAATAGTTTTCCCAACAGATATTGAAATCCCCACAATGGGATACAAGGACCATTCTTTTAATCCAGACCTACATCCTAGAAGAATGTTAGTCCTTCTAGATGTTGAAATCCACACCATGGGATACAGAGACCATTCCTATAGGAATGTCAATCTTAGACTATTTTCTAATCGGGTCATATGTACCATAAAGATCAATCTCTACCCATATGCCTTAGAAAATATCAGTCTCATATCAACCACCCTAATCAGGAAGTCATGTCCTTAAGGGGCATGTTTCACGAAATTGCAACTAGTCAGTGATCCTCGGTGTATCGTGACAAGGGACTAATCGCCTCTCGTGGATCCTTGAAATCTGGCGATGGTGAGTTTACCAATCACCTGCGGGTTTTGGTGTAATGACAGTCGTACTTCCAACAATTGGTATCAGAGCTAGAGGTCACGAGTTCAATACACACTCGAATCACGCTGAGGGGGAGATTGTTGCACGAAATTGCAAGTAGTCAGTGCTCCCCGGTGTATCGTGACAAGGGACTAATCGCCTCTCGTGGATCCTTGAAATCTGGCGATGGTGAGTTTACCAATCACCTGCGGGTTTTGGTGTAACGAAAACCATACTTCCAACATGGCGGACTATTCAAACTGATCGGGCCAATAAATATGCCTCAGGAGAATATCGTTCATGAACCATTTTCCTAATCAGGCCACAATCTGTTCCTTAGGAAAATATCAGTCCATGATATGTCAACAATCTATCAACCTGGACCATTCTCCACAAGGATAATGTTTGTCCACCATCACACTGACTATCCATCTAGTTGGAAATCATCTCCAACACTAGTGGTAGTCTCCATGGAAATCATATAGTAGCATACAAATGCCACAATTCCTTCCAATAGAACACGACTATGTCTATCCATAGTAGTACACAACTATTTCTCAGTGGTACACAACCACTCCTAGTAGCACACGACTACTAACCAGTGACACACAGTCACTACCAGTGGAACATATCCATCACAGTAGCATATAGCTACTGTCCAAAGACATACAATCTTCATAAAAATCAAATCATATCATCTGATATCATCTTGCATCAACAATGTCATCAATTGCATCACCTCTAAGCCATATTAGCATGATGTGAATGCATCATATCTAAGATGTACTGGCATGATCTGGAGTATCATCTACATCATATATAATCTTTACTAGCATGACATATCTAGCATGATGTCAGTACATCATATCTAATTTGTATGTCACCTCTAAGTTGTATTTGAATTATGTAGATCAATGCCTCACTGTATCACCTCTAAGTTGTATGATCATCTCTAAGTCATACTAGCATGACATATCTAGCATGATGCCAATGCATCATATCTAATTTGTATGCTACATCTCAGTTGTACTCACATGATCATATCTAGCATGACACGAGCCCCCTACATCATCTATAAGATATATGGTCATCTCTAAGTTGTACTAGCATTACATATCTAACATGATGTCAATACATCATATCTAAGTTGTACTTGCATGGCCATATCTAGCATGATGCATCTCACCAACATCGTCTCTAACTTGTACTAACATGAAAATAAATAGCATGATGTCAATACATCATGTCTAAGATATATGTCCACCTCTAAGTTGTACTAGAACGATGCTCCTCAGGCCACTGTATCAACAACTCCAACTATCTGTATCATATCTGAGATGTACTAAGATGATCATATCTAGCATGATGCAAGCATCATCTCTAAGATGTATGAACATCTCTAAGTTGTACTAGCATGATATAGATCTGCAGATCACTGATAGTCCATGATGCCACATATCAGTGCTCCCTCCCAACCGAGGATGTCATCTCCTCCCTTTCAACCAAGGGAGCAATCTCCACAAGCCACAACTTGTCCCTCAAGTATGAAAACTTTATCTTGGACAAAGGCTTCATCAAAATATCTACAATCTTCTCATCAATGGAGATATATTAGAGAACCACTTCTCCCCTCTGGACTTTATCACTGATAAAATAGTACTTGATCTCAATGTGAATCGACATGTCATGGTACATCGGGTTCTCTAAGAGCTTCACATAGCTTTCATTATCACAATATATCATGGTCGAATCCAATACCTGATCAAATAGTCCAGAAACGAGCTTACGAAGCCACACTGCTTTTGTACAAGCATCACAAGATGAAATATACTCTACTTCTGCAGTGCTGAGTACAAGAGACTTTTGTTTTCTGCTAGCCCATGATATCATAGCATATCCAAAACTAAAACACATACCAAAATTACTCTTTATGTCATTTTCACTCCCTACCCAATCTGAATCAGCAAATCCATGCAGTTGTATATCATTGTTTGAGACATATCTCAAACCATAAGTTATCTTCCCACGAAGATATCTCAAGATATGATTTGAAAATATCTGATGCTCTTGTCTAGGTTCACCTAGAACTAGCTCAACATGTTCACAGCAAGGCAAATGTACAACTTAGTATTCACCAAATACATCAAGGATCCAATCAACTGTCGGTACAGGGACAAGTCTACTGGATCAAAATTAGAATCTCTCAACTTCCTAAAATATATTACCATGCGAGTTGTCATGGATTTTCAATCCATCATCCCAAAATTATGAAGGATATTTAAAACATACTTCCCTTGTCCTAGGAAGACTTCACCAAACTTCTTCCATACTTCTAATCCCGAGTAGTAGTGCATGAGACCAAGATCCTTCATATCAAATTCAGTGGCTAGCTCCTTCTTACACAGAATAATGAGAGGCTCTACACCTGTTAGGAAGAAATAATTAACATATAACAGTAGAATCACAGGTGCATTATTCACAACTTTGTAATAGAGATTTGGATCGACATGAATCTTGTAAAATACAAGTCTTATCAGGTAGCTATTAATATGTGCATACCAATATTTTGTAGCTTGCTTGAGTCCATACAAGGCCTTCTTCAATTTTCATACATGGGTTTCTCTTGGGTGTACCTAAAAACCTTGAGGTTAATATATGTATACCTCTTCCTCAATTACTCCATTGAGAAAGGAGGTCTTTACATCCATCTGATGTAAACTCCAACCCATGGATGCTACTAGAGATATGATGGCTTTRATAGATGTATATCTGGAAACCGRAGMAAACRTCTCATCATAATCTTCTCCCTCCTRYTGGGAGAAACCTCTAGCCATAWATATTTCCTTGTRTTTATCGATACTTTCATCCACTGCATGATTTATCTTGTAAACTCATTTAGGCACAATTTTCATACATCATTTTTCATGATTGATATTCTTCCATTACAACTTCCTTCTATTCTTTCTTCTTGACTGCTTCTTCAAAGGTGGAGGGTTCTGTAACTGGAATATGGTTTTGACTTCTTGATTTCTATGAAAGTTCTATCTATAGCACTATACTTCTCTACATGATCTCACTAGTTGAAGATGGTCTTCTCTTCTTAGTCTTATCTTGGTGTATATCTCTATGGTTCTGCCATGTCTGATACAACATTCTTACATAGTAACTTATCTGGAACAAACAAATACATCCTCATGGTAGCCTCCACGAAATATTGTAAGATAACCTGCCCAAGAAAAGAATAATAAAAGTATTTCCAGTATAATATCATGTTCATAAGAACATATCTATGGTAACAAGAATGAATAACAATTTTATGGTGATAATCATAGTATGACCAAGATGACTTGCCTAGGAGAAAAAACAAGAAATATCTCTCTAGAGGAAATGTTAGTTCATATATCAAACAAGTACAATAAGCATCTATATCAATAGTATTCACATGCTATCAAGTATTCTTTACATCTAGCAGTAATAGAACCTTGCAAAGACTTCTTTCACAATTTTTAATGTAGAAACTATCAACCTTGGTATGTGCAAATTTGAAACTTATCAATTTAATCAAACCTGGAACCTGAAGCCTCAACTGCTATGGAGGGCACACTTGTTCATTTGAATGCATGAAATCCAAGATTAATTCTTAGACAAGGTCTCTAGTACATTCCCTACAAACACACTCATGATTTTCTAGAGGATATAACTTGAAAGACATATACAAGTGCATACCTTCGAAATCTGTGTAGCGTTGTCTAGCTTGTCTTCTAATTTGAAACTAGATACCATATTGACAAGGAGAGGTTATAAACTAAATCAGAAGTTTCAATGATTAGAACAAGCTAGAAACTATGAAATTTCAATTTTGACCACATAATCAATTTGACTAGAATTCAACCTTTGACTTTGACTTTGACCAAAGATTCAAATCTTACATTTTTTATAGTTGAAGGTACCAAGATGTGCACTGGGATAGGGCACACTAGAATGTCAAATAAATATGCCAAACACTTTACTATAGGTGCCCGAACAAATGGGTTAGGGTTTGTTTCTGCTGCAAAACCTTACTGCAACTGCATCTATAACTGCAATTGGTGTTATAACGAGCTTGACAATGAACTTCCAAACCTACCTTCCAGTGGTCAAATTGTTTGAAGATAGTGTGGGCCTATAACCTATTAAAGTAATGGATGTTCTCTTTTTACCATAGACAATATCACAATATTGTCACCCAACCATAGACACACAGCCACCCCCGAGCACCTTCAACCTTTGAAAAAACTATTTCGGAAATCCATACTAGAACCAACATATAAACCCTAGTTGCTAACTGCAATGACAACTCAATACAAGTAGAGCGCTCATTCTCCAAGGGCAGCACACAAGAGAGAGTCTCCATATCCACAGATCAAGTACCGTACACAACTGCAACTGCACTATTCTCTCAAACTTGCGCCATACTTAGCTAGTACATCACGAAGAATATTACCAAGAGTATCACTAATAATATCACCAAGAGAATCACCAAGAATATCACTTGATAGCGCCAGAGAGAGACCAAGACCAAGAGATGATCATATGCCCTTATTCCTCCTTACAGCTATAGTTGCAACTCTCCACAAGACTTGCGCTCTGACTAGGTGTACAAATGAGCTAAAAAGTACTCTATTTATATTAATATGTCCAATGACTTTTCTGTCTGGGCCGACCTAACTTTCTGGTAATTATATTTTCTATTTATCTTTTTCTTGTGGAGCCGACTTGTCTTTCTGGAAGATAATATTCTAATATTATTTATTCTGTTTGGTCGACTTGTCTTCTAGGATTTTCACACATCTATTTAGGGTTTCCCTTGCTTCCGAAATATTCCATTCTAGTCAAAGGTTACACGTGGAGGTTAATACCTTCCGCAGCTACTGTAACATCAACAATATCATGCTTCTTTTGAAATCCAGATCAATTTTTTATGGTGAGTTTTGGTTGGTAAATGGTTGAAAATTAGAAATGGATCAAGTGTGTACTCGTTGTTGTTTAGGGAGGCGTGGACAAGTACACGACAAGAAGGTATTTTGAATTCTTGAAGATTGGAATTTCTTGGGAATATCGTTATATCTTTTTGGTAATGCATAGAGGATTGAAAATGATTTGATGGCATTCCTCTATGTCTATATATAGTTCAAAATAAAACTAGCAATGTAACCTTTGTCACTTTTTTCATTGTTTTTAGTTTAGAGTAATCAACTGGAAACATTTATGTTGCCTATTTTATTTTCAAATATGTATCAACAAGTAGAGATGTTGCAATATTTTTGTAAATCTTCTAATAATGCATAGAAGAATACAAATGATCCTACGAAATTTTTGCTTATTAGTACATTGTTGAAACTAGTAGCATAAATGTTATTGTTACTTATTTTATTGTTTAGAGTAATCAACCAATAGAACTTATGTTGCCAATTTTATTTTCAACTATGCACTAGGTAAGAAAAAATGCCATCATATTTTTTTATTTTTTTCAACACTCTAGTAACACATAAAGCATTGGAAATGATGTAATGAAAATTTTGCTTATTTTTCTTATTAATGCATAGTTGAAAATAAAACCAATACTTCTACATTTGAATCCATGTTTGAAGAAAAAAAATGACTTTAACATAATAAAAATATAAAAAAATAAATTTCATGACTTTTATTTTTATTTATTTTTTTATTTTTATTTATTTTTTTTTCGGTTTTTTAGCTTGATATATGTCAATTTTTTTACATCCTGGGAGTCACGAAGATTAATTGATGTTACTTGCATTGCTTAATCAATGTTACTTAATTTTTATAAAGTCAAAATTGATTATAGAGGCATAACGTTGATTAATCATGACTTCTAAATATTTTATACTTTTGGTGTTTGAAAAAAAAAAAATAAATAAAAAAAATAAAAAAAAAAATAAAAAAATAAAAAATATATATATATATATATATATATATATATTATGAGAAAGAAACCATATATTTTTTCTAAAGAGGTGGGATTAAGTGATATATTAAGAGTAGTAAAATTTTTTACCTTTAATACATTTTTCAACCAGTTATTCTCTCCATAATTACAATTTTTTTTATTTTTTTAGGGTAAATTTTGTAAATACCATTTGAATTTTTATATGTGAAATTCTTATTTGAATGTATGTTTGTTGTATTGATTCCTAAATCCAACAATGTAAAATAAAATGTAGGTGTTGGTGTATTCAATGGGGTGGCTTATATGGAGGAAGTAATCAAAGAAGAATTATCTCTCACCATGGATATGGATATTTATGAATGAGATTATTCTACACATACAAGTCATTTTGGGTTGATCCTATCCTTCTTTTAGGTTGTGATGGGAAAAATTGTTTCTCTTGCAAGATATGCAAGTGCTTATGAAGAAGAAGAATTAACAACTCGGTATCTAAAAAATGTTTCTTAGGTTTTGATGATGGGTGGAGTGTTCACTTGAAACGTTAGGATGTTTCAAACTATCCAAAACTATCTAAAAAAATAGATTAAACATGTTTTTCTTCTTTTTAAAGGTTTTAAATGATTTAATATTTTGATACTAATTATATTTGTTTGTTTGTAATTACAACGAAAAAAATTCTTAGGCTTGAAATTCCCAATGGTGCAATTTATAATACCAATGGTAAGAGTGGTGGAGTTGAATTTGATCATACAAAAGAAAATGATATTGACATAACTGAGAATGATGGGATAAATAATTTGATCCATTGAACCTTTATTTCTATAGATGAGGAAGCACACATAGATAAGATATATGATGATATTCATGATGCACCTCTTATTGATAAGGCACAAAAACCCCTACTCTAAGACAAATATTCTCTATATTATTTTTGGTTAGTCAACTTCAAGGCATTGAAAAATATTTACATGTAAGCCATGGATTCTAAAGTATGCAATATAATTATTTATATAAATATAAGTTTTTTT
This sequence comes from Picea engelmannii, assembly GCA_009831015.1. Taxonomy (NCBI): domain Eukaryota; kingdom Viridiplantae; phylum Streptophyta; class Pinopsida; order Pinales; family Pinaceae; genus Picea; species Picea engelmannii. The sequence goes on from ML791838.1 coordinate 241,842, forward strand.
ATATATTTTCTTGTAATAATTAGGATTCAATATCCTATATCCTATATTTAGTACATTAATTTAATTTTTGTCGTAGAATGTTTAGTGATATTCTCCTATGACCATCAAGTATTTACTTTACATTGCAAATGCTAACAATTATTTTCCCTTGTGAAAGATATAAGAATAGAGTATCAAACAATTATGGATTTCCTACTAATTGTATTATATATTATGGAAAGCATGCATCAAGTTTGAAATGAGCTGAATTTAAAATTAGTAGATATTGAATTCATTTTGGACAAATAAGGTTCCATGTAACGTTATTCATTATATCCCCCATATTTCTACATTCCCACTTATGTTTCACATGCAAAATCGTACCATAGTTTATGGGTTATCATGCACAAAAGATAAGTGAAGATGGTGTTATGTGGGTCCTAAATTTAAGGATATCAAGGAAACATAGTCTATTTTTTTAAAAAGAATATCATAATGTTATACTTTTATTGGCAGTTGATGGTGTCAATCCATTTAGAGAGATCATATGTTTTTCCTCAATGTGGCTAGGTCTTTATAAACAATAACCTTCCTCCTTGGATGTATATAAAGAGGAAGGATGTAATTCTAATTGTTCCAGGTATTTAATTTTAGGAATGTTTACAATATACCAACTCATCTATATTATTTATTACAATTTTTTTATGTAGAAGGAATTAATTAAGTGTGTTTCAAGTAATCAAGTAAGAACTTAGTTAGAGGTATGGATGTATATCTTGAGCCTCTTATTGACAAACTTTTAAAGTTATGGGATGGAATCACCCAGCATGATATCTCCAACCCACTAGGGAAAATATGATTTCAACTCTATGGAATACATGGAACACTTACATGGACAATCCAAGATGCCCTCATGATAACACATTTGCATGGTATAAGTAGTGCAATTGAACACTATATATTATCTAATATTTCATTTTTTTTAATATTTGTATACTAATAAAATTATTCTATATCTTGTAGACCTTCAAATAAATGGTAAATATACACGTCCAGTATGTGATCCCATAACACCATCTAGATGTTCAAGGAATTTATAGAAGGAGGTGTATGGAAATTACATGCATTTTCTCCTAGTATGTGATCCCATAACACCATCTAGATGTTCAAGGAATTTATAGAAGGAGGTGTATGGAAATTACATGCATTTTCTCCTTAAGAAACATAGGCATCGAACTACCATAAACAATTCTTTAATGGAAAGGAAGAGGTTGGAAAAAAATCACGAAGAATGACCCCTCAGCGATGAAAAATGGATTTTGAAAAGAATCGTTTATCCATAAATGTAGGCCTATGGCTTGTATGTTTCCTCAACACGGATCCTATGCAGAAATACATAATCGTCTTTTCTACTAATCACCAACAAACAAACAATACTATGTTCCCAAATTGGCTCAACGCTTGGTTCACTTTCTATGAAAAACAAGACCAATCAACGAAAAAAAGAAATTTATGTTTTCACAATTCCTGTTGTGCCAATTACAACCCAATAGTTGTTCAAATACAATAGCAATTGACATAATACTATATTCAAGAAAATAACAAGTCTATAATGACAACACTCTATGGTTTTGTATGTGCACACACAACTCCAATCACACATCTAATCATTCCTTCAATTGAAAAGATGCATGGATATAAGTAATATTATTTATTCTGGTGTGTTTACATAACACTCACATAGAAAATAGATATCAATGATTTAGCACTGGGTATAGATTTCAATTATTGTAGGTGACAGTCAGAATTCATACTCCTTCATAATATTTTTTCCAACATGGATACAACACATGGTTGTAAGTGTTATTTCTCACCATGCATTGATTTAAATAGGGGTCAATTGGTGATGGAATTTTCATTCAATTACCAGAGCATAACACATAGTCATATCAATTCATCAACCATGGATATTTAAATGCACCATAGACACACATATTTTACCCTGGAAACCTAATTGGAAAAACTAGATTTATGGGGGATTTTATTAAGTACAAAATTGATTACAAAAGGGTGATATATACATATATTTAGTATGTTGTTACTCATTGATAGTAAATTTGTATATGGCCATGGACCAACAACAATCTTTGTTCATCGTGGGACAAACTCAATGTCTTCTTCTCCTTTGATCATCAAGCATATTGCTTCTTTGAGCCCTCATCTATGCTACTACTCTTCTTCATTTCCTCCTCATATCTCCTCTATATTGAATTCCCTTCTTCTCCATAACCTTCATTGTTTATGGGTTCCCTTGGAAGTCCAACCATCACAATGGTTCATTTCAACTTCCAAGTGAATTTTGACATTTCCTCAACTTTTCCAAAAAAACAATTAAATGTTTATTACAAAGTTTACAAAGAAAATTTGGAAAGGATCCAATTCATATCACACCTCCCCATTTGCAGGATTTTCATCTCCAAAAGCTTCAACTCCCTTCAATCTTCTTCTTCTCTACCTGCAATTATCTTCTGCAAACCTCTAAGAAAGGGTGACTTTGTTATAGAATGGAAGATAAGAGATGAATAGGTACTACCTTTGGCATAATATTGTTGTCCATATCATGGTTAGAGATGACAGTCATTGCTACAATAGTCCATTGGACAACCATTTCTCCTTGGGCTGCAAGTGCAAGCAACTCCTCTCTCCCCTTGACATTAACTCTCCAAGCTTTCGTCTTGGTTGTTCAGTTCTTGGGATGGAGTTCCAAGTGAAAATTCTAAAATTTGGTGTCCTAATGCCTAGTCAATATACAATATTGGAAATATTTCCTAAACGGGTTACTTGGCCTTATAGAGTGTCAACAATTTCCACACTTATGACCCCTTTTTTCCAACATAAACAAACCAAAGATATTATGCCATGCCTTTTCAGTTTGTGATGATGATTTCCAACTTGGATGCTTGGTCCCCCAAAAGTTGGAGAAAATATGGATGGAAGAATCATATTTTCTAACCTCTTCCAATCCTCTACAAACATATTTGAGTGGCTTTCTACACACTCTTTTTCCAGCTAACTTTTCCTCCATGAGAATGACTTATTTTCTAGTTCCTTTTGCCTTGAAGAAGGTGGTTTTAGATGAAATTGTGTTGGATTCTTATCTGTTGGAACCATATATTCTGGTAGTTCATCCCACCTTTATTGGAGATATTCAGTTGACTAGCAGTTGGAGACAGTCAATTGACTAGTATCTGGAGACATTCGTTTAGGTGGTCGACTAGACAGTTGTTCAGATTAATAGACTATCAGTCTAAGACAATTAGTCGATGGATTAACCAACTAAGTAGTCGACTACATGTTGGATGACTATATGGTCGGGTCGACTAGTCGATACAACAACATGGATTTGTTGGAATCTGTTCCAACCACCAATGGTTATATGTGGACAAGAACTTCCCTATTTCAAGGAAATTGGTTAGATTCAGAAACTATAAATAAAGTACCCTATGGTTCGATCTATATGTGTGTTTAATAAGTTATCTATCATGCATTGTGATGTTCCAATCACACTGCTTTGTGCTTAAGTTATGAAATGGTGTCTTTAGACACCACTGATATTCTTTGAAGTTTATTTCTCTTTGTTTATTACGTAGATTCTTTTATTGTTCCTTTCACTATTACACCCAATCCCCAACATGGTATCAAAGTGACTAGTTTTCATATCCCTTGTTGTCCATAAATATTGTTGAGTCTGATCTTATAGTGATTGAATTTGGGTTGTTTATTTTTTTATTGTGACCTATTTCAGATCATCATATTTGTTAGATATCGAATATGGATTCCAATATTGATCCTCTTGTTTTGAATGGATTTAATCATATTGTTTGGGAACAATATATGGAGACTTTGTTGAAGAGCAAAGGTCTCTGGCAATATGTGAAGGCCTCAATTCCATATCTAAAGTATTACCAAGTGAAGTTTTTTGTCGACAGAAAGAAAGATGAAGCTATTGGGGTCATCATGATCTACATTTCTCAAGAGATTCTTTTATGATCCAACGCCTTAAAAAATTATAAAAATTCAATGAATACAATCCACTTCTAGGGGGGAACCTCCTTTTACAATATATCCAATTCCAAATACAATATGAGATGAGATAATATGATCCTAAAACTAGGTCTCCTTTATATATATAGGAGAAAAAGGGTACAATTATGATGAAAGGGTGCAATGAACAGTTCTAACCAACCTACACATATAACACTAGAAATGTAATAATTCAATATATAGGGATTAATAAGGGGTTTTATACATAACATGGGGATTTTTCTAGGGCTTAACATGCCCCACCCCTTCAAACAAGTGTTTTCCTAAACACTTGACTAACCATGAGTGCTTGTAAAAGAATAACTCATCTTCCCATGTCGCCTCTTCCACTGGTAGGTTCTTCCATTTGACGAGGTACTATGTAATTGATTGATTTATCCACTACTTAATCTGTGTTTAATAAAGGATTGGTTCTAGATCTAGTATGATTTTCCCTTCTTCATTAATATCTGGTAAAACAGTTTGGACTAAGATCTTGTTTTCGATGAGCTTCTTTAAGAAATCAACATTAAAGACTAGATGTGCACGTGAATATGGAGGTAACTCCAATCCGTAAGCCATACTTCCAATCCTTTGCAAAACCTTATAGGGGCCATAATATTTGGGTCCTAATTTATTTTCCTTATTTTTTTTCTTGAGGTAAATATGTTTGTATGGTTGTAGCCTCAAAAATACCCAATCCCCAGCTTCAAATTCCCTTTCACTGTGATGTTGATATGTTTGTTTTTTCATCCTATTTTGTGGCATAACCAAGTTGTCCTTCAATAGTTTGAGAACCTTTTGTTGGTTCCCTATGTGGTCCTCCACTACTTGAACCTTTGTATTCCCTTTCAAGGGTGATGTAATGGATGGAGGATGATATCCATAAAGTGCCAAAAATGGGGACATTTTTGATGAAGTATGGAAGGATGTGTTGTACCACCATTCTACCAAGGTAAACCACTTGACCCATTGTGTCTATTTATTAGATGCAAAGAAGCGAATATATCCTTATAGACATTTATTCACAATCTCAGTTTTCCCATCGGATTGAGAATGGTAAGATAAGTTGTGAGCCAATTGAGTACCCAAACAAGATAATAATTCAGTATAAAAAATTTCAGTGAAAAATGGATCTATATCACTTACAATAATCTTGGGGATGCCATGTAGCTTTTGAAATATTTCCATGAACGTTGAGTCTATTGTACTTGATTTAAAAGGATGAGAAAGAGAGAGAAAATGGGCATACTTTTTCAGTCGATCCACTACTACCATGATGACAATCTTTCCTTCATATTTGGGTAAACCTATAATAAAATCCATTGAAACTTCTTCCCAATATTGACTTGGTATATCCAATGGTTGTAGGAGACCTGGAGTCTTGATTGTCTCTCACTTATTCTATTGGAATACCAAACATTCAAGAAAAAAAAATTGAGCATCAGTTATAAGACCTTCCCATAAAAAATCATTCTTGACAAGGTGGTACTTTTTCAAGAATCTTGAATGTCCTCTTATAAGAGAATTATGGAATTCCAAAAGGACCTTATGCTTGGGTTGAGAATTCTTACATAAATATAGGTGATCATAATACCATAGAAAATCTTTCTTCCATAAAAAATTATTTAATCAATTGGGGTCCTCTTGTAGTTGTTGAATGATATTGCATACCTCTTGATCTTATTTACATTCTATTCTTTCTTCTTCCACCCAATCATATTGTGGAATTGAAATAACACATAGTGAACCTTTTGTTTCTTCTTTTTTTCTTGAAAGGGCATCTGCCACAACATTATGTTTTCCTTTTTTATAGATAATTTCAAAGTCATGACCAGGAATATTTGTAACCCATTTTTGTTGCTCTTCTTAAGATAATCATTGCCCCAAGAAGTACTTCAAACTATCATGATGTATTTTTACTTTGAAGTGTCCTCCTATTAGGTAAGGGTGCCATTTATGAATTGCATATAGTATGGCCAACATTTATTTTTCATAAATGGGTTTGAGTAATTTTTTTCCTTTAAGTTGGCTTCTTTCAAAGGAAAGGGGCCTTCCTTCTTGCATTAAGACTGCACTAATTCCATGGCCTAAGGCATCGCACTCCATAATAAATGTTTTTGTAAAGTCAAGTGTGGCAAGGAAAAGAGTTGTAAACATAGCCTCCTTAAGTTTTTCAAAATATTGGGTTGTTGCTTCAATCCAAGAAAATGATTCCTTCTTTAATAATGTTGTTAGAGTTTCTAATATTTGACAGTGATTCTTGACAAATTTGCGGTAATATCTTTTCAATCCTAAGAATCCTCTAAGGTTCTTCAAGGTTTTGGGAATTGGTCATTCCATCATATATTTAATTTTGTTAGGGTCCACTTTTACACCTTCATGAGATACAATATGACCTAAATATTCCACTTCTTGAACCCCAAATGAACACTTGGAAGGATTTGCATAAATTTGTTTCTCTTCCAATAGTTGTAATATTTTGTCAACATGTTTTACATACTCTTCCCAAGATTTTTTGTAGATTAGTAAGTCATCAAAAAATACTAACACAAATTTTCTAAGGAAAGGATTGAAAATAGAACTCATCAAGATTTGAAATTTGGAAGGTGCATTAGCGAGTCCAAATGGCATAACCAAAAACTCATAATGACCTTCATGTGTTCTAAAAGTTGTTTTGGGAATGTTTTTGTGCCTCATTCTGATTTGATGATATCCCAAATGAATATCCAACTTAGTGAATCATTTTTCTCCATGCAATTCATCTAATAATTTATCATTGACAAGAATAGGAAACTTGTATTTGATGGTCATTTTGTTGAGTTGTCTATAATCTAGACACATACACCATGAACCATCCTTTTTTGTAACCATCATCACTAGTGAAGAGAAAGAACTTTGGTTAGGTTTAATTATGTCGACATCTAACATTT
>ML791838.1:252914-309176 GCA_009831015.1 Picea engelmannii
TCTCCAATCGCTTTCAACTGTTCTTTTATTTCTGAGATTCAGGAGAAATATTCTTGAATCATTTCTCCTTTCTGCATCTTGGTATTCTTCAATTGAGTTCTTAGATTCATCTTTCGATTGATGTTCTTTCCTTCATATAGTTTTATTAGAGCATCAAACATCTCCTTTGGAGTTTTCTTGGATGATACATATGGGATCAGGTGGTCTTTGATTGAATCCGCAATGATTCTTTGAGCCCTGATTGAGTCCTTTTGATGCTTCGCTTTCTCTACGGCATCTTCAGGTTCCTCCACTTCTTCTTTGATGAATTTTGCTAGGTCATTCTCTGCAAGGATCAGACCGATCCTATACTTCCAGGCACGGAAGTTGTCTATGCCTTCTAGTTTCTCAACAAGCTTTGTGCTTGCAGACATCTTGTACTTGAGGCTACAAAAATGATCAAAAACTGAAAATGCTTAAAATCAAATTTTGACCTTACCAGGAGGTGCGCTTGGCTAAGGTGAGTAGCCTAGTGTCCTTGAATCTGAGAAAATCCAATTTTTACCCCATCAAATCTGATCTGCGGATTTTTGGACTGGTGCTTCTGGTACTTCTGGTACTCTGGTACTTCTGGTACTAGTTTTTTGGTACTTCTGGTACTTTTGTGAAACTAGGGTTTCACTTTATGAGAGATCCATCCACTGAAAAGGTGTGCTCTAGGTGCCAAATTGATCCTTGGGGTAGGGCGCAACTTTCTAGGTGGTTAGGGAGTTGAAAAGATTGACTTTTGTAAAACCCTAATTTGCAAGTACTGCAACAGTGACGTTTTTCTGTTGCAAATTGTGTTTCCTTCAAGTTGGCTCTGATACCATGTTAATGTTTATGCCATTATTATGGTTATTTTCATTTCAATAGATAAGAGCATCATAAGAACAAGATCACTAAGAAATACACATTCACAAGAGACATGTCATTTATCCTGGGAAACCCTCTAGGGGAAGAAAACCAAGCAAAAACTTCCTTATCATAAATAGCTTATACAATGTTTAAGAGATAACTCAAACCATTATAGATAGTCCTCCCCAAGAGATGTGCCACTCTTCTTCTCCTCTCTCTAATTGGTAATTACAGCTTGCCTCATAAGATAATGAGCAAGTGAGTTGTGTGTTAGAAGTGAGGCGCTAGCCTCCTATATATACAAGACCGGCACGTGTGAAAGGGTTTCACTAGTAGGGCCGACCTCTCACTGTAGGTGGGTAAACCCACCTTTAATTAATTCTGGGTCTTCAATAATAACTGTTGGGGCCGACTTCTTTTTATGCCCTTTATAATTGCCCGATGACCAATTTGCAAAAGGGGATTTGGTCCTTATACAATTACCGACATGATTAATCCACAATGGGGATTAATCTTAATAATAAAATAACAATAAGAATAAGAATACTCTTCGTAGTTACATTATTTCAATAAGTAGAAGATATAGATGTTTGAACATCAAGTGAGCACAATTATTCAATTACGCCATGGTGTCCCTTTTTGAGTAATTTTTTCATGTTATTAGAGCTTATCATCATAGAGGGTTTCCCTTTGATACCTCTAAGCTCAATTTCCTTTCCATCTAAGTAAAATCTCATGAAAATATCTTGAAAATTAAGGGCCATTGTTCCCGATGATTATAACTATTGGACCCCTAATACAACATCAACACCACACATTTGGATAGAAATCACAGGACTAACCAAAAAATACTCCCCCATGTTGATCTTAATACTATGGCACTTCCCAGAAAAATGTATGGTACCTCCATCTGTAATCATTACTTAAAACTCTGGTGTTTGATATACAAAGCAATTGAGATCTTTTTATAATTTGTAATTGATGAAATTATGGGTACTACCAGAATCAAACAATATCGTTACCTTTTTCTTTTTTTATGTATCCTTGTATCTTGAGGGTTTGTAGAGTATTGATGTTGACCAATGCATGAAAAGATATCATTATAATAGTCTCTTCTAGATATATCTCTTGTGATGGTTCCAATTCTTTATCTTCTTCATCTTCACAGTCAATATAGAATAATTTCTTCTCATTGCATTTATTCCCTTTATTGTACTTTCTTTCACAATTGAAACATATTCCATTTTCTCTTATGTCATCCATTTGTTAAGGTGTCAACCTTGTCGGTTTAGGAGAGGGAACATGGTGCTCTCTATAGTTATCAGTGGCCACCCTTCTAATAGACATATTTTTTATTTCCACTTTCCTTTCCATATTGAAAGATTGCTCTAGGGATTTAGGTTCGAAGAGACGCGCCTCATGTTCAATGTTCTCCTTTAAAGTTCCTATAAATAGATCTAACAAATTATCCTCATGAATGTTCTTTACCATGAGACTGGGATTTTGTAATTGTTGAATGTGCTCTTTATTTGGACCTTTTTTATGAATATTTATCAATTGACAAAATACTGCATTTCTCTTAATATCCCCATAATGTGATATCAATTCATTCATAAAAATGGACCAAGAGATAATATAATTCTTTTTTATTTCACAAAGTCATTAATACCACAAAAATTGTTCATTTTCTAAATATAAGGATACAATAGGTACCTTTTGTAATCTTAGTGTTTGGTGTAGATCAAAGAATTGCTCCATATAGAATGTCCATGTTATATGATATTTATTATCAAACTAAGATATTTAGAATGAATTTGTTCCTTGGTGTCGCATTGAGACCTTGATGATGTTGATATTGAAGTAATGAGTGATTCTTAAATTTAATATTTGTGCTCCCCATATGTGATTGAGTCTCAACACCATTGTTCTCCTTATTTTCATGATTGCATTGGATCTCCATATCTCCTTTAGGGAGTCTCTCATCTAGAGCCTGCGAGATCATGGAAGACATGGAATTTTGCAATTATAAAATCTTATTTTTTATATGATTTTCTATTTTCATCCATATTCTTTTCCACCTCATCCATCTTCTTTTCCATCCTTCCAATTTGGTAAAAAAAATCGTATTTTTCTTCTTGACTCATTGTTGATCTCTTTGGAGGTTTAGTTAGTGAAGTAAATTTTGGATTATCCTTTGGAGTGATGTGAGAAAATAATAATTCTCTTATTTTTCCTCTTTAGCACAAATTATGAATCACCAAAAATAGACTTCCAATAAAAATTTATTCCAACTCTAAGTTACGTACCTTTCAAACCCTTAATTTGGAGTCTTTCCTCCTGGAAAACCTTCCTTCTGATGTATTTCTGAAATTCTGGCCCTTATAAGTATGAAATTTCAGCCTATAGTGTTGATTAAGGTTGGTTGTCATTGATGTCAACCCTTGAAAAAAGTCTGGTAGCGAATTCCGGTAGCACAAAGGCTTGGGTAATGGACCCAAGGTTGTTTCATGTATAATGGTATGAGTTTTAATATATTTGAAGGTAATACTATTATATATGGATAGTACATGTCATTCCATTTCTGGTGGTATGTGGAACGTCACATAACTCCTCACGGTTTGAGAGTTATGGTCTTACAAAGTTGGAGGACCCTCATATGTTGGCTTGAAGCCCCAAAAGGTCAAAGAAGTCAAAGAGCTTGCAAAAAAGAAATTATTATTTAAATGATAAAGTAAAGTGACAAAGTCAAGAAGGATTATTTAAATAATAAAGTAAGTGACAAAATCAAAGAAGATTATTTAAATGATAAAGTGAGGTGAAAAAGTCAAGGGGGGGTATTTAAATGATAAAGTAATGGATAACTTTCTAATTATGGAAAGTGGTTAACCCTAAAAATGAGGAAAATAGGTTAAGTGACCTATAAGTGGGTTCAGTGACCTAGAAATAGGTTAAGTGACCTAGAAATGGGTTAAGTGACCTAGAAGATGGAGAGTATAAATAAGAGGCAAGGCTCTCTCATTTTACATCACACTTCAACATATTGAATATATATAGGTGACTGAGGTAACCAAAGGATATCTAAGCTGAATTTCAGAGGGAAGGTGAAGAAAAGAAGGCCGGAATTCAAGGGAGGATAAATTCTTTTGATGACGCTTTCTAAGATATGTTATTTACAGGTCATCTCACCATTTTCACAATAAAAAAAATTCTAGAATGCTTCAAACCATGAAATTGATATGAAATTGAGGAAACATATCCAAGTATCTGTGGTAAAACATTCAGCTTGTGGGTCATTGTATTTTGGGAGTTACACTCCGTGGAAAATAGGGTTTGTGGCTAGTCCTGAAACTAGTCTAAAACATGTGTTTCAGGTAAAAACATCATAACTTATTCATAACATATCCAAATTCAGTAAGAAAAATTGTGTTGGTTAGAGTAAATTCTGTAGTATGTTGTGTAACATTTTCATATCGATTCAACAAATATTCTGTGCGGGGAATGCTCTAGAAGGTCGCTCTCTAAAATAAGCCAAAATTCAGCAAGGTATGTCATTTTTGCTATAACTCCTTTTCTGAGAGGTTCAAAGTAGTGACACCTAAAGGAATTGCATAAAACACACTGAAGAACATTGTGTATCATTTTCATATCTTTATTCATTACAGGTACATAGTTATTATTATTTCAAGTTAGGGTTGTTGACTAATCCAAAACTAGTCATGTGAGACTAAAGAAAAATTTGATGAAAATGCTAGTCTCTTGTTGTTAAAATTAAGGAAGGTTTGTAGGTATGTGATCATATACACCAGTTCTATTACAGAGTTACAAATCATATTTGGATGATGATATTGATGAGGGATTTTGGTTGAAGTACATGTTGGGCACATGGTTGAGACGAGTAGTTGATGAGTTGGCACATACATGAGGTGTATAGTTGATGATGTTGGTACATATTGATGAGTAGTTGACACATGATCAGTACATACTTGGTACATGGTTGGATGCACTTGTTTATGGTACAAGTTGATTGCAGGTTGTTTGGTACAGGTTGATGCATGGTTGATGCACTTGTTTATGGTACAGGTTGATGCATGGTTGATGCACTTGTTTATGGTACAGGTTGATTGCAGGTTGAGGTACAGGTTGATGCATGGTTGATGCATGGTTTAGGTTTATTGGTACAGTTTTATAGTGATAGTGTGACAATGGTTCCATCATTCTACTTCTACTTCAGGGCATTTGGATGGGGAAAGGACAAGTGGTTGTAGTCGGAGAACATAGGGGGTTGTATCCTCCTTTTGGTTGTAGCCAAAGAATAGGGGAGTTGGAGATTCCTTCAGGTTGTAGCCTAATAAACAAGGGGGTTGGAGCGTCCTTCCATTTGTAGCTGGAAAACAAAGCAAGTTGGTGCTTCAAATGAATGTAATTCTTCAAGACATATAAGAAAAATCATTGTGTGGTTTTCTCCCACTTTGGGTTTCCACATGAAACACTGGTGTACTATGTATGTGTATAATTATTCATTTGTTCATTGCTTATTTACTCTGCAGTTATTTGATGATAATGCTACATTGATATAGAACTTGGATTATATGGTTAAAAAGGATTAAATTGCTCTATTACTGATTCACCCCCCCTCTCAGTAATCCAACAATTGGTATCAGAGCAGGTTCCTTCAGAAATCAGTTTAACCATTGAAAGGTAGATCATGGAGAGAAACAACTTGTATAAAAATGGAATACCACAGTTCAACGGAAAAAATTATGCATTTTGGAGCATAAGGATGAAAACATATATACAGGCACAGGGATTTTAAATTTGGCAATCAATTGTAGATGGATACACAACACCAGCAATTTCGCGAACAAATGACAAAGCAGTCAAACTCAGTCAGAATAATTCCAAAGCCAAAAATGCACTTATGAATGGTCTTAGTGAAACAGTATTCACCAAAGTTGCACATTGTAAATCCGCTAAAGAGAATTGGGACAAACTTCAAAATATTTATGAAGGAGATTCAAAAGTCAAAGCAGCAAAGCTTCAAACTTATAGAGGTCAATTTGAACAACTTAAGATGAAGGAAGATGAGAATATTGTTTCTTACTTTTTACGAGTTGATGAAACAATAAATGCAATCATATGATTCAGAGAAGAAATCAAAGAATCTGTAATTGTTCAAAAAGTACTAAGATCTCTTCCTATGAGATTTGACCCTAAGATATCAGCACTAGAAGAAAGATCAGATATAAACTCAATAATCATGGACGAATTACATGGAATCTTCACAACATATGAAATGAGAACTGAAATGGAAAATCCAGATATAAAAGAAGCAACCTTCAAAGCATCCAAAATGTCAAAGCAAAAGGGAAGGAAAAAACAAGAACATAGCAGCAACAATGACGTCTCAGAAGATGATGAAGAAGTGACCAACTTTGTGAAAAGACTGAACAAGGGAACCAACGCTAGGTATAGAGGTAAGCTTCCTTTAATTTGTTTTAATTGTGATGGTATTGGTCATTTTGCTAACAAATGTCCTTATAAGAAAAAGAGAAATGATGAAGGTTACTCAAAAGGAAAACAAACATATAAAGGAAAAAGAACCACAAAGAAAGTTTTCAAGAAAATCTTATGCACCAAAGAAGACATCTCATCATCAGATGAAGATGAAGTCAGTGACAGTGAGACAGAAAGAGTTATATTCATGGCAGTAGAAGACTCTCATAAAGAAGACTCCGACGAAGAATATGAAGAAGCCGAAGAAGAATATGAAGGAGTCGAAGATGAAATTGAAGAGGCAGAAGTTGACTATCGAGAGGAATTAATGTGTGCCATAGAAGTTATTAGAAGAGAAAAGAAGAAAAACAAGAAACTACAAGCAAAACTAGACAAGCAAGAAGACACTCAAGAACTAGAACAAATGATCACAAATTTGAAGGTTCAAATAGAAGAAGATAAAAGAATTGAAGAAGCACTCAAAGAACAGCTAGAAGAAAAAGGCAATATCATTGGAAATTTGGAAGCAGAGATTGCCACATTAAGAAAGGATCTTCAAAAGAAAAATATGCATAACAGCTCAAAAGTTTTGGATGACATTATCAACAGTCAAAAATATCATCATGGCAAGTCCAGACTTAGATACAATCAGATAGAAAAAGGATCAAGCTCCAAAACAACAGAGCAAGAAACATATCCAAAATTATATGCAGAAACAATCAAGGGGGATATGAAGATCTACAAGGAAGATTATAGGGACACTCATCCACCGAGAAGATTCATATTTCAGAATCAACAACCGACAAATAGTCCTCAGGAAGAAGAAGAATTGATAAGAGTACCTCATTTCAGAAGATCTTCAACTCCCAGGTATCAAACTATCTTTTTTGGTTTATGTTATGCATGTAATAATTTTTTACATAAAACTGTGAATTGCAGAGCCAACAAAAGGAACACAAACAACTTTGAAAGTCATACACAAAGGGGTTATCCAATAAGACCTAGTGAAACACAGAGAAGAAGTTACAACAGTTTTGAATCTTTGAGCATTGAAGTGGAATGTTACAAATGTAACAATTTTGGACACATGGCCAAAGATTACAGAATGACAATCCCTCCTAGAGAACCGCAACAGAATAACAACAATCACAGACAGGAACCTCAGAAAAAGGACATGGATAAGAAAGTAGGATCAGTATAGAAATGAAGAATGTGCACCCACTTTACAAGCTAAGCAGAAGAAACGTGATTGGTATGTTGACAGTGGTTGTTAAAAACACATGACAAGTGATAGATATAGGTTTATTACATTACGAAAGGAAAGAGATGGATCATTCTCCTTCGGAAATGATGATTCAGCTAAAATCATTGGAAAAGGCACAGTCAGAATTGGGAACAAGAATACCAAGGAAGAAAATGTTCTACTAGTAGAAGATATGAAACATAATATTCTAAGTGTGAGTCAAATGTGTGACCAAGGTCATAAAGTTAATTTCGATTCACAAAAGTGTGAGATAAGAAAAGAAGGTTCAGGGAAATTGATTGCTACAGCTGTGAAAACTCCAAGCAACATATATGTATTAAGTGAAATTGAAAATGAAAAGTGTTGTCTAGGAAAGGAAGATGAAAGTTGTCTATGGAATAGAAGAATGGGTCACATACATTTTGATAACCTTTTCAAAGTTAGATGAAGAGAATCAGTCAGAGAAATGCCCCATATCACGAAACCAACCAACACTTTATGCAAGCATTGTCAAAAAAGGAAAGAAAACAAAGACCAGGTTCAAATCAAAGGAATATCCAATGACAAGATCATTGGAAATTGTGCATATTGATCTAGTTGGACTAACCACAACAAAGGGTTTAAAAGGTGAGAAATACTTTATGTTATTAGTTGATGATTATACAAGAATGACTGCAATTTGCTTTCTCAAGAAAAAGTCAGAAGCTTTTGAAAACTTCAAGGTCTACAAGGAAATGGTTGAAAATGAAATGGATTCAAAAATCAAATGCTTGAGATCTGATAATGGAGGAGAGTTCACTTCAAAGGAATTTATGGACTACTGCAGCAGTCATGGAATAACAAGGAAATTCTTTGTTGCTAGGACACCTCAACAGAATGGAGTTGTTGAAAGAAAGAACAAGACAGTACAGGAAATGGCTCGAACAATGCTAATGGATTCCAAATTCACAGATATATTTTGGACACAGGCAGTGCATACAACATTTCACATTTGAAACAATGTAATTCTCATAAACAATACTGACAAAAATCCCTACGAGCTATGGAAAGGAAGACCAACAAATGTGAAGCACTTCAGAGTTTTTGGAAGCAAATGCTACATCAAAAGAGAAGATGGAAAAATGAGAAAGTTTGAATCTCGTGTGGACAAAGGAGTACTTGTTGGTTACTCAATTACAAGGAAAGCATACAAGTGTTACAATTTGATATTGAACAAAGTTGTAGAAAGAATCAACGTAACAATTGATGAAACAAGAAGACCAAAATCAAAGGAAGAAGAAAATGAATCAATGGAACAACTTTTCGAAGAATGAGAAGAAGATGAAAAGGAAGTAGAAGAGGAAGATGAAGAGAATCTGACAGAAGCAGAAGAAAAAGTTCAACAAGTGCCTCAAAATACACCTAGCAGACAAGTATAGAAGAATCATCCTTCAGATCAGATTATCGGAAACAAAGACGCAGTAGTTGAGACTAGAAGAAGAATTTGTTCACTAGAACAAACATGACGTGTATAGTTGATGATGTTGGTATATATTGATGAGTCATAGTTGATGAGTAGTTGACATATGATTGGTACATACTTGGTACATGGTTGGATGCACTTTTTTATGGTACAGGTTGATTACAGGTTGTTTGGTACAGGTTGGTGCATGGTTGATGCACTTGTTTATGGTACAGGTTTATTACAGGGTGAGGTACAGGTTGATGCATGGTTCAGGTTTATCGGTACAAGTTTACAGCGGTATATTTCACATTGATAGTGTGACAGTGGTTCCATCATTCTACTTCTACCTAGGGGGAAGTTGGATGGGGAAAGGACAGGTGATTGTAGCCACCTTCCGGTTGTAGCCAGAGAACATAGGGGGTTGTATCCTCCTTCTAGTTGTAGATAGAGAATAGGGGAGTTGGAGCTTCCTTCAAGTTGTAGCCTGAGAAACAAGGGGGTTGGAGCCTCCTTCCAGTTGCAGCTAGAAAACAAAGGAAGTTGGTGCTTCCAATGAATGTAATTCTTCAAGACATATAAGAAAAAACATTATGTGGTTTTCTCTCGCTTTGGGTTTCCATGTAAAACACTTGTGTATTGTGTATTGTGTATGTGTATGATTTTTCATTTGTTCATTGCTTATTTACTTTGCAGTTATTGGATGAAAATGCTACATTGATATAACACTTGGATTATATGGTTAAAAAGGATTAAATTTCTCTATTATTTATTCACCCCCCCTCTCAGTAATCCAACATATAGTACTCTGATATGTCCTCTCTATAATTCCATAGGTCTGACAACAATTTGATGTGACAAGTGAAAGTTAAGATAACTTTCCTGAACCTTGCGTATTTTTGGACTTTTCTAGAGGGAAAACTTGTACAGAATGTCAGGTGTCCAATAACTAATACCTGATTATAAAATTTGGAAAATATATACTAGGATATGTCTCCTCGGTCTCCACCAAGTTTCACTATCTAAAATCTCCCATAAAAAACGTTATAGCTAAAATCCCAAGATGACTAGTTTAAAACAAAATTCAGGATGAGTCAAAAGCCATATCTTCCATAGTCTATATATCCTAAGGTATAATAACACAGAAGATAAAATGTGTACCTTAGGTACCTTGATATTTAATCTAAGTAACCTCTAAGTTTTATTTTTTTTAATCGGCCTAGAAAAAAATTATAATGAAAATGTTAATATTGCTTGCTTGGAGAATAAAAACCCTAAGATTGATGCTCTGATTCCAAATGTTATGATCCAACACCTTAAAAAATGATAAAAAGTCAATGAACACAATCCACTTTCAGGGGGAAACATCCTTTTACAATATATCCAATTCAAAATACAATATGATATGAGATAAGATGATCATAAGACTAAGTCTTCTTGATATATATATATATATATATATATAGGACACAAAGGGTACAATTATGATGAAAGGGTACATTGAAGGGTTCTAGCCGACCCACACATATAACACTAGAAATGTAATAATTCAGTATGTAGGGATTAATAAGGGATTTTATACATAGCATGAGGCTTTTTCTAGTGCTTAACAGATTCACTTTCATACAAGAGGGATAGACTACCCTCATGAAGTCTAGAAGAAGCTATAGTCTTTGTTCAACAAATTCGATGAGAGTCAAGTCATGTAGCGAGAGAAAGAGTTGAACTCTCTTGATCTATATTCATTTAAAAGGATTGGGGACTATTTGGCACATGTTAAAAATTTGCAGTTGAAATTGGGTGAATGTGGGAAGAATTTTCAGAAGAAATATGGACAACTCATTGAGTGGGTCCTAATGAATCTGAGAACACCCTTTGACGTGTTACGTTCCACGTTCTAGAAAAATTGGCAAGATAACAAAGAACCTGGTAAGGATTATACTTTGATACCTTTTGTGGATTATTGATTAATGATCAACATTGGTTGTTTGATGAAGGGAATATTGGTGGTAAAAATCAATCTCACTTTCTCAAGGGAAAAGGAAAGATGAATTAAGGAAAGAGGATGTTTCAATGCTCCTGTGCACAAACAATAATGTCTTGAACGAAAAATTAATGTGAATATTGATGAGTGTTAGACAACATAGGTATTCCAATAGAGGATGAACACCTTCACAAACTACTTACACAACCATATCAAACATTAACACATTGATGTTTTCACATGGTAAAACCCTTATGGGGAAAAATCCACGACCCCAACCAACGTGGCCACTTGGAGCAATTTATTAATGCAAAAGAAAAATTTACAGAGAGATTTACAAGAGAGTTTCTCACAATTGATCATAGGTAAATGACCCTCTACGCTCTTTAAATAGAGATCATGGACCAATCGGGTGTTAAGCAATGAATCAATGTAGTCGTTAAGATCAAGGATAATATGAACTGTCAGATCACTCTATGTCAGGAACATATCGTGACCATTGGATTTCCTAAATAAAAATACATACTAATTCATAATAAAGAAACACACTTTTACCTAACGACACATTAGACCAAGTTGATCTTAACTAACTCCTAAGTGTCTAAATATCCTAACATCCCCCCTTAAGAACAACTTGGTATAGGATTGAAGGATTTACAAAGGTGACACAATAGGAGAAGAAAGGAGGCATTAGATTCTATCCCCCTTTAATGGAAACTTCCTGAACTCCTAACATAGATCGAATTTTGGAAAACTTCGCTTTTGTAAGAGACTTTGTGAAAATGTATGCAACTTGATCATCTATAGGGAAAAAGAGCACTTTAATAACTTGATCATGAATGAGCATTCTGATGAAGTGAATGTGTAGCTTAATGTGTTTTTTGTGTTGATGTTGAACCGAGTCTTTGGGGAGCTTGATGGTACTCTAATTGTCACACTCGAGGGTCGAGTTGCATACATTTTCACAACATCTCTTACAGAAGTGAATTTTTCCAAATTTTGATCTATGTTAGGAGTTTAAGAAGTTGTCATTAAGGGGGGGTAAGCTCTAATTCCTCCTTCCTTCTCCTATTGTGTCGCCTTTGTAAATCCTTCAATCCAATATCAAGTTTTATTAAGGGGGGAATGTTAGGATATTTAGACACTTAGGAGTTATTTGAGATCAACTTGGTCTAATGTATCGTTAGGTAAAAGTGTGTTTCTTAGTGTGTTTCTTTATTATGCATTAGTATGCATTTGTATTTAGAAAATTTGATGGTCATGATATGTTCCCAACATAGAGATATTCGACAGTTCATATTCTCCTCAATCTCAATAGCTACATTGATCCATGGATTAACACACGATTGGTCCATGATCTCTATTTAAAGAGCATGGAGAGTCATTTGTCGATGATCGATTGTGAGAAACTCTCTTGTAAATATATTTGTAAATTTTTATTTTGCATTAATAAATTGCTCCAAGTGGCCATGTTGGTTGGGGCCATGGGTGTTTCCCCATAGGGGTATTACCATGTGAAAACATCGATGTGTTGATATTTGATCTGGTTGTGTGAGTGTTTATTGAAGGTGTTCATCATCCCTTGTTTTTTTTGTTGTGGAATATGACCTTGGATAGTGTGCTCATAAAACATATGTTCACACAAGAAAAAAATTGTTCTTCTCAATGGAAACAAGGGTTAGATCTCAGTTAGATTACCCAGAAAATGCAACTTTTCCCTCTATTTCTGATTTACAGAGATTGCACAAAGTGCATGAAAAATAACATACGTAGACCAAAAAAATATTTCTGATCTGTTTCTAATTTTCCAAGATCGCACAAGGTGTGGGAAAAAGAGCATACACAGATCAAAAAGAGTATCAACCCAAAAATAAAAAATAGAAAACCGAAATATTATCTCTGCAAAAATTTAGAAGGGCGTACTCGAGCTTTATACTTCCAAATTTGACTGAAATGGTGTATCTTGGGAAAATGGAAACATTTTCGAGTGAAAATAAAAGGATTATTGACTTAAACAAGTGCTCTGGATGTAATGGAATAGTCCTCTTAGCCCAGAAATGTATGGAAATGGTAGAAACCAGATATGAGGCAACACGGCTTCATGATCTCGATCTACAACAGGAGAGGTTATTCAAATGCACTCTGATACCATGTTTGACAACATAGGTATTTCAACAGAGGATGAAAACCTGCAGTAATCACTCACACAACCAAATCAAAGTTCAACACATCGAATTTTTCACATGTTAAAACTATTACGGGGAAACATCCACAACCCCAACCAACGTGGCCACTTGGAGCAATTTATTAATGTAAAATAAAAAATTACAGAGAGATTTACAAGATATTTTCTCATAATCAATCATCGGCAAATGACCCTCCATGCTCTTTTAATAAAGATCTTGGACCAATCGGGTGTTAAGCCATAGATAAATGTAGTTGTTAAGATTGAGGAGAATATGAACCATCGGATCACTCTATGTCGGGAACATATTGTGACCGTCAAATTTCCTAAATACAAATGCATACTAATTCATAATAATGAAACACACTTTTACCTAACGACACATTAGACCAAGTTGATCTTAACTAACTCTTAAGTTTCTAAATATCCTAACAATGAGTTGAAGTCCACCCGAGAGAATCGAAAGATGAAAACATGTATGTACTATGGAAATATTGGACATGTGGAGAAAATTTTCTAAAAGAAGAGGGATGACTTAAAGAGAAGGTTAAGTGGCTTGAAGGAGATGTGCCAGTTGTGTGTCGATCGACCAAAAATTTTACCTTCCAATTTGGAACTTCTTAGGTGTTACTTACTCATAGCTCATAGAATGTGTGGGTAGTTGATTATGGGTGCACTCATCATATGGCCAAAGATGCTTCTATGTTCTCTTTCCTGGATAAAGTTGTTGAGTGAAAGATCTATGTAGGTGATGATTTTTCTCTCAACATTGTTTGTCATGTTGATTTTCCTTGTCGACATGGTAAAATCGTTGGCATATATCATTTGCCTAATCTTAGTGTAATTTTTTTTTTCGGTTTCTCAATTGACACAAATAGTTCAGATTGTTGAGTTTTGACAGATCTATTCTTTGTTAAGTATTTGAATAATGAGAGGTCAATTGTCGTTGAATTTTTTCTTGACTCAAAGGATGGACTATACAATTTTTGTGATCTCCCTTGACCTAATCCTGGACCGACTACTCTTGTTTCTCACACTAATGACCGAATCATAATTTGGCACAAATGACTTGGACACCTAAATTTTTTAAGTTTGAAGTTGATCCCCATGAATAATATGTTTTCTATTCTTCCCAAAGGTCTTCCACTTGGTGGTGTTTATCAAGGATGTGTGTTGGGAAAGCATCATCATACACCTTTTGAATCTGGAAAAGTGTGGCAAGCATAGAATTTGTTGGAGCTTATTCAAAATTATCTTTTTTGCATTAATCATCCCTCCTTAGCAAGTTCAAAGTACCTTTTCACTTTTATCCATGATATCTCTAGATTTACTTGGGTTTATTTATTGAAAAATAAGAGTGACGTCTTTGAAAAATTCAAGGAGCTTAGGGCATTGGCTAAAAAGCAATGCAATTGACCTCTCAAATGTTTGATATTTGATCATGGTGGCGAATATGTGAATCATCCATTTGAATAATACATGCTTGATATGGTATTACCTGGAAAAGGTATGTCCCTCATATTCCTCAACATAATGGTGTAGCAGAAAGAAAGAATCATACATTGGTCAAAATCGCTCACTGTCTTTTGTAGGCCAAAGATCTGCCAACTTATTTTTGGGATGAAGTTGTTTACTGTGCCAACTATATCATGAATTGTATTCTGATTATAGATTTCAGTTTTGTGACTCTGTTCGAGAGATGGTGCAACAAGAAGCCCTCATTTGGTCACCTCAGAGTCTTTGGATATGTTTCGTGGGCTCATATTCTAAATCATTGGAGGAAGAAACTGGATGAAAATAGTTATATTTGCATCATGATGGGTACTCCGAAGAATCTAAACCATGTCGACTATTTGACCCTATCAAACAAAAATCATTATCAGAAGAAATGTGTTTTTAATGAGAAGTCTCCAGTAATTAAGTTGTTGAATGCTTCCTCTAGTTTCTTACAAGATGGTCCTTTTGATGTTGTTTCATTTAGTGGTCCACATGTTCCTTTTTTCATCATTTTGACTAGGAAGTTGAACTCTATTCCTATTTAAACTAGGTCGTTGACCTCTATTCCCAAGTTGACCAGACCATCGATCTCTATTTTGATTGGTCCTTTGTCTCCTTTGATTGAAACAGTTCCTTCTTATAATCAACCTTATGTAGTGGATATCACTTCACCTTTTTCCTATCTGTAACGTTCCCCCCACCATCAACCCCACGGTCGGGCCAACGCTACTACATGGAAAAACACTTCTGGAACACATTATGCATTCTAATGAACTTAAAATTCTTGATTAAAGTTAAACATAGAATTACTGCTAGCATTTCAGTATTAATAGAAATAACAATAATTCATATGCACAATGAAATATGTGATAACATTGCAAGAATCACAGGTATGCAATTTAAATAATTACTGGATTACAAAACGTAGTGACACTTATCTTTGAAACTGTCACACACCACCAACTACATGTAGACCTTCCACAAACCTCCCAGCCTTAGACCACGCTGCTCATCACTCTCAGCAGTAGGTCACCCCTGAGATGGGACTAAGCTCCACCGGGTAAGGAATCCTAGGCTAGGTAAGGTTTACAGGAAGAATACATGTAAAAGAAGGAGGATTCTCTCCCAGGAACCACTTATGCCCACTACCCATAGACTCTCCTTCCCCACATGCTTGTCCCACCCCAAGAGTATACACCTTCTCTATCACCTAGATAGTCCTTCGGCTGCTAACCTCCCTTGCCTTGGGCTTCAACAACAAACCAGACCGGAAATCTCCGAGCTCTGTGGCAGCTACAGGGTTCCTTCCAGTAGCTCTCTCCTTCCTTTGTGCACTCTCTCACCTGGAGAGAGTCGCTCACAGGCTTGGTAAAACCTGCCTCTTCAACAAAAATCACCTCCCTCACCTAGAGAGAGGTTACACATAGGTCATACAACTGGTTTCCTTAATCTCGTTCATGTACAAAGCAGAAAAACAACAAGGCTCAGCAACAAACATACAATAGTAGCAAACCACACCCAGGTAAGAACTGTGTGGCTGCCACAGTCAACTGGGACAACAAACACAAGTTTCCCAAACAGATGATAGACAGACGCTTCAACCCAACCAGGCTCAACAATTACGGGACATTCAGTTTTCCCAACCATCCATACAGAATAGACTCACGATTCTGGGTTTCGGGTATGCGTGATAAGAAATCCACGTGAAGGTCAAACACAGACTCGACGGTTTTAATAGAGGGTGTATCGGCTCCTCCAGAAATCAACACAGGCCTTTTTGGTTTTCAGCGATGTGTGAGGGTATTCTTACAGAGGTCATACGGGATTCCCGATTCAGACAGTCGATGGTAGAATGGAGGAGGAACTCCCATCATGGATCAACTCAACAATTTTAACTGCATACGCTTGGGTTGACACTTGTCACCCATGAAGCTCGTTCTTTCCCATTTGGAAGTCACTCATCCTTCCAAAGAACTTAGGATAAAACATCACATTTACACAGCTTTGGAATAATAATAATTTAATGTTATTCTCAAGGGTTTAAGCCCCCTTATCTTAGCCCCTCTTCCAACCTCTCATCCCCCTCTACCTTAACTAGGATTTTTGGATGCTTAGTCCCCCATCACTCATTCATTGTGGTCAGTCTGCACACAGAGATGTATTGTATTAATACTGTGCATAATTACATGTATAAAAAAAATCAGGCTCCTAGCCTTCAACACTTAGGCTCCCTGGCCTAATAACACATAAGCCCACTAGCCTATATGACTTGGCTCACCAGCCTATAAAACATAATTACAATTCATAATGCAAGATTTATACTTCATAGACATGATTTACAGCAGGGCTCAGCCTTGGGGACATTACAATCCCCTCCCCTTATTTTTGCACTGTCCTCAGTTTCACTTTACATTGCATCTGCAATCTTTTCAAAATTTTCAAAAAGATGTGGGTACTCTACCTGCATAACATCTTCATGCTCCCATGTCACGTCCTCGGGACTATACCAGGTCCACTGGACCTTTACAAGCCCTATAGCTCAATTCCAGAGCTGTTTGTTTTTCCTGTCCAATATGCGCACAGGATGCACTTGCAGGACACCTTCTTGTTCCACCTGAATCACATTCCAATCGATAACATGATTAGAATCTGGTATATATTTCTTAAGCAATGAAACATGAAACACATTATGTACAGTCATGGATGCAGGTAATGCAAGCATATATGCAACTGGCCCAATCCTTTCCAGGATTTCAAATGGCCCACAAAATCTGGCTACCAACTTGGTGCAACTTCCCAGCTTCAGGCAACTCATGTTAGCTTTCACTTTTAGGAAAACATGATCACCCACTTTGAACTCTCTGTGGGTTCTATTCTTATCAGCATAACTTTTATGCCTATCCTGGGAAACTTTCAAATTCTACTTAATTTTTATCATTTGGTCCTCCATCTCCTTGAGCAACTATGGCCCAACTACTGTTCTATCAGCTGGATTATCCCAGCTCACCGGAGTATTGCACTTTCTTCCATAAAGTGCTTCAAATGGGCTCATCTTCAACAATGCATGATACCCATTGTTTTAGGCGAATTCTACCAAGTGTAGGTAGTCTTCCCATCCTGATGGTTTGTCCATCACATACATTCTCAGTATGTCTTTTATTACTCTGTTCACCCTCTCTGTCTGTCCATCAGATTCAGGATGATAACCTATACTAAAGTTCAGATTCATTCTGAATCCTTTGAACAATCCTTTCCAAAAATTCGAGGTGAATTTTGGGTCTCTATCAGACACAATCGCTTTAGGAATTCTGTGGAATCGTGCCACTTCCCTTATGAAAATATTAGCAACATCTGTTGCCTTGTGAGTAGTTTTAAGTGGAATAAAATGGGCAGATTTTGTAAACTTGTCCACCACCACCATGATCGAATCATGCATCTTGGTTGTTCTGGCCAATCCCGTAATAAAATCCATCGTTACTACTTCCCACTTCCACTTAGGAATGGGTAAAGGTTGCAGCAACCCTGTTGGGTGCCTATGCTCATCTTTAATTTTCTGGCACTCTATACATCTAGCGATGTATTCAGCGATCTCTCTCTTCATACCCAGCCAAAAGTAATGGCTCTTGACCGCTGCTACTATTTTCTGATATCCAAGGTGCCCTGCATAAGGCACATTATGCATCTCTTGCAAAATCATTTGTTTCAATCACTGGACATTGGGTACAAAAATTTTGTTCGTGTACAACAGTATTCCATCTATTTCCAATTTATAAATTTCCATCTTCTATGGCATCTTACCCTGTTGTAGCTTGGCTACCAATTCTCTATACTGGAGATCTGCATTTGCAGCCTCTGGAATTATTCTTTTAATATCAGTCTAATACATGCTAATGGTTGTAGCATGTAATTCATGCACCCCCCTGCTGAGTGCATCAGCCACTTTATTCTCCTTTCCTTTGATATGCTTGATCTCAAAGTCGTACTCACACAGAAATTCCAGCCACCTACTTTATCTAGCATTTAAGGTTGGCTGATCAAACAAATATTTCAGACCGTTATGGTCTATTCTGAGTTCAAACCTCCTTCCCATGAGGTAATGCCTCCAGTTATTTAGAGCATGAACTATGGCTACCAACTCCAAGTCATGGGTTGCATAGCTCTTCTTATGCTCTTTTAATTTCTTGGACTCATAACAGAGTACGAATCCATTTTGACTGAGGACCCCTCCCAGTCCTTCTTTGCATGCATCAGTGCATACTATGAAATATGCATTTGGATCTGCAATCCTCAGGATTGGAGCACTGGTTAACATCTACTTCAATCGCTGGAAACTTTCCTCACATCCCTATGTTTAGTGAAACTGCTTCCCCTTTCTTTGCAAGGAAGTGATAGGGTGAGCTATCTTGGAAAACCATGCGATGAACCTGATGCAATCCCCCTACCTCAGCAGGGTTCTATGACCTCCCGGTCTCTAGATCGATATTATTCTGAGGCGAAA
The DNA here is from genome assembly GCA_009831015.1 of Picea engelmannii. Classification (NCBI taxonomy): domain Eukaryota; kingdom Viridiplantae; phylum Streptophyta; class Pinopsida; order Pinales; family Pinaceae; genus Picea; species Picea engelmannii. The sequence continues at coordinate 272,132 of ML791838.1, forward strand.
TGGATCTTCGGGCTCCTACTGGAACCCTTTGAACAAATCCATAGGTCCCTTTGTCCTCTAGCATAGGTCTTGAGAAAATCTGTGCGCGCGCCCCCTTTTTGGCGCTCTTCTCTGTTCTGAACCAACACACACCTCGACGTTGATTCCTTTCCAACTAGCTCCTTCTTATCTTGTGACCTCGGGCTATGACCCAAGGTGTAAACAACACACCTTTCACGTTTCGGGGTTTCGGGACTCATGCATGCAAGCTCTCCTAGGCTCCTTGTCCTTCGAATCGTCGAACCCTGAAATAGGGCCTAACTCCACAGCTGGCTCCTCCCTTAACACTCGACCATGCAACCACTACCCATGACCACGGTCCACTTTTTGGGATTTCATAATTCACGATTTCGGCTGCAAATGATTCTAGGTCCTTCGAACTCTCGGATCCCGAAATGTCGAAAAGGGCTTAACGGGCTTTGGCTCCTCCCTTAGCCTCCATCCATGCGACCACACCCTATGACCTGGGGCTAACTCCTCCAAGTGCATCGCGATTTTGGGGTTCTTGAAGTTGTGATGCAACTCCAACCTCTCCTCCTTCCAATCCCTGAAGTCTGAAATTTCCCCTGGACAATCAACGGTCTAGATCTGTCGCTAAATGGACGGTCCTTCTTCAATTGTGATTTCTCCTTTCGCAATTCTGGGATGAGTGCCAACTAACTCTCCCCTCTGTTTTCCCGATGACAAAATTTTGAAATCTCCCCCTTGAGAAATCAACGGTCCAGATTCCTCTTGAACCGACGACCACGATCCAACCGGATCGACGTCCCATGACCTTTCAGGATTTTCCCCGAACCTTGACCACTCACCATGTGTCCTCCTTGATGAATGGTCCTAGTCCTTTCGCGAATTCTCCTTTCGCGATTTTGGCCCAGTCTTCTCCTTATTTCCCCAATAGGAGGTGGTAATCCACTCAGGTACCTCTGAATCTTGACAGACTCATCTTTAATGAATGGAACATACTTCAATAATTCCAAAAAATTTCGTTCATACTCATCAATGGTCTGGTTGTCCAACTTGAGTTCAAAGAACTCTTTCATCTTTTTTTCATAATATCTTTTAGTTAAGTATTTCCTCTTGAAATACCTCTTGAATTCTTTTCATGTGATGTCCCTTTCCCTGATTTGTTGCACTTACACAAGTTGATCCCACCACATGGATGCCTTTCCCTTCAATTGATACATGGCAATCCTACCCTCTGCATGAGAGGAATAATTCTGCAGTTGAAATTATTTCCTCATACCAAGCAACCAAGTTTCAGCATCTTCCTCCTTCTTATGTTCTCCATCGAACGTTGGAGGCTTGATGTTGTTCATTTCTCCTTTCAATTCATCCATCCCAGATCTCCTGTGATTTCTCGTAGGAGATGGGCTTGAACTACTGTGTGCTTCCCTACTGGAATTCTTTGGGGAGCGGCAATGATGTCTGCTAACACTCCTTGGTCTTCTTTTCCTCTCAGGGGTCCTGCGACTCTCTGTCTTTCTTGACTCGCTCTCCTTTTCCAATTTATTTTCTATTCTTTCTAGACTCTTCAACATCCTTAAGTTGAATTCACCCTGCTTATCCCTGAATTTCATGAGCGTTCGGTTATCAGCTCGACAAGTCTGGGCATATTTCTGTAATCTTTCAATGATTTTCATCATATGTCCTTCCTTATCCATCTCTTTTCCTTACCCATTAGAGTTTGATCCTTCGACTCCCAAGTTGACATTCCTTCCTTCTCTTTTGTTCTCTAAATTGGAGGCAATCCACACCTCTTCCATTCTCTACTCTCAACGACAACCCTATTTGGTTCTGGAACTTGCTAAGCTTCTGCAAACACACCTTGCAGACAACAGGGATTTTTCAGGTCATCATTCTTAGCAAATTCCACACATTCAAAACCATTCTTATTAAGAAAATGCTTCGACTTCACAATTTTTTCGAGTTTTGCCCGGCTCTGTAATTTTCGAGTGATAGCTCCCTCTTTCTTAGCCCCTACCCTCGTAACCAAAGGTCGTGACCAAATGATAGACTAATAGGTGTTACTCGGGCTTTTGACCTTTGAAGATTTTTAAGGTACACACATCTATCTCCCAGAGTTTTGATTTACCGAATTCACGTAAATCGGGTAGATCGATGGTCCACATTAACCCAACATCCAACAGTTAAAAATCCACTACGGTTCTTCCATCTTCAAATATTTCGGGACTTTGGAACTTCGGGTTTCAGGGTTTTGGTAACCACGAGTTCATGATGCAGTGACTCGAAATCTCTTGTCACTTCAATCCTCGAATTTCAATACACGAGTTCTTGTACGAGATCCAACGATCCTCGATGATTTGGATATAACAGTCCAAATCTTTTTGGAGTTTCGTGAACCGAGAGTTCATGATGTAGTGACTCCAAATCTCTTGCCACTTCAATCCCCGAATTTCGATATGGAAATTCATGTATGATATCAACGACTGTGAGCCTCTCCTGATCTGATGGTCCAGATCTCTCCTACGCTTACACCTATCAAAGCTCTTCATCCCTAACTTCCTCGCTAGTTGGCTAGATCCAACAGCTCATGGGATTTTGGCACTTCTTCCTGGAAGTGCTCCACCATCTGATTCTACCCTTGTTAATCTCTTTCGCGATTCGGGACTTGGAGTGACCAAGAATTTGGCCTGCGCTCCAAGTTCACAATCCCTGAATTCACAAAATGATCCAACAGTTTAAACCAACCACAATCAATGACCCACTTTTATTCTAGATCCTAGGGTGGCAAGTTTCTCCATCCACTAACCACCTTGCAACTTCTGGCTATCTTATGGTCCTCGCGATTTCGCGAGTTCTCCACAAAGAATTTTGACCGTCCAACTCTGCTTCTCAAGGAATTCTGGCCAATGACTTAGTACCCTCCTTCTGAACTTTCATCTACTTGATCCAACACTTCTGGTGTGGAGTTCTCTCTCTCCCTGTGGCCATATACCACACCGGTTGTAGTTTTATAATACCACTACTCTTCCTGAGCTTGTAACATGGTCAAGTAGTCTGTTGACACTCCGAAACATTCTGAGGTCTGAAATTACTCCTCCAGACACAATTTCTTCTCAAACCCTTGGTCTAAAGACCACTTATCTGGCCCATCTAGGCTCAGCGTTGAAACTAGGCTCTGATGCCACACTGTAACGTTCCCCCCACCATCAACCCCACGGTCAGGCTGACGCTACTACGCAGAAAAATACTTTTGGAACACATTATGCATTCTAATGAACTTAAAACTCTTAATTACAATTAAACATAGAATTACTGCTATCATTTCAGTATTAATGGAAATAACAATAATTCATATGCACAACAAAATATGTGATAACATTGCAAGAATCACAAGTATGCAATTTAATTAATTACAGAATTACAAAACATGGTGACACTTATCTTTGAAACTGTCACAGACCACCAACTACATGTAGACCTTCCACAAACCTCCCAACCTTATACCACACTTCCCATCACTCTTAGCAATAGGTCACCCCTGAGCTGGGACTAAGCTCCACTGGGTAAGGAATCCTAGGCTAGGTAAGGTTTATAGGAAGAATACACGTAAAAGAAGGAGGATTCTCTCCCAAGAACCACTTATTCCCATTGCACACAGACTCTCCTTCCCCACATGCTCGTCCCACCCCAGGAGTATACACCTTCTCTGTCACCTAGACAGTCCTTCGGCTGCTAACCTCCCTTGCCTTGGGCTTCAGCAACAGACCAGACCGGAAATCTTCGAGCTCTGTGGAAACTACAGGGTTCCTTCCAAGAGCTCTCTCCTTCCTCTGCGCACTCTCTCACCTGGAGAGAGTCACTCACAGGTTTGGTAAAACCTACCTCTTCAACAACAATCACCTCCCTCACCTGGAGAGAGGTTACACATAGGTCATACAACCGATTTCCTTAATCTCGTTCCTGTACAAAGCAGAAAAACAACAAGGCTCGGAAATGAACATACAATAGAAGCAAACCACACCCAGCCAAGAATTGTGTGGCTGCCACAATCAACTGGGACAACAAACATGGGTTTCCCAAACAGATGATAGATAGACGCTTCAACCCAACCAGGCTCAACAATTATGGGACATTTGATTTTCCCAACCATCCATACAAAACAAACTCACGGTTTTGGGTTTCGGGGATGTGTGATAATAAATCCACGCGAAGGTCGAACACAGACTCAACGGTTTTGACAGAGGGTGTATCGACTCCTCCAGAAATCAAGACAGGCCTTTTTGGTTTTCAGCGTTGTGTGAGGGTATTCTTGCAGAGGTCATACAGGATTCCCGGTTCAGACAATCGATGGTAGAATGGAGGAGGAACCCCCATCATGGCTCAACTCAACAGTTTTAACTGCATGCGCTTGGGTTAACACTTGTCACCCATGAAGCTCGTTCCTTCCCATTTGGAAGTCACTCGTCCTTCCAAAGAACTTAGGATAAAACATCACATTTACACAGCTTTGGAATAGTAATATTTAATATTCTTCTCAAGGGTTTATGCCCCCTCATCTTAGGCCCTCTTCCAACCTCTCAGCCCCCTCTCCCTTACCCAGGCTTTGTGGATGATTAGTCCCCCATCACTCTTTCATCGTGGTTGGTCCGCACGCAAAGATGTTTTATATTAATACGGTGCATAATTACATGTACAAAAAAAATCAGGCTCCTGGCCTTCAACACTTAGGCTTCCTGGCCTAATAACACATAATCCCACTAGCTTATATGACTTGGCTCACCAGCCTATAAAACATAATTACAATTAATAATGAAAGCTTTATACTTCATAGACATGATTTACAACAAGGATCGGCCTTGGGGACATTACACTATCTACCTATATGGGTTGCTAAAAAAATTGAATTTGTTGGTCCTGATGTTGGTGAATTCTCTTCAGGTCAACATAATCATAGTTAGAAGCAACAATCCAATGTTGCTTTGATGACTCATGTTCTTGAAACTTGTGATCTTTTCTTTGTTGGAAAGTTAGTTGTCATTGATGTCAACCCTAGATTTCAACTCTAGAAGAAGTCAAAGTAATGGGTGTATTTGAATAAGTCTCAAAATTGGTCCCCTTATGGTGTATCTCTAATGATGGCTCTCATGGGAAGATGATCTGAATAAGTCTACAAGAATCCCTGGAAATATGGCCAAGAAGTTAAGTAGTTAAGAAGCCTCGACGGTGTGGTCATGGAGCCCAAAGTTTATTGAAGAAGAAGACTATGAAGGACATTGAAAATGCATGTAACACATACATAGATTGGTATTCCTCGTCATGCCATTTCCAATGGTAAGTGGTACGTCACATGGTTCCTCATAGTTGAGTATATTTTCCCTCTTAAATATGAAGCCCCAAAAGCAAATGAAGAAGCCTCAGATCTGAGGACAAAAAGTTACAAGTCAACCACTAAAAAGTGTTGCAAACAATAATTTACAAATTATACCCATTGCAATGAATATTAAAACAAATTCTAAGGATATTGTTGGTAAATTCAACCCAATGGAATAATTATTAAAAATTAAATCGAATTTTATTTGGGTCAAGTCGACCTTAAAAAGAGGGTGTCAGATCTAGTATAAATAAGGCACCTAGGAGTTTATTTATGACATCAACTCAAGTAATTTTTATCTAAGGTAACCAAGGAGATTTGAGGTGAATTTCAGAGGAAATATGAAGTGAATAAGGGAAAAATTCCAAGGGAAGATGAATTCTTGTGATGATATGTTCTAAGGTATGTTATTTAAAGGTCATCATACCATTTTCTCTATAAATTGTTTTATAGAATGATTAAGATAGAGAAACATGGAGGACTTTGATAATACACAACAAGGTACTTGTAGTAAACATTTCATCTGTTGGGTCATTGTCATTTTGGAGATACACTCTTTGGAAGATAGGGTTGTTGACTAGTCCTGTAACTAGTCTCAAATAGGTGTTACGGGTAAAATAATTGTAACTTCATCATAGAGGATCCAAATTATGTGAGACCATTTGCATTGGAAATAGTACAACATTATGTATATTGTGTGCTATTTTTTGAATCTGATATCAAATATCGAGCATGTAGAATTTTGTACAAATTCACTCTCCAGGATAGGACAAAATTCAGCAAGGTCTGCCATTTTCGCTATAACACCTTTTCAGGGACGATTAAAGGAGTGAAACTTGGAAGAATTTTGGAGAATATTGGGTACAAGTTATAGACCTTTATTCATTACAAGTACATATTTATACTTCTTGGAAGTTAGGGTTTGTGACTAATCCAAAAACTAGTCCCAAACAGGTGTTTGAGATAACTTAACAAGTGATGTTTTGGCACATATATTTTGCACATGGTTGAGGGATATCTTGGACACTTTGGGGAATGGTTTGAGGCATGCATTGGGATATTTTTTTAGGTATATCTTGAATGTTTTGGTACATGTTTGAGTCATATATTTGGAACATGTATAAGGTATATGGTTGTATGCACATCTTGATGTCGACACATGTTTGAGGCATATATTTGGAACATGTATAAGGTATACAGTTGTATGCACATATTGATGTTGACACATGCTTGAGGAATATATTTGGTACATGGTTTATGTATTTTATGGCTCATATATATTGGCACATGATTTGATGCATATCTTTGGGATGTCGGGTATATGTTTTGAAAGATGTTATCGGTGATCTTGTCATATGATTTATGTGAGTGGATCTATTTTTGGTGATGATGAGGTTTCAATATCAGTGACAGTTTGAGTCTGGATTGATAATGATGTTTCAGTATCAGTGAAAGTTACAATGACAAGTTGAGTCTAGCTTGATGATGGTGATGTTTCAGTATCAGTGACAGTTATAGTGACAGGTTGAGTCTGGCTTAATGATGATGATGTATCAGTATTAGTGATAGTGACAATGACAAGTTGATTATCAGTGAAAGGTTTATTATCAATGACAGTTTCGATGACAGGTTGAGTCTCCATTTATATTTTAGGGTGGTAGGGTGGTGGAAGGAAGGACATCGAAGACTCCTTTAGGTTGGTGCCTATAAACTAGGGGGTTGGAGCCTCCTTCTAGTTGGAGCTAGAGAATACATGGAATTGGATATTCCTTCAAGTTGGAGCCTATAAATTAGTGGGTTGGAGCCTCCTTCCAGTTGGAGCTGGAGAATTCATGGAGTTGCAAATTCCTTCAGGTTGGAGCCTCCTTCCATTTGGTGCTGGAGAATTTGGAAGTTGGTGCTTCCTATGAATGTAATATTTTGATATGTAAGAAATCATTTTGTGGTTTTCTCCCATTTGGGTTTCCACATAAAATTTGGGTTTATTGTGTATTTGTGGTTATATGTTAAGCATTGTTGAATGGAATTGTTAATGACATATTCAATGCAATCATAAGTGATAAATTGATTGATAAGTTGAAGATTACATGTTCTTATTAAAAGTGGTAAAAAGTGATCAATATTGATTCACCCCCCTAATGTAGGAGCATCATCAGCAAGCACGCGTGGAGAACTAACTCAGTGCCTTAGCGTGCCTTTGAATCATTTTGGAATCTTAACCGCTAGTGTTTCTTGCAAATCTTTTTGAAATGATCGAAAATTGAAGAAGATCAAATGCTTGGGAGATGAATGATCACGAGTGATCTGGGAGTTTCACTCCTAGTCTTGAATGTAATGGAACTTAGGTAGAAGTTAGGTTTTTTTTTAGAAGACAAGTAGTCAGAGGGAACCCTAAGAACTTATGAGATAAATATAATTGTTGTATGCCTGAATGAGGCTACTGCAAGTTAGTAGGAGATTGTTGTTATTTAGTTTTTGTTGCGTTTTTAGTTGTTGTTTTCTATCATGGTTGTATCCATTTACTTTCGAATGAATATAATAGAGGAAAATTGATCCAATGCATGGTGTTGCTACTGTTTACAATTCCCTGTTATTTTTTTTTCATGAATGAACGAGTTATGTTGTTGAGTATATGAAACTGACAAGTGTTTAGATAAGTTTCAATTTTTATCTTCGTTGAGTCCATGCAAGGTGTGCATATAATCCACAAGGAGTGTGTTGACAGAGTCCAGTTCGATTCAGAAGCACAGAAAAGATAACACGAAACTTTCCCTTTGAAAGGAGTGCAAAGTGACGGCCGCAAGGTGTGCACAGTCGTCCGCAAGAACTTAAGTCTTGTGTGAGAATCTATTGTAAGGAGTGACAGAGTTTGTTCTGATTCCTAAGCTTCGAAGAGATAGCATGAACTTTCCATTTGAAAGGAGTGCAAAGGGACTATTGCAAGGCGTGCACAATAGCCTGCAAGAAGTTAATTCTTGTGTAAGAATCTATTGAAAGGAGTGCACAGATCCGAAACTCGACTAAGTGTCGTAGTAATCCTCTAAGAAGTCACAGGGTTCAAAGGAGAAATCTCATGAGAGATAGCGGAAGAAATATTCAATGGAAATGAAGTTCTAAATATTTCACGAGTCATCGACTAAGATCCGTTCAAGAGGGAGCGGGATCATTCTGGGTCATTGTATTTGGGAAATGTGCACGGGATTTAAGTCTTTCTGTACGCACAGGAGTGAGGACTGTCGAAGTCCCAAAGAGGCTAGGGACCATCCATCATCCAGAGGACAGGTGGCAGAATATCAATAACTCCGGAGCGAAAGTACTTTGGAAGTTTTGTGGATAAGGAGAAAGTGAAATCACCAAAGAGCCAAAGGCCGAAGTGGATCCAGGCCATTGGTTGCCCGCAAATACGTGTCGACAGATCTGATATTTCAAGAAATTTTACTTTGGAGGATTGCAAACGTGGAGTTTGACAAACTCCCGAAGGTCAAAGAAGATCACAAATGTCCATCATGGAGGACATGTGGCGAGAATTAGTTGTCTTCGGGTGAAATCACTATGGGAGGAACGAGTGAACAAGAGTTTGAAACTCCCGAAGCCTGAAGAGCTGAAGTGGATAATGGTCGTCGAATCCAGAAGGACACACGTCGACAGATCCTTGTCTTCGGTTGAAATCCCTCTAGGAGAAAGTGAAGACTGATAATTGAAACTCCTGAAGGCCGAAGAGAAGAAGTGAACCGCAGTCATCGATCTGTGAGGGACACACATCAACAGATCATCGATTTTGAGTGGAAGTACCCTGGGGGAAAGTGAAAGCAGAGAGTTTGAATCTCTCGAATCCCGAATAGCCGAAGTGGTTGACGGTCGTTGATCTATGGGAGACAAGCATCGATAGATCGTGAACGTCGATGAAATCTCTCTGGAAGAAGTGAATGTGAGAGGTTGAGAACCCCAAAGGCCAAAGTCCCAAAGTGAACTAGGACTGTCGATCTGTGAGCATAGAATCGATGGTGAGGAGCCATTGTGGGGAGAGGAGGAAAAAATTAGCAGATGCGCTAGTTCGCAGCCTGCAATTTGCCAGGACCGTTGATCTTGTCGAGACAGGAGATTAACGACCATGATTGAAAGGAGTTTGGGTGATAACATTGTCGATTTTGGGGATAGGGCTCTCCAATAAAGGGTGAGTACGTTGGCAGCCTGTAATTTATGTGAACCGATGATCGACAGACAGGTTGGGAATGATCAGATCGTGACCATGAAAAACCTGAGGGTGATAACAGGGATTGTGTTTTGAGTTTGAGACCAGCAAGGTCTCGAGGAGTTGATCCATCTCAGGAATAATTAACAATCCTTGACCAGGAGGTCGCGTAGCCCCTTAGGAGAGAAGGGGGGGTCTGCATCAAGTGGTATCAGAGCCTAAAATTGTTTTCAGGTAGAGAAAAGGAGCTCAAAGGTGTACTCTATGTGTGAAAGACAGTCAACACAATACCACCATGGAGACATGTGGAGCCACCTTTATCCAATCGTGTTGTAGAAAGAGAAATGAGAGATCTTCGTTCAATATTAGAGGCGATGAAGGTAGCATAGAGGAGTGAACCATATGTTGGGGACATGAGTGATGCAGAGAGTGAAGAAATAGAATTCAAAGAAGATGCAGGAGAAAATGTTGTCGAGGAACGCTGGTTGTTAGATTGGGAGATAGAGCCAAGGTAGACATCCCAATGTATGAAGGCAACTTGGATGTTGAATAATTGTTGGATTGGATAATATCCATGGACAAATATTTCTATTATGAATATGTCGATGAGGAGAAGAAGGTGAGACATGATGTCACCAGGCTAAAAGGACATGCAACATTGTCGGGGGATGAACTGCAGGCTGAGAGGATAAGCAAAGGAAAACAAAAGATAAAGAATTGGGACAGAATGGTAGCCAAGTTGAAGGCTAAATTCATTCCCAAATATTATCAAATAAATATGTTCAAGAAGTTGCAGAACCTGAGGCAGAAGGGTAAGACAGTAAAAGAGTACACGGAGTAGTTCTACAAACTGAATATCAGGACTAGACAGCGAAAGAAGGATGAGGAAAAATTTTCCAGGTACATAAATGTCCTAAGGTATCAAATCTAGGATGAGATCAGCATGATGTTAGTAAGGATAGTAGTGGATGCTTATCGGATTTCTCTAAAGGCAGAGGAGAAGTTGGCCATGAAACAGAGTCAAAAAAACAAAGGTAGAATCCCAAGCAAAGGCAAGGGGGTTGCCCATGATAAGACACAAAAATCCAAATATGGGACTGAGTAACCACACAGTCACTCAGAAAGAGGAGGAAGTTCTCGAGGAATACAAGGTGGTGGAATAAGTTCTTCTAGAGGAAGAGGAAGAAGCAGAGGAGGAGAAGTAAGGTGTTATTCCTGTGGAAAGACAAGACACATGTCTTGGGAATGTCCTGAGAAAAATAAATAAGGACGATGTGAAGCTCACATTTTGGAAGCACATAAAAGGAATGTTGAAGAAGAAGGTGCAGAGGATGGAACATCCCTGACGTTGAGAAAGTTTCTCTTAAAACCAGAACCATAAGTTGAAAAACTAGTGTAGAGGAACAGTTTGTTCCAGACAACTTGCAAGACTAAAGACAGAATAGCAAGGTAATAATTGACAGAGGGAGCACTGATAACTTAGTATCCACAAAGATGGTGGATAAATTGGAGCTGGATACAACTACACATCCAAATCCATATAAAGTTTCATGGTTGCAAAAAGGACACCAGGTAACGATAACTAAACAATGCCTTGTTGAATTTAAAATAGGTGGATATAGAGATGAAATTATGTGTGATGTAATTCCCATGGATGTATGTCATGTTTTGTTGGGAAGACCATGGAAGTTTGACAGAAATGTCATTCATGATGGGAGAAAAAATACATACACCTTGGAGAAGAATCGTAGGACACACATGTTGTTTCCAATAGAGGAGAAGAAATTAAAAGAAGAAGATAGCGCAAGCATACTTCTCATGAGTGGGAAGGAACTCCTGAGTGAAGTCAAGAGTGGACAGGAGATGCAGTTTTTTGTGGTGAGGAAACCCAGAGTTGTCCTTATAAGTACTTCAATGGATGATTTGTCTGAAGAAGTTCAAGAACTATTGGAGAATTTTTCTGACATAGTAGTGGATGAGCTGCCTAACTCATTTCCACCCATTAGAAGTATTAGCCATCATATTGACTTGATACCAAGATAAATTTTTCCAAACAAAGTAGCATACAAATTGACACCTCAAGAGAATGAGGAGGTAAAGAACCAAGTCCAAGATTTGATAGAAAAGGTTTTGGTCTGAGAAAGATTGAGTCCATGTGTAGTACCAACTGTGTTGAGTCCAAAGAAGGATGGAGGATGGAGAATGTGTATAGACTCAAGGGCCATTAACAAGATCACCATCAGGTATAGATTTCCTTTGCCAAGAATGGATGACTTAATGGATTGTTTAAGTGGAGCAAATTTCTTTTCTAAAATATATTTGAAAAGTGGATATCACCATATAAGAATGAGAGATGGTGATGAGTGGAAAACAACCTTTAAGACAAATGAAGGGTTGTATGAATGGCTTGTTATGCCATTTGGCTTAACAAATGCCCCAAGTACTTTTATGAGATTGATGAATTGAAGATGGATCCAGAGAAGGTGATCTCTTCAAATGACTTGAAGATGGATCCAAAGAAGGTGAAAGAAATCAAAGAATGGCCATCACCAAGAAGTATGTTTGAAGTGAGAAGCTTCCATGGATTAGCAAGTTTCTATAGGAAGTTCATCAGAAATTTTAGTGGAATTTGTGCACCTATGATGGATACAGTGAAGAAGAGGCACACGTCTTTTAAATGGACAGAGGAGTCTGAGAGGAGCTTCAATATATTGAAGGAGAAGATAACAGAATGACCAATTTTGGTCTTGCAAAATTTCGGGAAGACATTTCAAGTGAGATGTGATGCAAGTGGAGTTGAAATTGGAGTAGTCTTGATCCAAGATAATAAACCAGTTGCATATTTTAGTGAGAAGTTGAATGAGACTGAGAAAAATTACTCCACATATGATAAAGAATTTTATGCCATAATTCAAGCCTTAAAGAAATGGAGGCACTACCTAGTTCCAAAGGACTTTGTCTTGTATAACGATAACTAGGATTTACAATTCATAACTAGATAGGAAAAATTGAACCAAAGACATGCAAATTGGATTGATTTTATGCAGAATTTTACTTTTGTCATAAAACATATTTATGGAAATGCCAACAAAGTTGTTGATGCATTAAGCAGGAGATGTTTGATTCTGAAGGATTTTCAGGTGAAGGCCTTAGGGTTTGAACACCTTAAGGAAATGTACAGTGATGATCCAGACTTCAAGGAAGCATACGAAGCATGTGAAAATAATGTGTTAAGAGATAGGAGCCAATGGACAGATTATATGGTTCAAGAGGGATTGATGTTCAAGGGAAATCATTTGTTCATACCAAAATTCTCAATGAGGGATAACCGTTTGAAGGAAAAACATAGTGGAGGATTGGTTGGACATTTAGGCCATGATAAAACATTTGCATGGTTAAGCAGTTCATACTATTGGCCACGTATGAGAACATAAGTGATAAAGTTTGTGAACAAATGTAGGATCTTCCAACATGCAAAAGGTAAAATATAGAACATTGGATTGTATCAACCATTGCCAATACCATAGAGGCCTTGGGATGCAATAAGCATGGATTTTGTGTTGGGACTTCCAAGAACACAAAGAGGATGCAATTCCATATTTGTGGTGGTGGATAGATTTTCAAAGATGGCACACTTTATCCCATTACATAAGACTAGTGATGCAACACATGTTGCAAATTTATTTTTCAAGGACGTTGTTCGACTTCATGGATTACCCAAAAGTATTGTCTCAGACAGAGATACCAAATTCGTTGGTCATTTCTGGAGAACACTATGGAAGAATTTGGGGATATATTTGTCCTTCATCTCATCTTATCACCCTCAGAAAGATGGACAAACTGAGGTGGTGAACATAAGTTTGGGAAACGTATTGAGGAGTCTGGTCACTGAGCATCATAGTCAGTGGGATCAGATTCTTCCACTAGCATAATTTGCATATAATGACTCACCAAACAGGAGCAGTGGAAAGAGACCATTCCAAATACTATATGGAATGCATCCAAGAGGAGTATATGATTTGAGAGACTTGGAATAGAGTGAGATCAAAAGTGTTTCAGCAAAATATTTTGATGTAGAAATACAAAATCTCCATAACCAGATCAAAGAGAAGTTGCAGAACTCTAACCAAGAGTACAAGCACATAGTTGATCAACATCACAGAGATCTTCAATTCAAAGTAATATATCAGGTTTTGGCACATATTAGGAAAGAAAGGTTCCCAAGGGGAACATATAACAATTTGAAGATGAAGAAGATAGGACCATGTAAAATCTTAAGGAAGTTTGATGCAAATGCCTATGAGATTGAGTTGTCAGATGATGTGAGAATATCACCCATATTCAAAATATCAGACCTATATCCTTATAGGGAAGATGACACAGAGAGATTAGAAGATCGGAAGAAGATTTAGTGGGAGAAGTAGATGCATGTAACAGAAAAACCACAGATGGAGAAGATCATTGATCATAGGATTGGAAAGAAGACTAGGAGGAAGACCTATTTTGAATATTTTGTCAAGTGGAAGGGACACCTGATAGAAGATGCTAGTTGGGAAAATGAAGTTGATATCAAGAAGCATGGAATGTCAATGCAAGAGCTCATGGACAGGATTCCATGAATTTTTTTTCCAGGGGATTATGATGCAGGAGCATCATCAGTAAGCACATGTGGAGAGTCAACTCAACACCTTAGCATGTCTTTGAATCATTTCATAATCTTAACCATTGGCGTTTCCTGCAAATATTTTTGAAATGATCGAAAAATGAATAATATCAAATGCTTGGGATATGAATGATCACGAGTGATCTGGGAGTTTCACTCCTAGTCTTGAAATTAATGGAACTTAGTTAGCAAATAGGCTTTTTTTTTTAGAAGACAAGTAGTTGGAGTGAACCCTAAGAACCTCTGAGATAAATAGAAGTGTTGTATGCCTGAATGAGGTTGTTGCAATTTAGTAGGATATTGTTGTGATTTAGTTGTTGTTGAGTTTTTAGTTGTTGTTTTTTATCATAGTTGTATCCATTTACTTTCTAATGAATATAACAGAGGAAAAATGATCCAATGCATGGTGTTGCTACTATTTACAATTCCATGTTATTTTGTTTTCATGAATGAACGAGTTATGTTGTTGAGTATATGAAACTAAGAAGTGTTTATATAAGTTTCGATTTTTCTCTTCGTTGATTCCATGCAAGGTGTGCATACATGTTATAACCCTAATTTGCACTAGACATGCATACCTAACAGCAGGCCATCTTACTTACTATTTTTTCCAAGCCAATACTGAATAGCTCTTCTTAAAAACCAAATTTTTGAAGATGTACGTGCCGTGCACCACTACTTCCCATGAATGTATGCTATTTGCATCACCATTTCCCGCGTACGTATGCTAGTTGCACCATTACAACCCACGTATACCCACAAAAGTTGCAAGGGAATACGGGATTTTGGGTAGTTTCCTAACCAATTGACCGCCCATAGCCCGTCACCCAACCGAATAACTATCTTTTTGGCATATAAAAGAAGGTGTTGGGGTCCCATTCTAGGGAGAACCATGAAAGAAATGAAACTCTGCCCATTTCCTAATCCCCCCTTGTCCTAAGAATTTGCAGCCACATTGTGAGTTTTGAGCCAGAATTCCCTATTCTTGTCATTTTTCCTCATCCATAAGCCTATGCCCATTCTCTAGAGAGAAGTGTGAGAGAAGAAGGATACGTTGAAGTAGTTGGATCTTAGTGAAGAGGATCCCAGGACTGGGTTCGAGGAGCAGTCGCCAATCTCGTTTTGTAAGTGACTTTATGAGATTAATATAAAGAAGTACTTTTTTCGTCCCGCCATATGATGTGTTTTATCTTTATGTTTGATTTACATTTTATTATGACACCTAACCCATCAGTTCATATATAGAATACATGTTCATAGTTTCTTGTTTGTCTTTTGGTGAATGCAAGTCATCCTTGGGAGGAGATTTGCAATTGAGAAGCGACCGAATGCATTGGGATCGACACTGAACGCAGAGTTTAAGGTAGGACTACCAGATCCCTATACTTTGTACTTTATATATGAATGTGGGGTATTTTCGGGGTATTTTTTAATAGTAGGAGACTTTAGAGGATTAGTTATGCCTGCACTTTAGAACCCTAGTGTAGTCCGTAGGGGGTTTTTCCCACTATAGCAGAATTGGCAACCATACTGGGGAGCCTCTAGGGTTTTTAGGGGATATTTTTGGGTGTATTAATTGGTTTAATTACATATTTGAGTTCTTTGTATGTTACTGAGTCTTTAAGGGATTCTGGTCTTCCATACCAGTACTCCCTGCCTTGTCATCTTTGACTGTTGGTTTTCTTTTTTGAGAATTTACAGAGGTGTACACGTCCTGCAGTGGGTCTACCCACGTACATACGTGCCCTACCTTTGTACAACCCATGTACATACGCAGGCTTCTTAAGTGTCAGTTTCACTTGCACCGGTAAGTTTCTCTAGTGTTGGCTGGTGTAACTGTTCTTCCTACTAGTTAGTCGTTTGCTTGATTTTCCTTTAGGAAATTTTAGTGTGTGCTATGTGCTCCTTAGTTTTCCATAGTGATTTAGTCATTCATTACTTTGGGTCTCTGACCTAGGGTGGTATACCGCCCACTCTTCTAGTTGTGAGGACTTTTTGGTCTTCCGCTTAGAAACGTGGAGCTGCCTCTTTATAGGCGTTGTTTTGATAACACTGGTTTGTCGGAGTTAGTGTGTGAGACTTTTACGGACTTGAACGATCCTGAGAGAGGAGAACCTATGCATAATATCTTCATGGCTAAATTTCTCGATGATACCAACCAAGGAACCCCTTTGCAAGGGGATTCTTGTGCTTTTCCTTTCTTCAGAACGTTGTTGTCCCTTTGATGGCCACTTTGTACATTCTTGGGTTGAATGTGGGACTACCAGTCTGGTTGGGTACCATTCCAAATGTCCCAAATTCTCTTGATGCTTCTCAATTAAGAACTTTATGTCATGGGCACCATGTTGATGTTCTTTCGTCAACAAATTCTTCTCCTCCTCCTTCTCCCGCCTCTAGTGAAAGTATAGTTACTAGTAACCGGAAGTCTAAACAAGGTAGAAAGAGGAAGAATAGGAAGAAGAAATCACCAACCTCTACGATTCATGTTGGAGATAGGTCATCAACCTATGCAAGTCTTGTTGAAGACCAGCACCCATCATCTACCATTCATGTTGGGGGAAAGCACCCAGCCTCTGCAAGTCATGTTGGGGGAAAAAGTCTAGTCACTGCTAGTCATATTGGCAATAGGTCTGTAGCCTCTGAGAGTCATGTTATCGTCCCATCACCAACCTCTACAAGTCATGTCAAATATGTGAAACCAGCCAATGATAGTCATGTTGGGGGAATAGATTCTATTGAGAAACCTAGACGGATAGGACATAAGCCTAAGTTCCCTTGTAATCTTTGCAAGGGAGATCACCTTACTCATTTGTGCCCTGACATTCTAGAGGTACAAAGATTATGGTCCCTGTCTGCAAGCTCTTCTGATTCTAAGTCTTTTGAGGTTTCATCACAGTCTATTCAGCCATTGGTTGAGAAAGTGTTCATGTCAATGCAATCATCGGCTGATCCAACCACTCCTCTTTTGAGGGGTGAGGTGCCTTTAGACCATGTAGTATCGCACCCTATTAAACCATTGGTTGAGAAAGTAGTCATGCTGATGTAGTCATTGGTTGATCCCACTCCTCTTTTGAGAAGTAAGGTGCCTTTAGACCATGTAGTCTCGCAGCCTATTCAACCATTGGTTGAGAAAGTGGTCATGTCGATGCAGTCATCAGTTGATCCCACTCCTCTTTTGAGGGGTGAGGTGCCTTTAGACCGTGTAGTCTTGTAGCCTATGCAGCCATTGGTTGAGAAAGAGGTTACACTGATGCAATCTTCAGTTGATCCCACTCCTCTCTTGGAGAGTGATGTGCCTACCAAGTATTTTTTTATCATTTCTAGTTTAGTACTTTCAGAACAAGGGGGCATTCCGCTCATTCCAAGCACACCCCCTCCAAGCCCTAGGATGGTTTCCTTTGATTGGAATGACCTTGTTGAGCCTCACCTTCCTTCTTATGCACATTTTCAAATAAGGGTTGAAGTTAATTCAACAAACATTTATCGATGTATTGTGGATGAAGGAGCCTTTGCAAGTATTTTATCCTCCTCGGTTTGGAAAGTATTGGGATCTCCCGAGATTGTGTCTACTTCACATGAGCTGTTGGATTTTGACAGACATCCTAGTGAATATTTGGGGGTTCTTTCTCAGTTACCTATCTCGTTAGGTGGGAACACTGTCCTTGTTGATGTTATAGTGGTGAAAGGCCCATTAGATTTTAATATGCTTCTCGGGCGTGATTATGTATATGCTATGAATGTTGTGGTGTCTATGATTTTTTGGGTGATGCATTTCCCTCATAATGAAAGCATTGTCACTATTGACCAGCTGGAATCTAATAATCACAATCCTAATTCATCATTAGTTTAGGCTTCTCCTTTATATGTTCCTAGTGTCTGTTTAGACTCTACCCCGCCACAGGTTAATTATGTGGCATATTATCCTTAGTGTTCAATTGCTTCTAAGTAGGAACCTATGCAATCATGTTTTCCTTCTCGAGACTTGGTCTCAGCAATTGATCCATTGGTTTATCCAATGGGGGCATGGGAGCCCTTGATTCCCCCTCTTGGTCCAAGTGATCTTGAGTCTCCTTCTGAGTCTGATCTCGTTGTTTGTAGATCCTCGAGCCCTCATGCTTGTGATTCTTTGTTTATAGAATTTTCCAGTCCTTGCCAGAGCCTCCATCGTCATATGGAATATGGTCAGTTTACTTCACCCTTTGGGACTATTGACCCTCGATTGCATGATTTCTCAAATTTTGAATTACCTTCAGATGAGGCTATCCTTGAAGCCATGACTACAGTTTCTATACCATGGGAGGAATTACACCGTGGTTTGTGTTTTATTCCCTTTTGGGAGAATTTCCAAGTTGACTATCGAAGAGACTCTTGGTTTGAGCCTAGCAGTGGGATCTACCTAAACCAGTTTCATACATGAGTCATAGCACCCTAGAGCCTTCTTTAAGCCCTTTTTAGACTCTCTAAACATGAAAATATTGTTGAGCGATCGTGTTTTCCTTCACGCTCGCCAAATTAAAACTTGAAGGCATGTCTATCCAACGGTAGTTTACCCCTTTTTCGGTCTGGATGGTCAATTTTATGAACAAAGGTATACTCTAGGAACTTTGGTTCGCTAGAAGAGTATTCTCAGGTATAAGTTTAACCATTTTTCGGGCCTGAGGGACTAAATTTACAAAAAACGAACCCCCACTGAGTCCATAGTTAAGCTTTTTTCAGACTCCCTAAAATTGAAAAGATCGTCAAGTGAGCTTGTTTCTTCACACTCGTTAAACCGGTCCAGAAGAACATCCCCACGGAGTCCATATTTAAGCTCTTTTCAAACTCCTTAAAAGTGAAAATATCGTCGAGTGACCTTGTTCTTTCACACTCATTAATTGCTTCAGAAAAACATCTACTGGCATGAGTTTACCCCTTTTTCGACCTGTAGATTAAAGAGGAAAAAGGTACACCTCGAGAGATTTGTCTCGCCGGGAGAGTTCTCTTTAGTATATTTTATACTTTTTCAGGCTAAGGAGACTAAATCTAGAAAAAGGTAGCGAGTCCATAGTTAAGCTTTTTTCAGACTCCTTAAAATTGAAAAAATTGTTGAGTGATTTTGTCTATGTCACACTCGTTAAAATGGTTTTGAATAGACGTCTTTTCAGTGCTAATTTATCCCTTTTTCGATCCGACTAGACTATCTTCGAAAAAGACACCCCAATGGGGTCTTCTTTTATGCTTTTTCAGACTCTCTAAAAATGAAAAACCACCGATCCTACCTTCTCTAGGCTCGTAAAAAATACATTGAAGGGGGTTTCATCGTGTCTTGCTAATCACAGTTTCATCTCTGCTTCTTTGGCCTAATGTCGACTCCATGTGGCTCTCAACTGAAACTTTGAAGCATGCCTTATATGCAAGCCTTGTATCACTTTGCCTCTGCGATCTGACACCTTGAGCCATGGAGGATTTTTCCCCGAGTGTCCTTTTCCTCAAATGTCTCCTTGCTATGAGCATTAGTGTGTTCCTTGCACTTGGAACTAGTATACTTGCAACACTCGTTTCTCCTTTGTAATGTAGAAATTTTTTATTCTTTTTCAAGATTTCAAAATATTGAAAAAGACAAAAAATCAAACATACCCCAAAAAGAGGAAGGGAAAAGTATTTTCTTTTTATGGCAGCAAAATGAGTCGCCCTTGGACAAAGCACATCCTTTCGTTTGTTTTTCAAGCTCTGGGATTTAATATGACCTTATGAAGTTGTTCTCATAACATAGAGTTGTGTCCTCCTCTGTTTGGTTATTCTTCCAAACATATGGAGAGTTTGTGTTGCCTCCTGCATCGTGAACTTATGTCAATGTCATGCTACCCGATTCTCATATTTCATCGTGCTATTGTCCAAGGGAATTTTTACCCAACTTGATTTGTCCCTTCTACATTTTGTCTCTTGTCCTCGTGCCCGACCATCTTGAAAGTCTAATCAAAGTCTTTGTTCAAAATCAATGAAGTTTTCTTCCTGATCACCAAGATCCTCTTGTTTGTTCCCCGACAAGCCGTCAAAGACCTCTAGGTAGTGAACATGTACACTCACATTACACTCCTACTCAAGTTTTGAATATCTTGAAGTTGTTTCTCAAGCTATGAAGGCCTCATCTCCAGCCATCAAGCGTCATTAGCTTCTTGAAGATGGATATTATTCATGTATATCTTTTGATTTTGAGATGTAGATCCATTGTGTATTGTTCGCGACTACAATTTATATAGTTATATGAAATGAATCTGCAATGTATTTGATTGGAAACCATGATTTATTTCATCTCGGGCATGGGTATGCCTGCCTCGGTGAGACAATTGTTATTTTGCAGATGGCACCTCCCGAACTCTGGTCCCGGGCTCACTTGCTTCATACGTTGGTAAATATTTGTAATGTATTTCAGCCATCAGATGATATTATGACCTCACGCATTAGGGGGCATCTATTATAACCCTAATTTTCACCAGACATGCATACCTAACATCAGGCCATCTTACTTACTATTTTTTCCAAACTGAATAACTCTTCTTAAAAACCAAATTTTTGAAGATGTGCGCACCCTGCAGTACTACTTCCTACGTATGTACGCTATCTAAATCACTACTGCCTGCGTACATACACTAGCTGCACCATTACAACCCTCGTATACCCACAAAATTTTCAAAAAATAAAAAGCTACAAGGGAATACAGGCTTTTGGGTAGTTTCCTAACCAATTGACCACTTGTAGCTCGCCACCCAACTAAATAACTATATTTTTCGCATATAAAAGAAGGTGTTGGGGTCCCATTCTAGGGAGAACCATGAAAGCAGTGAAACTCTACCCATTTCCTAATCCCCCCTTGCCCCAAGAATTTGCAGCCACATTGTGAGTTTTGAGCCAGAATTCCCTATTCTTGCCCTTTTTCCTCATCCATAAGCCTATGCCAGAGAAGTGTGAGAGAAGAAAGATACGTGGAAGCAGTTGGAGCTTGATGAAGAGGATCCCAGGACCAGGTTTGAGGATCAGTTGCTGATATCATTTTGTAAGTGACTTTATGAGATTAATATAAAGAAGTACTTTTGTCGTCCCGCCATATGATGTGTTTTATATTTATGTTTGATTTACATTTTATTATGACACCTAACCCATCATTTCATATATATAATACATGTTCTTAGATTCTTGTTTTTCTTTTGGTGAATGCAGGTCAGCCTTGGGAGGAGATTTACAGTGGAGAAGCGACTGAACGCATTGGGATCAACACCATATGTGGAGTTTAAGGTAGGACTACCGGATCCCTATACTTTGTACTTTATATATGAATGTGTGGTATTGTCGAGATAGTTGTTAAAAGTAGGAGACTTTAGATGGTTAGCTATGCTTGTACTTTAGCAACCTAGTGTAGTCCATAGGGGGGTTTTCCCACTATAGCAATACAGTCTACAAGGAGTGCTTTGACAGAGGTTGGATCGATTTAGAAGCTCAAAAAATATAGCGCGAAACATTCCCTTTGCAAGGAGTGAAAAGTGACTACTGCAAGGTGTGCACAGTCGTCTGCAAGAACTTAAGTCTTGCGTGAGAATCTGTTGTAAGGAGTGATAGAGTTTGTTCTGATTCCTAAGCTCATAAGAGATAGTGTGAAATTTCCATTTGCAAGGAGTGAAAAGGGACTACTGCAAGGCATGCACAATCGCCCGCAAGAAGCTATGTCTTGCGTAAGAATATGTTTCAAGGAGTGCACAGATCTGAAACTCAACTAAGTGTCGAAGTAATCCTTTAAGAAGTCAAAGGGTTCAAAGGAGAAATCTCATGAGATATGGAAAGAGAAATATTCAAGGGAAATGAAGTTCTGAAGATTTCACAAGTCATCGACTAAGATCCGTTCAAGAGGAAGCAAAATCATTCCGGGTCATTGGATCTAGGAAAGGTGCATGAGCTTTAAGTATCTGTGTACACACAAGAGCGAGGAGTTCTCGAAGTCCTGAAGAGGCCAGGGACCATCCATCATCCAGAGGGACAGGTGGCGGAAGATCCATAACTTTAGAGCGAAAGTACTTCAAAAGTTTTGTGGATAAGGAGAAAGCGAAATCACCGAAGAGACGAAGTGGATCTAGGTCATTGGTTTCCTAGAAATATGTGTCGATAGATCTGATATTTTGTTAAATTTCACTTCGAAGGATTCCTAATGCATATTTTTTTAAAATCCCAAAGGTCGAAGAAGATCACAACCGTCCATCGTGGAGAACATGTGGTGAGAATCCATTGTCTTCGGTGAAATCACTCCGGGAGGAACGAGTGTGCAGTAGTTTGAAACTCCTGAAGCCTGAAGAGACAAAGTGGATAGTGGTCATCCAATCTAGAGTGACACGCGTTGACAGATCGTTGTCTTTGGGGGAAAGCCCTCCGGGAGAAAGCAAAGACTGAGAATTGAAACTTCTGAAGGCCAAAGAGCAGAAGTGAACCGCAACCATCAATATGTGAGGGACACGCATCGTTAGACTATGAATTTCAGGTGGAATTACTCCCGGGGAAAGTGAAAGAGGAGAGTTTGAATCTCCCGAAGCCCGAATAGCCGAAGTGTTTGGTGGCCATCGATCTGTGGGAGACACGCTTCGATAGATCGTGAACACTGGTGAAAGATCTCTGGGAGAAGTGAGTGCGAGAGGTTGAGAACCCCGAAGACTGAAGTCTCGAAGTGAACTAGGATTGTTGATCTATGAGCAAAGAATAGACGGTGAGGAGGCGTTGCGGGGAGAGGAGGAAAATATTAGTGGATGCACTAGTTCGCAGCCCAAAATTTTCCAGGACCATTGATCTTGTCGAGATAGGAGATCAACGACCGCAATTGAAAGGAGGTTGGGTGAGCACTTTGTCAATTGCGGGGACAGGGCTCTCTAATAAAGGGTGAGTATGTTGGCAGCCCACAATTTCAGTGAACCATCGATCGACGAATAGGTCAAGAATGATCAGATCGTGACTGTGAAAAAACCGAGGGTGATAACAAAGAATGTGTTTTGAGTTTGAGACTATAAATTTCCCGAGGAGTTGATCTAGCTCATGAATAATTAACGATCCTTGAACGGGAGGTCGCAAAACCCCTTAGGAGAGAAGGGGGGGTCTTCATCACCCCCCCTCAGTATTGGTGAATATTCCTACAATTGGTATCAAAGAAGGTCCTTCAAAAATAGTCTAACCACTGGAATGTATATCATGGAGTGCATGGATAATGGAATGCCATTGTTTGATGGTTATAACTATGTCTTCTAGAATATAAGGATGAAAACATTTTTTCACAGGGACTTGACGTTTGGAAATCAGTTGTTATAGGATACACTACTTCAAAGAAACATCCAAAGACTATAGATAAGAAGGAATTAAAAAGGAACAACAAAATAGCAATGGATTTAATCCTAGAAGGATTATTTGATCTAGTAAAAGTCAAAGAGGGACAATTTTCATCAGCTAAAGAACTTTGGGATAAGCTACATACTATCTACTACAAGGAATCTCTTCTTACAACCATAGATCCAGATCATGTTAATCAAGATGAAGAAGATATTGAGATAAAATAAGAAGAAAGAAGTTCATCATATCATACAGATTCAGAAGAAGAAGGTGAAGTATATCTTTAAGAAAAACTAGTCAACGCCTTAAGTGAGATAAAAGAAGATGGGAAGGAAAACAAGTCCCTCAAGGAAGAATTGATCAAGCTAAAGAAAGGTTTTGAAGAAGTCCAGAAGATTATCATAAATCTAAAGGTTCAAATGGAAGAAGCCAAAGTGATTGAAGAAACTCTCAAAAAATAGTTGGAAGAAAAGAAGAAGATAAATGAGTGTTTGGAAGATGAAATAGTATCACAAATAAAGGAAGCATAGAAGAGGGAAGCGATTTTGAAAAATCATGTTAAGGAAATATCTGAGGACTCAAAAAAGCTTAAAGAAAATTTTAGTCAACAAGAAATAACACTTGAAGAAGAAATCATCTCCTTGAAAACCCAACTTGAAGAAGCAAAGAGGATGGAATAATTAATGAACATCTTGATGATGAAGAAAGAAGAATATTGTGAGAAGTTTGAATAAGAAGTAATCTCGTTAAGGGTTGAATATGACAAGCATAGAAAGAACTTGAAGAGCTCTCAAGTACTAGAAGATATTATCAGCTGTCAAATGTCACTATTCAATAAAATAGGTCTTGGATACACTGGTGAGGCCTCATGAAAAGAAGATGCAAATACCAATCCCAGCAAAAATGTGAAGAGAGAGAAATATCCACACAACCAGTAAATAAATTTGAAGAAAAATGTTACAGGTTGTTGGAAAGGAAGAATGAAGAGAAGGCTAAGAGTTATGTAGATATTCTACAAGGAAGGGATCATGATTAGAAAGAGTCAAAGAGGAATGAATCCCCAAAAATACCTTCTACCTCCAGGAATAAAAGAAGATTCAATCATTGTGAAGGAAACAACATAAGAGAATATCAGCTAAGTCATGAATTCAAAAGGACTACATCA
This sequence comes from Picea engelmannii, assembly GCA_009831015.1. NCBI lineage: Eukaryota > Viridiplantae > Streptophyta > Pinopsida > Pinales > Pinaceae > Picea > Picea engelmannii. Next base: position 296,862 of record ML791838.1, read on the forward strand.
CAAATAATATCATTTAATTCTAGGTATCAAAGTTTATTTTCTGGTTATTGTTTTACTTGTAATAACTTTGGACATAAATTTGTAGATTGCAAATCTTATGGAAGAAATTTTCAAGCAAGTAATGTTTATGTGGGCCACTAAAATATTGAATGCTACGAATGCCACAACTATGGACATGTAGCTCATGATTGTAGAAGCGTGATGAAATCTTCCATGAAGGAAAACATTGATATCATATAAAATAAGGCTTGGAGAAGAAAGAATAATCAAGAAGAAAATGTGAATGAATAACTCCTAGATATCATACTCTCAAGATTTGCAGTAGTGTAAGATGATGATGAATCTACAGGAAAAGAGGAAAATGTCAGAGTTCAAAAAGAAGACCCCACAACAGAGCGATGTCATCCACTTTTCTAAGCCATCTAGCTTGGAGACTCCCAGTAAATATGAATGTTGAAGAGAGGGAATCTAAGTAGCACCTATTGCAGATTAGAAAACTATCTTCCGAGCAATCCGAAGTGTTTGTTTGTAGAAGGAAGATTCAGAATGATTTGATGGAAGCGGTACAAAATGTCTCATGAAATATTGGTGGACATATTTGATTCATCTTAAGAAGCAAGAATATATGGTGATGAGTTGCAGTAGATTTGGAAAAGTATTCAGAATAGTAAAGTGACATATGGGTCAACATCATGTGCAATTGAGTTGCAGATTCATGGACAGTTTTGTGACATATGGACATAGATGATTTCATGAGATATTTGGCATGTCTAGAAGCATGAACTCGAGAGGATACATGACAATGGATGAAAATCATGAGCTCTATTCACAAGAACCAACCAACAATGAAGAAACCCTGATAAAAAATAATTTTCTTCTTCTTGTCAAACCCTAGCAAGGGTTGACAACTAAGAAGCACCATCTATAGAACTGGCGCAAGATAGGCGCATCACTAGAGCAAGATATAGCACCAAAAAACTGACACAACTAGCAACTGGTAACAACAATTGCAATTGTGACTGTGACTGTGACTGCAACTGCAACTAAAACGAAGCAACTGGGAAAAACCACACAACCTTAGTGCAACTCCTCCAAAGGTAGCGCACAAGAGAGATCACCAAGAACCACCAATAATATTCTTCCCCAAGTGGGGCGCACTCTCCAAGCAGACAAGAAACCAAAATTAGTGAAATTGCAGTTGTGTTATTCCCATTTTGTGGATAACTAAGGATATGATCTCTCGAGGCCCTTAGGTTATAGATATGGAGTGTCGAGAGACTACATAACAAGAAGTACCCTTTGCATAGATGGAAAACCCACTCACCACCTCAAATGGTCATAGGCTTGCAGATGGAAGCCACCACACCAGCTAGCTTCTGGAAGGCAGTGGACCTTGCTCCATGAGGTACAAATCAATATTATGGTGAACATCATTTCAATATTTAATCCATTTGATTATGTTGTATCTTATATTGCTCTAGATTTCATGATATGTGCTTGGACATTATGCCTTTTCCCCTGCTTCGCCTTGGTGGTTGACATTGTTCCCTAGTAAGTGGTTCCTTGGGGATGAGTTTGCTACTGGGAACTCCCTTAATGAGCCATCATACTGTTCCCAGTCATACTTTTCACTTTCCATCATTATTCCCCTCCATTTCCTTATCTCTTGGGGTTTTAGGGTATATTGACCCAAGAAGGGTTTGTCCCTAATTCTATGGGAAGAAGGGGCTAAAGGCCCAGAGGGGATGGTGTTGGGTAAAATATAAAAGCCTCGTATAAACCTTCCAAATTCTTTTCCCAGGGATCACCCAAGAAAGAAATGAAACTCTTATCTTTGAATAAAGGGGACCCACAATATAATAAATAAATGCTTGAAAGGTTAGTTGAAGATAGAAGGTCTCATCATGAGGAGACCTTTCATGTCCATGGATATCTAGTGGTATGGCATTGTCATCATCTGGTCACCAAACCAGGGAAATGGATCTCAGTTGCATGGTTGAGATAAAGGGAGTCTCATCATGAGCCAACCTTCTCATTTTCATTAGGTATTTATGGGTGACATTTCCATCACACTACTACATATTGAAAAATTTGCGACGACTACTTGCAACGAAAGTACTCTTTCATCGCAAAATTCAAGAGAAAAAGTTCAATTTTTCAATTTTGTTCTAAATCCAGCCCGTATTCATCGCTCTCTCGACGAAATCAAACATTCATTTGTTTTGTGACGATCATGAAGATAGTGGACTGTCATCTCTATTTCGACGAACATGTGTATTCTTCGTAAGCATGACGCTAACTATTAACCATTACACTCTTTGATACTATCCATATTGACCGTTACACTATTTGACAAAGTCTAAATTGATATGGTCAAATTTCATCGCAAGAGCAATGATATGACTGTTATAACCGTTATACTCTTTGAAAAAGTGACCTAAATATAACAAATAACTAGTTATATGTAGGTCTTTGTTCGTCGCAATTGCGACGACAATGACCTAAATTGACCTATAAATATTTGACGATTTAAATATGTTGCGACAATCTTGCTATAACAACGACGATTTTGAAAGGGTATTTTTGTGCAGAAGTTGTGTGGAAGAAAGTCGCAGAATATAATTAGAGGTGGGGAAAAAAGTAAAGCGGGTAAAAAGGGTGATGGTAGATGTTATTTCCCTTCGTACGTCCCGTAAGAATTTTAATAGCAACATCTACAAAACATTGTAGGAAATATGGGCACATTGATGGCGGATCGAATGAATATTGTCCCATGATAATTATGATAATTATATATATATATATATATATATATATATTGTTTGTATTTTTGTTATAGTATACACTAATTTTGCATGATTGTTTGTAATTATAAAGTTAGAGTTTCCATCTAACTTTCTGCATAATATTGCACCAAGTAGTAGTAGAAATGATGTTGTACAAGCTAAGGAACATGACCAAGCAAATGAGGATCTCATGGAAGAAGATGATGGGACAAATCAAATGATCCAAGATTTGTTTTCGCAGCCAGATGAGGATGGGGACAGTGTTGGTATTTATGATGAACCTCTATTAGAAAAGGAAAATAAACGACTTTTTGAAGGATCAAGAGAAAATCTTCTCTCTGCTACATTGCTACTAGTGAACTTAAAGGTTATGAATAATTTGTTGAACACCTATATGACACAGATCCTAAGGTATGTAATATGTTTCATCTCATATTATATATAAATGTTGATTTTTTTCTATTTGTTTTTAGTGTTAATTAATGTGTAAAATAAGAATGCAATTTTTACGATTAATATTCTTTACATTAACTAGTTATTTGTTATTTTGTAGATTGTTAGGTGAATTTTTGTTACCATCATCAAATATTTTACCTCACACATATCGAGGTTTGCATGCCATTATGAAAGACATTGGAATGGATTATCAAACTATAGATGCATGTCCTAATGATCATATTATATATTATGGACAACATGCTTCGAAAACAGAATGTTTGCAATGTCTTATCAATAGATATCGAACCGATCAAGTAACAAAAAGGGTGCCTCGAAAGGTTCTTCGTCCTATTCCCATAATTCCATGTTTGCAGTGATTGTTCAGGTGTGAAAGCATAGAACAATTTATGGATTACAATGCACGTAATAGAAGTGGAGATGGTGTTCTTCGAATGCCTACCGATGGTTCTACATTTAGGGAAATTGAGGAAAAGAGGGAATATTTCAAAGATGAACCTCGTAATGTTAGGCTTTCATTGGAAGCTAACGGTGTTAATCCATTCGGAGAGATTAGGTATGTTTACTCAGTGTGGCCTATTTTTGTTATCAACAATAACATTCCTCCTTGGATGCCAATAAAGAGGGAGCACATAATGTTGACAATGATTGCTCCAGGTATTTGTTTACATTAATTATTTGATGTAACATTTTCATTTGTTTCAATTTTTGCATAATATCTTTTGTTTATTTATTTACTTATATATATTACATGATATCATTCCTATAGTAATTATGTGTAATTTCAAACAATTAGGTAAGTACCAGGTTAAAGATATGAATGTATATATCGATCCTCTTATCGACGAGCTACTAAAGTTATGGGTTGGCATCACAATGTATGATATATGTAAATCAATCGGGGAGAAGAAATTTAAATTCCGTGGAATACTTTTATGGACAATTCATGATGCCCCTGGACTAACACATTTTTGTGGTATGTAGCATTCTAATATTGCTCTTTAATACTATATGATTCTTTAATGTTATCATGGTCCATGTTTAATTTTTAAATAATCTCATCGTATAATTGACATTAATCCATTTGTTGCAAGTCTTCAAACAAAGGGTAAATTTGCATGTCCGGTTTGTGGCCCTAAGATGAAGTATCGTCATTCAAAAAAATTTGGAAAGGTGTTGTTTGATGCGTATAGGCACCTCCTCCCTAAGAACCATAGGTATTGTACTATTGAAAAACATCTTTTCAATGGAAAATAAGAGACTGGTTTAAAACCACGAAGAATGACACCTCACCTATGGAGGTTGGAATATAATAGAAATCGTCAAGGTACTCAATTTCTTTATGTATCATAAATCATGTAATGTTTTGAATTTTTATTTTAATCATTGAATTTATTTTGCCATATTTGATAATTATTTTTGTGATTTTTTTTATGCTTCATGAAGGCCGTCATCATCATGAAGGTATTAATAATGGGCTTCCACGAAGAATGAAATGTTATCCATCTCAATTCATGAGGTTTCCCTACTATGAGAAGATAATAATATCTCATTTGTTTGATACAATGAATATCGAGAAGAATGTGACAGAAACGTTATGGCGAATCATAGATGGTAGGAGGGACAAATAAAAAATTGTCAAAATTTGTACTGACATTCAGGAAGCCAATCATGCAATGCGAAGTGTGATACAATATTCAAATATATCATATGGAGTACTAGATCGAAATAACCTTCCATGGTTATTAACAGAGCAACAAAGCAATGATGTAAAAGAGGTCATTCAAAGAATTAAACTTTCCATGAGTTTTGCTTCAAACATAAATAATATCTTAACGAAGAAAGGTGAATTTGGTGGGGTAAAAACACATGATTGGCATACCTTCATTAAGGTAATAATTTTGGTATACATCTTTATATATATTGGCCTTATACATCTTTTATTTTTTTTTATTTTTTTTTTCTACTTTGTTCGAAACAAATAACGATTCATTTTTTTTTTACAGTATGTTCTACCACTATCTCTCTCAAATGAATTTGACAATAATGTAAAACAAGTTATATATGATCTTGGAAAATACATGAGGTAAGTAGTTTTGATTTATATGAAAAATGTTCTTTCAAATTATTGTTGTACTTCATGACACGTGTTTTACTTGTAATGTAATATACTATATTATGTTATGTTGAAACATGTTATTTTCTTGTGTCATGATCTCATGTAGATGGTTGTCATTGAAACAAATCCATGAAGATGATATAAAGTATTGGAAGAGAGAAATTCCTCGTCTAATGTGTGAAATGAAAAAGTATATACCTCCAACATTTTTCAATACACAAGAACACTACCTCATACACCAAGTTGAGGAGATTGAAATTTGTGGACCTGTTCACACAAGGTCAATGTGGATGGTGGAGAGGAAATTGAAATCATTGAAGGCATTGGTTAGACAAACAGCATGTCCCGAGGGTTCTATGGTGGAGGGATATATGGTATATCAATCAATGGTGTATATTAGTCAGTATCTTCCTAAATTAGCAGTGCCAACTATGCATGCAATGGATCGCATTTGGGATGTGAACTCCATCAAAAAAATTGAAGATCAGGAGCATCTGTTGGGGAAAGGTAGAATGAAAAAAATGATAGGTAATATATTAATAATTGTGGATATTTATATTAATAATACATAGAAAGTTTTGTTTTTTGTGTATATGATCATAATCATTAATATATTAATATAATTTATTTCATAAATTATTAATATTTATAACCTTCATATTGGACGTTATAACTAATATTTAATATTGGTGAATTATGTTTTTTTTATTCAGTTGCTTAAGAGTGGGATGCATTGCATTTATACATTGCAAATAATCTTGATTGGATGAATGTATGGATTGAAAGATGTAAACAATATAATGGAGGTAGGTTATAATGGCAATGGTTGTATGAATTAGTTAGAGAAGCTCGTTGTAACGAAGATCCCAATGTTACGCAAAGATAAATTGATTTAGCATATGGTTTGAAAGATGGATAGGTAAGCAAATTCACCCATTTTATTCAGTTATTTAATATTATATTAATGTGACTACATGTGTACTGTATTTTTCAGATACTTTCGAAGTTATATAAATATATATGTTAATTTATTAATTGACAATGCATCTTTTACATATCTTCCATATTGCAGTTGAAACACCACAAGGATATGTGGTGCAATGGTCATAAATTTTGCACCAAACAATTGGATGAAACCAAGAAAACTTTTGATATTGGGATAACTGCAGTATTCCAGGTCACTAATGTTTCCTCTAGGAGTGACATACATCCCTGAGAATCTGAAAATAGATACTATAGGTATTTAAACGATATACTTGAGTGTGACTTTAATTCCTTCAAATTAGTTATGTTCGATTTCAAATGGTATAGGTTATGAATGCATGAACACGATGACGAAAGAACTGTTATTCAACATGCCAATGGATTTCCAATTATTAAAACAACGGTGTTTGAAAGAGGACATGATCACTATGTTTTTCCAAGCCAATGTGAACAGGTCTTTTACTCAAATGTTCCAGGTGAGAGGGATTGGTCATTTGTTGTTAGATATGATCCAAGAGGAAGGCCAATCAAGTATACTCATTTACAGAAAGAAGATGATATTGAAGATCAAGAAGATGATTCGACAGATCAGACAGAGCTGAATCATGCAGGGTCGACAAATGAAGAAGACGAAGAATATCATGATCCAGGCATAGGAGACAATAATTTAATTCTTGATGATGATGTCGATGAAAATATGCTCGAAAATGACATTGATGACGATGATGATATTATCAATCCTTTCAACGCCATTTCTGAACCGGATGATGATATAGATGTCGAGTTCGATGAAGAAGATAAAGATACAGAATAAGGATGATTACACAGATGTTGAGGTTATATTAGGTATGTGACTATATAATATTTTAATTTGTATAAATTATTCTCTTAAAATAATTTACTTACAATGTCATGGGTTACTTACATGTTTTTAAGTTTTATGCAATGTTTTTATATCCTATGTTACATTTTGTTTAATTATTATGTGAAACCTGGAAATAGTTGCCAATATACTAAAGTACGTGGTAGACTAAAAATATCATTTACAAACACATAATTTCATGTACATCCATTAATTTTTGTTTTTGTAGTTTCTATGCATGAATCTTAATAGGATGTTGCTTTCGATTATTTTCTATTTTATAGATTGGGTATTGGGGATCAATTGAGAGTGATGTGAGGAGGATGGGAGGGGCCATATGATCTTCCACCTTCATGTGGTTGGCCTTGTTTAATAGAGGATAAATTATTCTTGAAACCAAGAGAATCTCTTTCATTTTTATACCATCATGATCATATAAGATTTCGTCAATACTGTTGTCATAGTATTGCATCAACGAAGTTTCGATGAAAGTGTTTGTCATTTTTATATAATTTTTGTTGAAACCCTATTTTTATTTCAAAGTACACAAATTGGTTGATGCAAATTTTAAGTTTGCATCAGTCTTTCTTCATTTTTCTTCCAGGTTCTACATTAATGTATATACAATGTATCTGTGTCATAGTTGTGATGAAAAATCCCTCTTTTCAGTTGATTTCTTAATCAACACCATAAAAATACTCCCTTGCAGTACTATATGCAAGGACATGTGTACTGTCGAACGAATTTTACAAGGAACAAGGAACAGAAATTGTACGAGGACTAGACATAGGCAACAGTGACCTGTGAATGGGGCCAACGTTGAAATTTTTTGAAATTGTTTATGTATGCATTAGAATTTGACATGGATAGAATATTCGCATGCCTTAATTATATGGGAGGGTTTTTGGACTCAAATTTGACTCACACACCCACTTTTTTCCATCATCAATTCATCATGTAAACCATAAACCCTAATTTTCTTTCAAACTACACAAATTGGTTGACACAAGTTTTACGTTTTCATCAGTCTTTCTTCATTTTTCTTTCAGGTTCTACATTAATGTATATAAAATGTATCTATTTCATAGTTGTGATGAAAAAACCCTCTTTTTCATTGATTTCTTAATCAACACCATAAAAATACTAGAGGTGGGCAACAGTGAGTACATGTGAATGGGGCCAACGTTGAATTTTTTTCAAGCTATTTCTGAATGCATTGAAATTTGACATGGATAGACTATTTTCATACCTTAACAATATGGGAGGGTTTATGGACTCAAATTTCACTCGCACACCCACTTTCTTCCATCATCATATCATCATGTAAACCATAAACCCTATTTTTCATATGTTCTAGTAGATATGTTAATGATTCCAAATTTCATATTTGTATTTGACTCAAGGTACAGTTGGCTTGCAAAGTATCAAATTTTGATTTCAAGTTGATATTCCAAATATGAAATGAATCCAAAAATCATTTTATATCATCGCAAGAGAGACGAATGTGAATAATCTTGTGACGAATTAGCTATACTATCGACGAAAAACGTTCGTCGATAGTATAGCTAATTTGTCGCAAGAATGTGTCTAATTTGAATGGTGTTACATGCTTTGCAAGGAGTGTAGGGATTATATGGTGAAATGAAGTGTATTTTATAAGAACAATCTTTATGCCAAACCTCAAAATGGATAGTACCATATATTGTTCATAAGACAAATATTCTTTGCATGTTTCCTTTGTGGTGGCTCAAGCCCTTAGTACACATGATGCATGACAATGAAATGTAACAATTTGACTATTGAATGATAGTGTTATGTCACCCATGGTTAGGGAAAGAACATAAGGTTCTTCGGTCCTATTTGAATCTTCTTAGAATTGAGATTCGTTACATAGTCCTTGAAAAAAGACAAAAGACTTATGTAGCAGATATTTGGTCTTTCTGTGGGACATTTTATGCCATTAGTATGTTATGTAAAAAAATAATGGATCTTGGGGATTACACCATGGTCAAGGAACGAGGAACAAGAAACAAGGAACCAGGAACCAGGAACAAGGAACCAAGAACTAGGAACCGGGAACAAGGAACGGAAATTGAACTAGGACTAGACACCGCCAATAGTGACCTGTGACTAGGTCCAACGTTGAATTTTTTTCAAACAGTTTTTGTATGCACTGAAATTTTTCATGGATACATCATTCGTGTGCCTTAATGATATGGGAGGGTTTCTAGACTCAAATTTGACTCACACACCCACTTTCTTCCATCATCAATTCATCATGTAAACCATAAACCCTAACTTTATTTCAAAGTAAACAATTTGGTTGATGCAAGTTTTAAGTTTTCATCAGTATTTCTTCATTTTTCTTTCAGGTTCTACATCAATGTATATACAATGTATCTGTGTCATAGTTGTGATGAAAAATCCCTCTTTTTCGTTGATTGCTTAATAAACACCATAAAAATACTCCCTTGTAGTACTATATGTGGGGACGTGTGTAATGTCGAATGAATTTTACAAGGAACAAGGAACGAAAATTGTACTAGGACTAGACATCGACAACAGTGACCTATGAATGGGGCCAACGTTGAAATTTTTTCAAACAGTTTCTTTATGCACTGAAATTTGACATGGATAGAATATTCGCATGCCTTAACGATATGGGAGGGGTTATGGACTCAAATTTGACTCACACACACACTTTATTCCATCATCAATTCATCGTTTAAACCATAAACCATAATTTTCTTTCAAAGTACATAATTTGGTTGACGCAAGTTTTAAGTTTTCGTCAGTCTTTCTTCATTTTTCTTTTAGGTTCTACATTAATGTATATACAATGTATCTATTTCATAGTTGTGATGAAAAATCCCTCTTTTTCATTGATTGCTTAATCAACACCATAAAAATACTAGAGGCGGGCAACAGTGACATGTGAATGGGGCCAACATTGAATTTTTTTCAAACTATTTCTATATGCATTGAAATTTGACATGGACAGACTATTTGAATGCCTTGATGATATGGAAGGGTTTCTAGACTCAAATTTCACTCACAGAACCACTTTCTTCCATCATCATATCATCATGCAAACCATAAACCCTATTTTTCATATGTTCTAGTAGATATGTTAATGATTCCAAATTTCATATTTGTATTTGACTCAAGGTCCAACTAGCTTGCAAAGTATCAAATTTTAATTTCACATTGAAAAACCAAATATGAAATGAATTCAATCATAATTTGATATCGTCGCAAGAGAGACGAATGTAAATAATTTTGCAACGAATTAGCATACTATCAACGAAAAACGTTTGTTGATAGTATAGCTAATATGTCACAAGAATCTGTCTAATTTGAATGGTGTTACATGCTTTGCAAGGAGTGTAGGGATTATATGGTGCAATTTAGTGTATTCTCTAAGAACAATCTCTATGTCAAACCTCAAAATGGATAGTACCATATCTTGTTCATAAGACAAATATTATTTGTATGTTTCTTTTATTATGGCTCAAGCCCTTAGTACACATGATGCATGACAATGAAATGTAACAATTTGACTATTGAATGATAGTGTTATGTCACCCATGGTTAAGGAAATAACATAAGGTTCTTAGGTCCTATTTGAATATTCTTAGAATTGAGATTCGTTACATAGTCCTTGAAAAAGGGAAAAACACTTATGTAGCGGATATTTGGTCTTTGTATGGGACATTTTATGCCATTAGTATGTTATGTAAAAAAATAATGGATCTTGGGGACCACACCATGGTCAAGGAACAAGGAACAAGGAACGGAAATTGAACTAGGACTAGACACCAGCAACAGTGACCCGTGAATGGGGCCAACGTTGAAATTTTTTCAAACAGTTTTCGTATGCACTGAAATTTGGCATGGATACACTATTTGCATGACTTAACAATATGGGAGGGTTTATGGACTCAAATTTGACTCACACATCCACTTTCTTCCATCATCAATTCATCATGTAAACCATAAACCCTAATTTTCTTTCAAAGTAAACAATTTGGTTGACGCAAGTTTTAAGTTTTCATTAGTCTTTCTTCATTTTTATTTCAAGTTCTACATTAATGTATATACAATGTATTTGTGTCATAGTTGTGATGAAAAATCCCTCTTTTTCGTTGATTGCTTAATCAACGCCATAAAAATAATCCCTTCCAGTTCTATATGCGGGGACATGTGTAATTTCGAACGAAGTTTGCAAGGAACAAGGAACAAAAATTGTACTAGTACTAGAAACTAACAACAGTGACCTGTGAATGGGGCCTGTTATCCCCGATATCTAGGGATAACTAGGATATCATGTCTCGAGGCCCATAGTTCCTAGACATGAAGTACTAAGAGCAGGATTGACCTGAGCATGGCCCTGGAGGGCCCATCCTTCTTCTTCTTCGCCAAATTTGTCCTGTCAGCAGCAGCAGCTTCTATCACCATCAGCTTAGACTTGCATCGGAGAGGACTCTTGCTCCATGAGGTAATTGGTCCAAGGTATCATGGTATGTGTCATGTTTGATCGTTATAACCTTCCTATATATGCATTAGGTTCCTGACATTTCTGATAACTGCTTGGATCTTACACTAATCCACTTGACCAGTGTTGGGGTGATTGATGGGATGACTTAGAAAGATTTTATTCATGGTTTTTGGTTAGCCACCAAGGGGGATTTGCAGATCCATCGTCCACTCCCACCATTCTATCATTTTTCATCTTATCTCCTACACATCTATCCCATTCCCCTAGTCCGTCCATTAGGATGACCTTTTGAGGGTTACACTTTGTCTTGTGGGAAGAAGGGGCTAAAGGCCCAGGGGGTAAAAGTAGTTGGCAAAAGATAAAAGCCATAAGAAATGAAACCTAGAGATGCTTCACCCATGGGGATCCCTGAGAAGGCAATAAAATGCCTCTCGATAAGAAACTAAAGGGACCCTGAGAAAAATAATAAAAACAAGACCTAACCAAGAGGATGGGAGGTCTCATCACAAGCTGACCCATTATGTTCATAGGTATCCAGCAGTATGACATTGCCATTATCTGGTCACCACGCCAGGGCAGTGACCTTTGGTTGCATGGCCAAGGGAAAGGG
>ML791838.1:309226-373991 GCA_009831015.1 Picea engelmannii
AGGCAGTGTCCTCTGGTCAGACCTTGAAGTAAAAAAGAAAGAAAAGCAATAAATGAAAAATAAAGGCAATAAAGGGCTTGGAAAAAATGCATCCATGACAGGTACAACTCGCCTCCTACAAAGGCACCCACAGACAACACCTGTCCTTGGTCTTACTGTGACTGGACATCCCTAGACCATATCACCTCATAAAACATGGCTTGAATGATCTTCTGAGGAAAATTTCCTTCTCTTATGGGTATTAGCCCAATAGGTTATTCTGTTGGTCTTCTTCAGCTTTGTATAGTAGATCTGTGTAATGTCTTTGAGATCTTAGATGATATGCTAGGGATCTCATGCATGTATTTGACAAATTTAATGATGAAATATGACTGACATTGCTATGATCCCAGGGACTGATGAGCCCATGGAGGGCGTAGTCTTTGATGTGCAGGACCATACCCGGTGGACAGGTACCAGTGGACCGGTACACATGGGGATATGATTAGTTCGGACCTCCATGGAGCTGAAGAGCCCATCATATGGTTGTTGGGATGGCAGAGGAAGGAAAATGTTGTGAAGAGCCATTGCACGAGAAAGAAGAAGGACGTCCTTACCAAGGACACTTTGGCAGAGCCCGACCTAGGGGAGATCACCCACTGCAGATGGGACGATTGTTTTTGATGGACAAGACGTCACCTGAGGCATCTGGACATTTTTCTGGAGCGTGTGGCAGTGTGTTGGGGTCATTTGGCACGTGTGGAAGCTTGGAGAATCCCTAGAGGGGCCAACGTTCTACTTCCTGGATGCTGATCTTGCCCAAAAAGGGCCAACGTCTCCCTCAGAGGGGCTTGACGTCTCCCTTTTGAGCTCATATTGTGACATTTTTAGCATTTAATGTGACAAACAATTTAATATTGTTAGTAAGCCTTGTCGGTTGTTTTAAATGGCCTATTTTGTAATTAAAGGTAATTAGGATGATATAAATAGAGGACGTTGCCTCACTCTCTTGGTATTTTGCTCTTGGAAGTGAGGTGTTACTCTTGTAGAGGATCATCTTTGGCATTTTATGGTGTTTTCTATCATTGGAAGGTTTACAACTAGGGTTTGATAATCTCTTCATTGATTTCTAAGTGTATTTCTCATACAAAGCTTCTTGAATGAATGGTTGTAGGTTAAATCTCTTGCATTTATTGTTACATGGTTATTATTTTGCTTAATCATTGAAACCCTAGGTAGAAAGCACACAAGTAGGTCCTTGCTATATGTCCCCATGATAGAAAACTTGTTTAGCCATTTGATTAAGGAGAATATAGCCTAGTTGTTGCTACACTAGTTCCCCTTTTTTTGAGTTAGCTTTTGAACATAAGTTGAAGAAAGAAGATGTCCTAGGCCTAATTAATTTTACACCTAGGGTTTTGACTTTTAGGGTTTGAAGGGCCTTTCTCTTGCAACACTTTTCACCCTTAGATTTATGTTTTGAAGCTAGCCGTTTTTGCCAAGAATTTTTTAAGGAAAGAGGGAGGAGCATGAGGCCTTTCTTAAGTAACACTGGAATGAGCCTCCTCCCCTTAGGGTTTTGACTCTATGGCCCTACCATTGCAGCACCATAGAGCCTAACTCTCCCGTCCTTAGATTTAGATTCTCTCGGGATCTATCCCTTGCTTCTTGACTCCATAATACCCTAAGGCACTAGTCTACCTCTCCAACGTTGAGCTTATTGTTCCAAAACAACTCTTCCAAAACTTTTAAAATTGAAACCCTAACTAACCCTAACGTCTACTAACCCTAATTGATGATGACATCATGCCTCTTTTGAGCTCTTGGTCGATGTAAAACGTCGTGGCTTAGTCATCTAAGTGATAGATATTGAAGTGTTGATCATTTCCATTAGCCTACTTGCAAAACGTCCACCTCTTTGTCTACCAAACTAACCCTCGAAGAAAGCTGACATCACCCCTAGTAAGCATAGTGATGCAGCAAGCCTATTATATGTGAGCATTTAATGATATTTAATGCATTGTGTTAATTAAAGGATTAATCATTTCCATTGGATGCTATATCATTCTGTACTTATTGAGAAGTAGTATTATAAGCCATAGCCTTTATTGTAATCATTGACTTCGTAAATAATTACTGTTATTTATGCTCATGTATATTAAATATTGATAGTCATTGACAATTGAAGCATTAACCACTATTTGCATGTATTAGTTTTATTATTGATTTGTCTCGCAAACAGGTGCTTCTACTATGGTATTTCTTCACTTTTGACTATCTTCTTGGCAGTAATCTGTGAAGGGAAAACTCACCTTGATCCTTTAAACCTTAGCCCCTTTCAAAACCCCAAATTACTAGGGACATCTCCCTTGGGTTTAGCCACCCTAAATAGAAAGAGCCCCCCATCGAGGTGACAGTGGGTGGGGAAGCTCCTGTTACGCCAATTTGATCCTTACCTTTCAACTGCCTGACCTAGACTACAAACTGAGCGATAACATTTTGGCGTTGTTGCAAGGGAACACTAAGTCAATCTTCCTCAATGACAAAACCTTTGGTAAGCCTTGCCTCAGAGACCTTTTCTTACAATCTTACCTGGTGACTCCACTAAGATTTTTTCCCCCTATTATTTGATAGTTTCAGGAAAACTATCTGGCGACTCCATTGATGATGAAGCCAACAATGACTTCACAATGGGATCTCGGGAGCTATAAACCTTTATACATGAGAAAAATCCCAGGATACCCAAGACAAATGCCCCCTATTTCCAAGAGATGGTTCCCTAAATTCACTGGTGGCGATGGGGAAAGAGTTGACTTTCATATGAATGAATTTTATTCTTACTTTATGCTCCACCCTGTCGATGATGATGCTGAAGATGTAGTGATGAAACTTTTTTCAAACACTCTTCATGGAAATGCTAAGAAGTGGTATGATAACCTTCCTAATGCCAGCATCACCTCTATGAACCAGTTGGAAGAAGTCTTTCTTGAAGAATGGGGCATTCAGTCAGAAGCCATCTCAGTACTTATAAAACATTTTGAGCATATAAAACAAACTGAGAATGAAACCCTATTTGACTTTTAGAATAGGTTTGAGGACACTCTACATCAGATTCCTACAAGCCATCGTCCTAAAGAAGAGTATGTTGTCCATCTCTATACCCATGCAATCTTGGCTCACTTAGGTTTGCCCCTCCGTAAAAGGGCCCCAAAGACGCTCAATGAAGCTTATGGCATGGCTAAGGGAATTGAACAAAACATTTTCTCATCCGGGATAAAGGACCTTTTCACCTCGGGTAATCTTACTATGGAAAGTTTGTATTCCCATGAAAACTTTGTTGATGATTTCCAAGAGGAAGGGAAGCAGACCATCATTCAACATGGGGTGATTGAAGACATGGTTGAGGAGATGGAACCTGAGAAAAATGATGAAGTATCAATGTGTGCCCCTCCCTCTGATGAATTAATCCAAGAGCTCTTTTCTCCTGCACAACAAAAAGAAGATGAGGTTAGTTGCGTTCCATTTCAAGATGCCAATGACACCTTGTTCCTTGATTCAGAAAATGAAGAAGAAAAGAAAGCTTTGAACGAAGTTGATGGTCCTTGTTGTGCAATCAAAGATAAAGAAGCAGTCCATGAGGATGAAACAATGACACATGTTGAAAACATCGAAGTCCTCGAAGTTCCTGCACAACAGGAAACAGTAAGTTACCCTCCTCTCCTGGTTTTTGATAATGCTCTGCCTTGTGATAAAGAGGATGAGGAGGATGAATTTTCAAATGTCTCAAACCTGACATGCTATGACACAGATAGTGACATTGTTCATAAAATTGATGAGTTCATACATGTTGGGAGATGTAGATGGGATATAGTTGGTTATGACCTAGATCCCATCTATGACATTGAGAATCGTTTCCAGTTGTTTCCCTTGCAATTGTCACAACAGATTACTCCTGACCAAGGACAACAAGGAGATGAGGTTTTTACTTGTACCTTTCAAAAAACTAAGGATGACCTAGTACCTCATTCTTCTAATGATTTTCAGTCTTACCTTGATATTTTTTATGAGTACCCTTTTGAGCATTTGAACTCTTTTCATGAAGATGATTGCCAACCACTGTTGTGATCAGTTTTTAATACGAGTAAGGACATTGCTTGCCTAAAGAAGGTTTCTCATGACCTTTCACCCCAACCACCTGTTATTACTTTTCCATGCTTCTCCATTAAAGGTGTGGTTGGGAAGTATCTTTTTTATGTTGAGTTTCCTCCTGGGCAAACCCTAGACTCCAAGGGTTGGTTGAGTAATGTTAGTTCCAATCAATTTTTCAACTTTCCCTTGATAGTTTGTCAATCCTCCATTGAATCTTTGTCAATTCCTTCCTTGATTTTAGAGCATGAGGATGTCCTAGGTAACTAGTTTACAGGCCCTTTGAATCAGTTTTCTGAACCTTGTATTTTTCATGACCCTTTCTTGGATAGGATCGTGTACTTTTCTCAGAGATGGACTTGGCAGGATTTTATCCCTCCCACCCACCTCCATGAGTTATATTCTGGTCTTTCTGATGATATGATATACATTCTAACTCATGATATTTTTATTCTTGACTTATCACTGTTCTGGTTTATGATGAAGCACAAAGGAAGGTATCAAGGAACTTTATTGGATTGGCTTCACTAGTTTTTTTACTACACCAACATGCAGCCAACAGGTAAGTACAGGTAAGAGTTCCATTTTCTATCTGCATTTATGACTACCATATGTATACGTGTATTATTTTGTGGGGTGGAAATACCACCCCACCTTTTATCGTTGATGCTTTCTTGTCAAGTGTGAGTAGGTCTACAGGTTTATGCCAAAGATTGTTGAGGTTCTCATGCGCTCTACGGTTAGCACATGTCCTCGAGTTGGAGCCAGATGTTATCCCCGATATCTAGGGATAACTAGGAGATCATGTCTCGAGGCCCGCAGGTCCTAGACATGAAGTACCGAGAGCAGGATTGACCTAAGCATGGCCCTGGAGGGCCCATCCTTCTTATTCTTCGCCAAATTTGTCCTGTCAGCAGCAATAGCTTCCATCACCATCGGCTTAGACTTGCATCAAAGAGGACTCTTTCTCCATGAGGTAATTGGTCCAAGGTATCATGGTATGTGTCATGTTTGATCATTATAAACTTCTTATATATGCATTAGGTTCCTGTCATTTCTGATAACTACTTGGATCTTACACTAATCCACTTGACCAGTGTTGGGGTGATTGATGGGATGACTTAGCAAGCTTTTATTCATGGGTTTTGGTTAGCCACCAAGGGGGATTTGTAGAGCCATCGTCCGCTCCCACCATTCTATCACTTTTCATCTTATCTCCTGCACATCTATCCCATTCCCCTAGTCCGACCATTAGGATGACCTTTTGAGGGTTACACTTTGTCTTGTGGGAAGAAGGGGCTAAAGGCAGAGGGGGTAAAAGAAGCTGGTAAAAGATAAAATCCATAAGAAATGAAACCTAGAGATGCTTCTCCCATGGGGATCCCCGAGAAGGCAATAAAAGGCCTCTCGATAAGAAACTAAAGGGACCCTAAGAAAAATAATAAAAACAAGACCTAACCAAGAGGATGGGAGGTCTCATCATGAGCTAGCCCATTATGTTCATAGGTATCCAGCAGTATGACATTGCCATTATCTGGTCACCACGCCAGGGCAGTGACCTTTGGTTGCATGGCCAATGGAAAGGGGGTCTCATCACGAGCCAGCCTTATCATCTCTGTGAAGATACTAGTGGGTAACATTGTCAGCTCTGGTCACCACGCCAAGGCAGTGTCCTCTGGTCATACCTTGAAGTAAAAAAGAAAGAAAAGCAATAAATGAAAAATAAAGGCAATAAAGGGCTTGGAAAAAATGCATCCATGACGGGTACAACTCACCTCCTACAAAGGCACCCACAAACAACACCTACCCTTGGTCTTACTGTGACTGGACATCCCTAGACCATATCACCTCATAAAACATGGCTTGAATGATATTCTGAGGAAACTTTCCTTCTCTTATGGGTATTAGCCCAATAGGTTATTCTGTTGGTCTTCTTCATCTTTGTATAGTAGATCTGTGTAATGTCTTTGAGATCTTAGATGATATGCTAGGGATCTCATGCATGTATTTGACAAATTTAATGATGAAATATGACTGACATTGCTATGATCCCAGGGACTGATGAGCCCATGGAGGGCGTAGTCTTTGATGTGCAGGACCATACCCGGTGGACAGGTACCAGTGGACCGGTACACATGGGGATATGATTAGTTTGGACCTCCATGGAGCTGAAGATCCCGTCAGATGGTTGCTGGGATGGAAGAGGTAGGACAATGTTGTGACGAGCCATTGCACGATAAAGAAGAAGGACTTCCTTGCCAAGGACACTTGGCAGAGCCCGGCCTAGGGGAGATCACCCACTGTAGATGGGACAATTGCTTTTGATGGACAGGACGTCACCTGAGGCAGCTGGACGTTTTTCTGGAGTGTGTGGAAGTGTGTTGGGGTCATTTGGCATGTGTGGTAGCTTAGAGAAGCCCTAGAGGGGCCAACGTTATGCTTCTTGGATGTTGATCTTGCCCCAAAAGGCCCAACGTCTCCCTCAGAGGGGCCTAACGTCTCCCGTTTGAGATCATATTGTGACATTTTTAGCATTTAATGTGACAAACAGTGTAATATTGTTAGTCAGCCTTGTCGGTTGTTTTAAATGACCTATTTTGTAATTAAAAGTCATTAGGATGATATAAATAGAGGGTGTTGCCTCTCATTTTTACATAAGACAACTCACTCTCTTGTGAGAGAATCATTTTTAGTCTTTTGTCTTGGTATTTTGCTCTTGTAAGTGAGGCGCTACTCTTGTGGAGGATCATCTTTGGCATTTTATGGTGTTTTCTATCATTGGAAGGTTTACAACTAGGGTTTGATAAGCTCTCCATTGATTTCTATGTGTATTTCTCATACAAAACTTCTTGAATGAATGGTTGTAGGTTAAATCTCTTGCATTTATTGTTACATGGTTATTATTTTGCTTAATCATTGAAACCCTAGGTAACAAGCACACAAGTAGGTCCTTGCTATATGTCCCCATGATAGAAAACTTGTTTAGCCATTTGGTTAAGAAGAATATAGCCTAGTTGTTGCTACACTAGTTCCCCATTTTTTGAGTTAACTTTTGAACATAAGTTGAAGAAAGAAGACGTCCTAGGCCTAATTAATTTTACACCTAGGGTTTTGGGCCTTGCTCTTGCAACACTTTTCACCCTTAGATTTATGTTTTGAAGCTAGCCGTTTTTTCCAAGAATTTTTTAAGGAAAGAGGGAGGAGCATGAGGCCTTGCTTAAGCAACACCGGAATGAGCCTCCTCCCCTTAGGGTTTTGACTCTATGGCCCTGCCATTGCAACACCATAGAGCCTAACTCTCTCGTCCTTAGATTTAGATTCTCCCAAGATCTAGCCCTTGCTTCTTGACTCCATAATACCCTAAGGCACTAGTCTACCTCTCCAACGTTGAGCTTATTGTGCCAAAACAACTCTTCCAAAACTTTTAAAATTGAAACCCTAACTAACCCTAACATCTACTAACCCTAAATTGATGATGATGTCATGCCTCTTTTGAGCTCTTGGTCAATGTAAAACGTTGTGGCTCAGTCATCTAAGTGATAGATATTGAAGTGTTGATAATTTCCATTAGCCTACTTGCAAAACGTCCACCTCTTTGTCTACCAAACTAACGCTAGAAGAAAGTTGACGTCATCCCTAGTAAGCATAGTGACAGAGCAAGCCTATTATATGTGAGCATTTAATGATATTTAATGCATTGTGTTAATTAAAGGATTAATCATTTCCATTGGATGCTATATCATTATGTACTTATTGAGAAGTAGTATTATAAGCCATAGCCTTTATTGCAATCATTGACTTCGTCAATAATTACTGTTATTTATGCTCATGTATATTAAATATTGATAGTCATTGACAATTGAATCATTAACCACTATTTGCATGTATTAGTTTTATTATTGATTTGTCTCGCAAACAGGTGCTTCTACTGTGGTATTTCTTCACTTTTGACTATCTTCTTGGCAGTAATCTGTGAAGGGAAAACTCACCTTGATCCTTTAAACCTTAGCCCCTTTCAAAACCCCAGATTACTAGGGACGTCTCCCTTGGGTTTAGCCACCCTAAATAGAAACATCCCCCCATCGAGGTGACAATGGGTGGGGAAGCTCTTGTTACCCCAGTTTAATCCTTAACTTTCAGCTACCTGACCTAGACTACAAACTGAGCGATAACAGGGCCAACGTTGAAATTTTTTCAAATTGTTTTTGTATGCACTGAAATTTGACATGGATAGACTATTTGCATGCCTTAACGATATGGGAGGATTTCTGGAGTCAAATTTGACTCACACACCCACTTTCTTCCAACATCAATTCATCATATAAACCATAAACCCTAATTTTCTTTCAAAGTACACAATTTGGTTGAAATAAGTTTTAAGTTTTCGTCAGTCTTTCTTCATTTTTATTTTAGGTTCTACATTAATGTATATATAATGTATCTGTGTCATATTTTCAATGAAAAATCCCTCTTTTTCATTGATTTCTTAATCCACACCATAAAAATACTAGAGGCGGACAACAGTGACATGTGAATGGGGCCAACATTGAAAAATTTTCAAATTGTTTTTGTATGCATTGAAATTTTACATGGATAGACTATTTGCATGCCTTAATGATATGGGAGGGCTTCTAGACTCAAATTTCACTCACACACCCACTTTCTTCCATCATCATATCATCGTGTAAACCATAAACCCTATTTTTCATATGTTCAAGTAGATATGTTAATGATTCCAAATTTCATATTTTTATTTGACTCAAGGTCCAGCTAGCTTGCAAAGTATCAAATTTTAATTTCAATTTGTTAAACCAAATATAAAATGAATCCAAGCATCATTTGATATCGTCGCAAGAGAGACGAATGTAAATACTTTTGCAACGAACTAGCTATACTATCGACGAAAAAAGTTCATCGATAGTATAGTTAATTTGTCGCAAGAATGTATCTAATTTGAATGGTGTTACATGGTTTGCAAGGAGTGTAGGGATTATATGGTGCAATGTAGTGTAGTCTATAAGAATAATCTCTATGCAAAACCTCAAAATGGATAGTACCATATCATGTTCATGAGACAAATATTATTTGTATGTTTACTTTGTGGTGGCTCAAGCCATCAGTACACATGATGCATGACAATGAAATGTAACAATTTGAATATTGAATGATAGTGTTATGTCACCCATGGTTAAGGAAAGAACATAAGGTTCTTAGGTCCTAATTGAATCTTCTTAGAATTCAGATTCGTTACATAGTCCTTCAAAAAAGACAAAAGACTTATGTAGTGGATATTTGGTCTTTGTGTGGAACATTTTATGCCATTAGTATGTTTTGTACAAAAATAAAGGATCTTGGGGATTGTTATCACCATAACATTCTTAGATGGAATCCAAGTTTCAAATTTAGCAAGTGGCTACATCAGGGTGGAAGCATGATAGTTTGGAGGACTAGGTTACAGATAGCGGAGAAGGGCCAATATAGAGGAAATGTGGAAGTTGATGGGACCTAACGGACCATAGATCTTCAGCGGCCCAGATCGACGGCCATGACACATATCGGGCGATGAAGTAGCGCGAAAGATAATGTTTCAAGGGAAGGCTGGGGAAAATACCATGGTTTCATTTCGCGGAAACGTGGCGCCACCAGAGACATATCGGGGCGAAAAACAGTCTACCCAAAACCATTTTTCCTCACCCCCGATATCGAAAAGAACATATAAATGGAGGGCTCCAGACATTATTTTATGATATTTCAAAGCATTCAAACGTTTTAAATTTGGCACAAATGCTCCCTTCAAAACTGAAGCTCAACTCTGAACCAAATTTGTGCATTCTCCATTGATTCACAGGTATTTTTCATCATGTCCACGAACCCTGTCATTTTATCCATAACAGAGTAAGACCCCGCCTCTAAAGAATAAGCCCTAATTGACAGGGAATCCTACGTATTTGACACAGAAATAACAGTATCACCCATTTCTGTGTCCAGGACCAATTTTCTAGAGAATGTTGGAAAATGAATACCCTTCCTCGAAGCAGCCCAAGCTTCCATTACCCTGTACGCCGTAAAAGTCATTTTCCCTTTCCCAGAGTTCGTGAGCTGGTGTGTAGAACAGTATTCGCAGGAAGAAAAGGTCATTTTGAATAAGTTAGGGTTAGAAGTCTTATGCGAAATAGATAGCCCGTCAATTTGGCATGCCCTCAGTATACTAGAGTCTTCCCCCTCAGGGTCAGAGCCCTTCAAGGAAGATAAAATGATCATAGTCTACAAAGAATGTCCCTCCGAAGTAAAAACCCTATTTTTACAGACCATTGTTAAACCTGAACATCATTCTGAGATTTTTTCATTGCCTATCAATGTAAGCATCAAGGTTATTGAGGTCCAGTGGGCTTGTTCCATACTTAACCAAATTTTGATGGGTTTCCTATTGACATTTTTTCTGTCAGAGTCCAGTCAATCGGCCTGTATAAGTTTTGAAAAGTTCATCGTTGACAATATGCACCAATAGTTGGTAAATTTCAATTCATTGAGACACTTCAGGTACTACACGCACTTGCTAAGAATGTTCCTGGAATCGAATAAGACCAATTTCCCTGAAGCTACATTCATCTTGACTGAACAAAAAAGGATCACAATTCTTATTTTCATAAATAAGATCATGTCCAAGGTTTATAGTCTCATCTTTGGCACAGACCTGCCAAGGGTTTTGGAAGAAATGAAAATCTCTTTACAACCCAATCCAGAGAACAAGGTGGGATATTGGATGTTGTTCATGCATTATACTATAATTTGGGTATATGGTTATCAAGAAGGACCTTACCTTTTACCTGTCTTCCTGACTCCTAGAGTCTTTTCCCTAGATTTCGTCAGGCAAAGAATTATTTCAGAGACGTAGCATTTTATGAAAACGCACAAGGCATCTAACTTAAAATTTCCTTTCATAATAGGACCCTTTGTCGTAAAGACTAGGTCTTGTTTGCCTCAGATCCAAGCCAAACTCACTGGATTCAAGATTACACAGTTACAAGGGAGGAAATATGACCCACACTAGATCATATCTAAAAGAATACTAATGAGCAGACAAGGCCCCTATGAGCATGAGCAGGATCAAGGATTTGATAAACTGGAAAAATTGGAAACCTGTGCAGATATGGAAGTCACTTTGCAACCTGATCATACACAACAAACATAGGCAGCCCCGCAGCAAATCCAAACATAATGAACTTCTCCAAGGTTGATTATTAAATCTCTCAAGATGAGTGTTTATAACAAAAGGAGCAGTTCATAAGCCTTGGGCACCAGTGGTCAACAAAATGTTCTCAAGAAAGTGAAGATCACACAGTCCCCACTGGTAGTAAATTTGGAGAAGGAAGATCCCAAAGAGAAAACGAGCATGGAGATGGTGGAAAGCATAAGAAAAGACGAAGAAGCTAATGCAGAGAGTATGCCACAGGGTGAAAGCAGCTCAAGGACTTTCAACAACAAGAAACATATCTTTAGCAAGACATCTGGGGCAGTGTACCAATCCAGAGAAGATCTAGCGAATCAATATGTTGTGAAAGGAAGTATGGCCAATAGTGAGATAAGAGATTTTTTGCCTGAAGTAGAAAATATCTCCCATCACAAGGCTTCCATGTTCTCAGTCAGGGATATAGAAATAAATACATTTAACATAGCAGTGGAAGATCAGGATAAAGTGTTTGAAATAAAGTTTCACTATGAGAAGATTAGTGCCCCGGATAAGGTAAGGTTCCACAGAAACGCCAGTGACATGCTATATTTAGACTACATGAGTCTAATCCTGATGGTTTCAAGATTAAAAACTCATGCACTTAAATTAGATAGACAGTTGAAGCAGGAGAAAGCATCCAGCAAAGCCTGCCAGACCCAAGTCAAAAGATTGGAATCTGAAGGCCCTCAAGGGGTAAAGTCTTCTTTAGATGATAAAGAGAAGATGATCCAAAGCCTAAAGAAGAATTTGAATATTTCCACCACAGAACATCCATAGACAACAAAGTTTGTTGCTCTAGAGAAAGAAAAGGAGACATTTAGACAAGAAGCACTAAATTACAAAGATAAAGTGTTGCAGCTAGAAAAAGAAAAAGAGAATTGGTCACAAGGACAGGTAGCAACATCAGATATGGTTGTCATTGTACCTTCTAATACAGAAGTTGGATCAAGCAATGATGGATTGGTTCAGGCTATGTCCCAAGTAAGCTTAAAGATAGGGGAGATCAAGAACCTTAAGGAGCTCATAGAAAAGATGCAGCAAGAGATGAAAATGAAGGAAGAAAAGATGGCCCAATTCAAAAGGATAATCAAGATTTGCAAGAGAGGGTGAACAAGTTGAAGACGAGGTTGAAGGGAAAAGTATTGTTGCAAGGAGCTAAACATGTAATCTGGGATGCTATTTCTTCTGAAGATGCAAAATTTAGAGTTTATCTGAATTTTATAAATGACAAAGACAACATGGCTATCACTGCACGAAACAAATGTAATGTTATTAATGAAACAATGGTGAAACAACCCTCGGAATGGGCCTAGAACGCTATTGATTTGTTGAATTTTGTGCCCACTGCCGATATTTAGACCATTGGGGTAAAGGATAGAACTTCACTGATCATTTGGGCCAGGAGGATCATCGCTAAACACAATTTTCTCAAATCAGTTCAAACCAAAGTTGTGCAAGTGGAACAGAGTATACAAGAGTTTAGGGATACTTTTGAACAATTGTTTATCAAGGGCCTCCCACCATTTTGGGATGGTAAAGGGAAATTATATAGTCAAGAGGAATGCAATTCTCTCCTCACTCAATGGAGAATGGATCATTCAAAATTTTAAGGCCTGGAAGAGAACCTGAAGGGGCCCAGTTTGATGGAATATTTGGCTACAGACTTTGAGATTTTGAATCAGTTCAAGACAGTGAAGACCGAGTTGCCAACTATGTCTTACACTACCTGCATTGGCCTGAAGATTCTGATAAAGGAGATGATGGATTATGAGATTCCTTCTAACTCAAAGTGGAAGGAGATCGTACAGTTAGGCAAGACGAAATGAAGTTTTCCAGGGACTAGTAAGTAACCTCCAGGTGTCACCAAAATGGCAAGTTCGACAGGGAATCACAACAAGACAAATGGTGCGAAGGAAGTTGAACATTCAGAGAGATCCCTCCCTAGTCTATGAAACATTTTTTGTTTAATCATTGTAAATTGGTTCATATGTTGAGACTGTTAGTTGAAATTAGTATAGTCAGTTTTAGAAGTTGAAACGTTTCGGTTTCATCCATTGTAATCGAATTGTATAAGTACTAGAAATTTTGAATGAATTAAGGTTGGAAGAAGTGCAAGTGCACCTTTTTGTTTCTTCTAAACTCTATTGTAATTTTATGGAGCTAAATTTAATACATATGGAGAAGCTTTTGAAGTCTCTATGAAAAGATTCTAATGATGGTGATATGAGTTTTGTCTTCTTTCATCATATGTATTTCATGTGATTATTTATTTCCATTTGCATTGTCTTCTGTTTAAATTGGATAGTTAAAATCTCATAATTCATCTTGTGATGCTCTCGGCTTAAGCAATTTAAACTGTGTGAATTTCCTCTTAACTAATTCAGAATTCATTTCAATAATGCTCTGATGCAGTTATTTGTTTTCTCTTTCTTCTTACACCCTGCTTAAACTCAATTAAAAACTCAGATTCATTGCCTCATTTAGCCTTTATCCTCTGGAGAGTTCTACTGGCCAGTCATTGTTTTCATTCAATTTCAGAATTTTAACTCCATAGCCCTAAGTGTTCCTCCCCTTCTTTGCTGACAATTTTATAAAAAGAGCTGAAAACAATCTGAACCTAGCCACTGATTGACAAAGATATATCAAGTGACATGAGAGAGCCCTCTCTAAGTTGAGTAGGCTAGTGCCCAGCTCTAAAGTAGGTTGAAACAGTTACCTATGTCATTTTTCTATCATCCGGACAAAATTTACAGAGTGCTAACATTCTGGCGTCGTTTCCGGGGACGAAATTGAAAAATCTTCCCTGGGAAAAACGACTTTAAAGATTTAGTTTGATCCCTGAGGGTGAAAGTGGATCAAATACCTTATTGGCTAAGATTATTTTTTCACTGGCAACTCCATTACCAAAAGACTAGTTGTACCAAACAGTGTGAGATAGAAATCCTGGCTCCTAAGAAAATTCACACCAGGTGCAACCCAGACCCAGAAGTTGTAATCCCTGTGTCTGACCCTGAAAATATTGTACGTAAAAGAAAAGAAAATCCAGTAACCCAAATGTTGTGTCAAGACCGATATATGTCCTTGCCCAAGGACGAAGTGACTAGCATTGAAGACCTTGAGTTTGATGTGAAATTTGAGCAAGCCCTATTTAGAACTAAGTCGGAATCTTGTTTAAGCGAGACCATCTTTGACGAAAAGAGATTCCAAGATTTGATTTTAACCACATCTTCCAGGCCTATAGTGATCCCTACTCAGAACCAACAGCCACTCCGACCCCTCATAGCAGCTATGGTAGCCATATTTTCCCCCCTCATACTGCCTTCTCAACTACATGATCTACCTCAAGATTATAACCTAAGGATCAAACTATATGATGTTGAAGGTAACATATCAGCTCAGAAGCATCTAGACTAGTTTAATGATTTCATAGACTTGGAAGAGGTGGACTTTGAAGATGTGAAAATGAGGTTGTTTACACAAATTCTTGCAGGAGAAGTGAAGAAATGGTTCAGAGCCCTTCCACCAGCTAGTATTGCATATTTCGAGGCCTTTGAAACAAGCTTCCTTTCAAAATGGGGAGACAAGAAAAATACCCTTCAATTGTTGACCCAGTACAACAATAGAGGAGATCAGCTGACGAAACAGTGCAGGAGTTTTCAGCCAGATTCATGAAGTTCTATAATGTGATTCTTGTTGAGGTAAAACCCCCCCCCTAAAGTTGCTCAGCTCAAATATGTTGATTCTTTTGAAAGTGACTTTGCTTTATTATTAAGAGAATGAATATTTTCCACATTGGAAGATGTGATGACTGATGCCATAGAAGTTGAAGTGAACCTAATGGATTCAGGGAAGATGAAATCTAATTCTAGGAGGGACATCAACAGAACTCGGGATAAAGCACAACCTTCAATATCACAAACATCAGAGGAAAGGTTTGAAGCAATGATTAGAAACATGGAGAGAATGATGGAAAGAATGGCTCTGGGTAATAGGTCTAACTCCGGAGAACGGGCTGATGGTCCACCCAAAAATTCGAGGAGACCATCAATCCCACAAATTAGACAAAGAGAGAAAAGGAATCAGGGGAACCAAGCAAATCAAGTAGATCGGGCGAATTAGGGAAATCAATGAAATCAGGGGGATGAGCAAATAAGGCCTCCTTTTCAAAATAATTATATAGATGAAAATTATGATGGATATTTTGAAGACAACATGAACTATTGCGATGATAAAGAAACATAAGTGTTTTTTATGAAAGAAGAACACAACCAGTTCATGGATGCAAGTGAGATCTTTTTGCAATATGACGAGGAAAGGTTGTTAGTAGAAATGGAAGATTACCAGACAGGATTGCAAAATTCCATCATGCAATTCCAAAGACAATACAACCTTTGAAATCAAAGGGTACCTCCAAACCCTTCAAAGGGGAATCCTCCAAAGGGAAACCCCACCAAAGAAGCTCAAAGTAACATACCTTCTTCAATTTGGCCCAAAAAAGATTATGTTGCAAAGGTTTCAGCTACAAAAGACTCTACTACAAAGGATTATGTTGCAAAGGGTATTGTGGACAAAGGAAAGCAGAAAGAAGAACCCGAGAAGAGAATATTGGAGGCAAGGAATGAAATGGTCACCAAAGAGGTAGAGAAGATTTCATCCTCTTTTAATTTTGAAAGTGATATGGCTAAGATCAAAATTTTTGTACCATTTAATGAATTAATCAAGAATAGTGAATATAGAAATCAGATCATCAAGATGCTTAAAATGGAACAAGCTTCTAATACCCTGAACATACAAGATGACCACCCTGCCATCTTATTCGGACCAAGAGTAGAAGAAAATGGTGATAACAAAGAAGTTCCTCCTTTCTATGTTAGCCTGAAAGTCCATGATATGACTCTGCACAATGCCATGTTCGATTCAGGGGCATCTCATAAACTAATGCCTAAAGTGGTCAAGGACCAACTAGGCTTGGACATCACTAGGCCCTACAAAGACTTGTTCTCTTTCGATTCCAAGAAGGTGAAATGCCTAGGTCTTATCAAAGATTTGGTGGTATATTTGGCATAAAATCCCAGCAAAGATCATGGTCATGGATGTAGTAGTAGCTAACATCCCTCCCAAATTTGGCATGTTGTTGTCCAGGTCATGGGCTGCAAAATTAAAGGGAACTCTCCAGATGGACATGTCATACACCACTATCCCTGTCTTTGGTCAAGACAGAAGATTGTACATAGAGTTTTTTCTTAAGTAAATGGTCAACAACAAGTCATAGCCTAGCAATCATCCCATATACTCCGTGGAAACTGAGTTGGGATATTCTATTTTCTTCAATGACCTATGTTGCGAAGAGGAAGAACCAGAAATTGACATGCCCAACAAAGGGAGATCTGATCAAAAAATTGAGTAAGACTCAAAACAACAGGATGAAGCAAAAGATCAGATATGGAAGATGAGTTTTTATGGAGCTACCTATAGAGAAGGAGTGGGAGTTGGCATTTGGATCAATCATCCCAAAGGAGATTTAAATTTATGTTCTTATAATCTTGTTTTTGAATGCATGAATAACATGGCTAAATATGAAGGATTAAGATTGGGGTTAAAGGTTTTAAAAGAACTGGGTGCCAAAATAATTGATGTACATAGAGACTCTGAGCTAATTATAAATCAAATCAAAGGCATATACCAAGAAAAACACCCCAGACTGAGGGCTTATAGAAATCTGATACTAGACCTTCTTGAGAAGTTTCCAGAATGTAATCTTTCAGCAATTCTAAGAGAACATAGTCAGGTTGTTGATGCCTTGGCTACTTCAGCAGAATTTTTCAGAGTTCCAATTTTCCAATTTTCCCTGAAAATAGCTACAAGGTTGAGGTCAAGTACAGGCCAGCAGTACCAAACAATATGAAGCACTGGAAAGTTTTCGAAGATGACAAACAGATAGAAAGTTTCCTCAAGATGGAGAATGAATTTGAGAATTTGAACATTGATGATGAATAATGTGACGATGAGATGGATGCAACTGCTTTCACAAAGGAGGGGTATTTTGACAATCAGATTGCAGGAAAAGATATCATTCAACTAAAGAACAACATCATTCCTAAAGGTCTCGTCCCATTGGAGAAACTCTTTGATAATAATGATGTGGCCAGAATTCCAAAGATTACAGTAAATGAAGGGGATGTAGAAGATTGAAATATTGGGACCCCAGAGGATCCAAAGATCATTAAGTTGTCCAGAAAGCTTAGCCATGAAGTCAAGGAGAGGTACGTAAAATTGATGAAAGAATTCCCTGATGTTTTTGCCTGGAGCTATGATGATTTGAAAGTCTATGACACTAGTATAATTCAGCATGTTATCCCAATCAAAGAATATCACAAGCCATTCAAATAGAAATTGAGAAGGATAAATCCTTTATTGCTACCCATGATTGAGAAAGAATTAAAGAACCTATTTGAAGCCAAAATCATAGTGTGCCTGAGATTTTCCAAATGGGTGGAAAATCTGATGCCAATCAGAAAGAAGAGTGGAGAAATCTGGTTGTGTGTGGATTTTAGGAATCTGAACAAAGTATCTCTAAAAGACCATTACCCATTGCCTAATATGGATCATATTTTGCAGAAGGTGGTGGGTTCTCATAAGATGTCAATGTTAGATGGCTTCTCGGGATACAATCGGATTATGGTGCACCCTGATGATCAGGAAAAGATGACATTTACCACACCATGGGGAACATTTATGTATGCCAAGATGCCTTTTGGGCTTATGAATGCAAGGGAGACGTTTCAAAGAGCTATGGATATATATTTTGTTAATGAAAAAGACAAATTCATTGTTATCTACCTTGATGAAATCACTATGTATTCTACCTCATATGAAGAACACCTCAAGCATCTTAGAAGGGTGTTTCAAAAATGTAGAAAGTTTGTAATCTCGTTGAATCCTAAGAACTCAAATTCCGCCATGGAAGAAGGAAAGTTGTTGGGTCATATTATTTCAAAAGAAGGGATAAAGGTAGATCCCAACAGAGTTGAGGGAATCTTGAAAATTGGCAGACCCAAAAGTAAAAAAGAGGTTCAATCTTTCCTGGGGAAAGTAAATTTTCTAAGAAGGTTTATCCAAAATTTAGCTGAAATCATAAAACACATCACCAATATGCTCAAGAAGGGAAATGAAATAAAGTGGGTTCACGAAGCAAGAAAATCCTTTGAAGAAATCAAAGTGGAATTGACCAAGGCACCAGTACTTGCAAGTCCTAATTTTGAGAAGGATTTAATATTGTTCTCTTTTGCCTCGGAAAACACAATTGTTGGTGTTTTACTCCAGAAAGATGATCAGAATTTTGAGAAACCCATAGTTTATTATAGCAAGACATTGAGGGATGCTCCTTTGAAATATGACATCATGGAGAAGAAAGCATATTCTCTAGTCAAAGCCTTGAAAGAATTCATAGTTTACATCCTACATTCCCATACTATTGCTTATGTACATAGCAACTCAGCAAAAGACATATTAACCCAGCCTGATCCTGAAGGAAAGAGGTGAAAATGGATAGCAGTGTTGTTATAATATGACCTTGATATCAAACCCACCAAGTTGATCAGAGGACAGGGGCTTGCGAAGTTGATGGCACAGACAAATTGTGAACTCTTAAGAATAAATTTCATTGTAGACCTATCAGAAGGCATAGAAGAAGAAAGGACTCCTCAAATATACCAGAAATTTCTTGAATCCACATGGTATGTAGACATCACCTTTGTGTTGAAAAATTTGCAGGCTCCTCCTGAATTCAGTAAAACAAAGTCCATATTCTTGAAACTGAAAACAGCAAAATTTTGTATAGTGAATGGATCTTTGTATTGGAAAGATCAAGGGGAAATTTTATTAAGATGTTTAATAGAAGGAGAAGAAGAAAAAACTATCAAAGAGTTCCATAAGGGTGACTGTGGAGGTCATCATTATTGGAATACAATTGTGCATAAGATTTTGAGGGTTGGGTTCTATTGGCCCAACATTTTTCCTGATGTCTACAAAGAGGTTTCAAAATGTCATGAATGTCAGGTTTTTTATGGAAAAGGAAAATTGCAACCTCTACCTTTGAAACCCATTTCTGTCGAAGCTCCTTTTATACAGTGGGGCCTCAATTCTATAGGGGAAATACATCCACAATACTCAGCCCAACACAATTGGATTCTAACAGCAAAAGATTATTTCACTAAGTGGATTGAGGCAGTTCCCACCAGTCAGGAAAAAGATGATGTTATCATTTGGTTTTTAGAAGAAAATATTATGTCCAGGTTCGGGTGCCTGACTAAGATCAAAATAGACAATGTAGCATCTTTCAAGTCCAAGAAAATAGAAAAAATTTGCAGTGATTACAATATCACCCTTGGTCATTCTACATCATACTACCCTCAAGGGAATGGGTTGGTTGAGTCTTCGAATAAAATATTAGTTGGAATCATCAAAAAAATGTTAGAAGAATAAAAAGGCATGGCACAAAAATCTCATCCACGCACTATGGGCTGACATAATATCCCCAAAAAGATCCATTTCCACGTCCTCTTTCCACATAGTCTATGGTAATGAAGCATTTTTTCCTACTACATTGGGGTTGCCAGTAATGATATTGTTGCAGGAGCAAGATGCAGAGACAGATGCCACACGAAGAAGGAAGGATGAACTCATCATTGTACAACAAACAAGATAAAAATCTTTCGACAATACTCAACTGCACCAAGAAAAGATCAAAGAGGCTTTTGACAGACATACCAAGGTGGATAACTTTGAACCAGGAGACTTGGTACTAAAATGGGATGCCAGGAATGAAGATAAGGGAAAACATGGGAAATTTGATTACCTATGGTTGGGCCCATTAAAAATTGCAGCATATCATAGGAGTAATGCCTACTTACTATAGGAGAGTAATGGAGACATCATTGGAGGAGGGCCTGTGAATGGCAAGTTCCTCAAGCATTACATTGTTTGAACAATCATCACCCCTCCCATTCATTGTACATAATCATTTTTACATTTTCTTTTAACATAAAGAAGTTGGAATAAAAGTAGCATAGTTGAAGCCTGAGGTGAAGGCCCTGAGCTATGTTGGGTCGATTTTGAGTTTTTGAATAAAGACCAACGGATTCGGATCACATGAATAAGTAACAACCCAATGGGTAGGCAAAAGGTCTACAGTTCTTTACTACCTCGCAGGGAGGATAGCATCCCCAGTTCGAGCCTATGTTATCACCATAACATTCTTAGATGGAATCCAAGTTTCAAATTTAGCAAGGGGCTACATCAGGGTGGAGGTGCGATAGTTTGGAGGACCAGGTTACATATAGCGAAGAAGGGCCAATATAGTGGAAACATTGAAGTTTATGGGACCTGGTAGACCATAGACCTTGAGAGGCCCAGATCGAAGGCCAGGACACATATCGGGCGATGAAGTAGCGCGAAAGATAATTGTTCAAGGGCGGGTTGGTGAAAATGCCATGGTTTCATTTCGCGAACAGGTGGTGCCACCAGAGGCATATTGGGGTGAAAAGTAGTCTACCCAAAACCGTTTTGCCTCACCCTCGAGATCAAAATCGCATATAAAAGGAGGGCCCCCGTCATTATTTTATGATATTTCAAAGCATTCTAACGTTTGAAATTTGGCGCAAATGCTCCATTTGAAACTGAAGCTCAACAGTGAACCAAATTCGTGCATTCTCCGTTGATTCATAGGTATTTTTCATCATGGCCACAAACCCTATCATTTTATCTGTAACAGAGAAATATCCCACCTCTAAAGAAGAAGCCCTAATTGACAGGGACTCTGATGTATTTGACACAGAAATAAAAGTCTCACCCATTTCTGTGTCCAGGGCCAATTTGCTAGACAATGTTGGAAAACAAATACCCTTCCTCTAAGCGTCCCAAGCTTCCATTACCCCTTACGCCATAGAAGTTGTTTTCCCTTTCCCAAAGTTCGTAAGCTGGTGTGCAGAACAGTTTTCGAAGGAAGAAAAGGTCATTTTGAATAAATTAGGTTCAGAAGTCTTATGAGAAATAGATATCTCGTCAACTCGACACACCCTCAGTATACCAGAGTCTTCCCCCTTGGTTTCAGAGCCCTTCGAGGAAGAGAAAATGATCATAGTCTACAAAGAATGTTCCTCCGAAGTAAAAACCCTATTTTTACAGACCATTGTTAAACTTGAACATCATTCTGAGAGTATGTCGTTACCTATCAATGTAAGCATCATGGTTATTGAGGTCAAGTGGGCTTGTTCTATACTTAGACAAATTGTAGGATTGGATAACGACAAGTTTGTAGTATAAGTCATGTTGGGTTTCCTGTTGACCTTTTTTCTATTAGAGTCCAGTCAGTCGACCTGTATAAGTTTTGAAAAGTTCATCGCTAACAATATGCATCAACAACTTGTAAATTTCAATTCACTGAAACACTTCAGGTACTACATGCACTTGTTGAGAATGTTCCTAGAATCAAATAAGACAGAATACCCTGAATCTGCATTCATCTCGACTGAATGAAAAAGGATCACAATGCTTATTTTCATAAATAAGATCATGTCCAGGGTTTATAGTCTCATTTTCGGCATGGACCTGCCAAGGGTTTTGGAAGAAATGAAAATCTCTTTACAACCCAATCCAGAACAGGGTGGGAGATTGGATGTTGTTCATGCATTCTACTATAATTTGGGTATATGGTTATCAAGAAGGACCTTACCTTTTACATGTCTTCCTGACTCCCAGAGTCTTTTCCCTATAGTTCATCAGACAAAGAATTATTTCAGAGACAACATTTTCTGAAAACGCACAAGGCATCTAACTTAAAATTTCCTTTCATAATAGGACCCTTTGTGGTAAAGGCTAGGTCATGTTTGCCTCAAATCCAGGCCAAACTCAGTGGATTCAGGTTTACATAGTTACAAGGGAGGAAATATGACCCACACAAGATCATATATAAAAGAATACTAATGACCAAACAAGGCCCCTACGAGCATGAGTAGGCTGAAGGATCTGAAGGATTTGATAAACTAGCAAACTTGGAAACCTTTGCAGATATGGAAGTCACTTTTCAACCTGATCATACACAACAAATAGAGACAACCCCATAGCAGATCCAAACACAAAAAACTTCTCCAAGTTTGATTATTAAAGATCCCAAGATGAGTGGTTATAAAAAAAAAGGAGCAGTTCATAAGCCTTGGGCACCAATGGTCAACAAAATGTTCTCAAGAAAGTGAAGATCACACGGTCCCCACTGGTAGTAAATCTGGAGGAGGAAAAGCCTAAAGAGAAAACGAGCATGGAGATGGTGGAAATTAGAACCAAAGACAAAGAAGCTAGCGCAGAGAGTATGCCACGGGGTGAAAGAAGCTCAAGGACTGTAAGAAGCAAGAAACATATCTTTAGCAAGACATCTAGGGCAGTTTACCAATACAGAGAAGATTTAGCGAATCTGTATGTTGTGAAAGGAAGTATGGCCAATAGTGAGACAAGATATTTGTTGTCTGAAGTAGAAATTATCTCCCAGCACAGGGCTTCCCTGTTCGCAGTCAGGGATGTATAAATAAATACATTTAACATAGCAGTGGAAGATGAGGATAAAGTGTCTGAAATAAAGTTTCACTATGAGAATATTAGTGCCCCAGACAAGGTAAGGTTCCACAGAAATGTCAGTGGCATGCTATATTTATACTACCTGAGTCTAAGTCTGAGGGTTTCAAGGTTAACAACTCATGCACTTAAATTAGATGGGCAGTTGAAGTGGGAGAAAGAATCCAGCAAATCATGACAGACCCAAGTCAAAATATTGGAATCTGAAGGCCCTCAAGGGGTAACGGCTTATTTAGATGAGAAAGAGAAGATGATCCAAAGCCTAAAGAAGAAGTTGAATATGTCTACCACAGAACATCCATGGATAGAAGAGTTAGTTGCTCTAGAGAAAGAAAAGGAGACATTCGGACAAGAAGCACTAAATTACAAAGCTAAAGTGTTGCAGCTGGAAAAAGAAAAAGAGAATTGGTCACAAGGACAGGTAGCAACATCAGATATTGTTGTCATTGTACCTTCTAATACAGATTCTAGATCAAGCACTGATGGATTGGTTTAGGCTATGTCCCAAGTAATCTTAAAGACATGGGAGATCAAGAACCTT
Organism: Picea engelmannii; assembly: GCA_009831015.1. Taxonomy (NCBI): domain Eukaryota; kingdom Viridiplantae; phylum Streptophyta; class Pinopsida; order Pinales; family Pinaceae; genus Picea; species Picea engelmannii. The sequence goes on from ML791838.1 coordinate 332,749, forward strand.
AAGGAGGTCATAGAAAAGCTACAGTAAGAGATGAAAACGAAGGAAGAAAAGATGGCCCAATTTCAAAAGGATAATCAAGATTTGAAAGAGAGGGTGAACAAATTGAAGATGAGGTTGAAGGGAAAAGTACTATTGCAAGGAGCTAAACATGTAATCTGGGATTATATTGCACTGAATCTTCTAAATACAAAGTTTATATGAATTTTATAAATGACAAAGACAACATGTCTATCACTGCCTGAAACAGATGTATTGTTATTAATGAAACATTGGCGAAAAATACCTCAGAATAGGCCTAGAATGTTATTGATTTGTTGAATTTTGTGCCCACTATCGATCTTCAGACCATTGGGGTAAAGGATAGAACTGCATTGATCATTTGGGCCAGGAGGATCATCGCTAAAAACAATTTTCTCAAATCGGTTCAAACCAAAGCTGTGCAAATGGAACAGAGTATACAAGAGTTTAGGGATACATTTGAACAATTGTTTATCAAGCGTCTCCCACCATTTTGGGATGGTAAAGGGAATTTATACAATCAAGATGAATACAATTCTCTCCTCACTTAGTGCAAAATGGATCATTCAAAATTTAAAGGCCTGGAAGAGAACCTGAAGGGGCCCAGTTTGGTGGAATATTTGGCTGCATACTTTGAGATTTTGAGTCAATTCAAGGAAGTGAAGACCGAGTTGCCAACTATTTCTTACACTACATGCATTGACATGGAGATTCTGATAAAGGAGATGATGGATTACGATATTCCTTCTGACTCACAGTGGAAGGAGATCGTATGGTTAGGCAAGACGAAATGCAATTTTCCAAGGACCAGTAAGTAACCTCCAGGTGTCACCAAACTGGCAAGTTTGACAGGGAATCATAGCAAGACAAATGGCACAAAGGAATCTGAACAGTCAGAGAGATCCATCCCTAGTCTATGAAACTTTTTTTGTTTAATCTTTGTAAATCGGTTCATATGCCAAGACTGTCAGTTGAAATTATTATAGTCAGTTTTAGAAGCTGAAACGTTTTAGTTTCAGCCATTGTAATCGAATTGTATAAGTACTAGAAATTTTGAATGAATTAATCTTGGCAGAAGTGCAAGGGCACCTTTTTGTTTCTTCTAAACTCTATTTTAATTTTCTGGAGCTGAATTGAATACATATGCAGAAGCTTTTGAAGTATCTATGAAAAGATTCTAATGGTGGTGATATGATTTTTGTCTTCTTTCATCGTATGTATTTCCTGTGATTCTTTATTTCCATTTTCACTGTCTTCTCTTTAAATTCGATAGTTAAAAGCTTAGAATTCATCTTGTGATGTTCTCAGCTTAAGCAATTTAAACTATGTGAATTTCCTCTGAACTAATTCAGAATTCATTCCAGTAATGCTCTGATGCAGTTATTTGTTTTCTCTTTCTTCTTACACCCTGCTTAAACTCATTTAACAACTCAGATTCATTGCCTCATTTATCCTTTATCCTCTGGAGATTTCTACTGGCTAGTCATTGTTTTCATTCAGTTTCATAATTTTGAGTCCATAGCCCTGAGTGTTCCTTCCCTTCTTTGCCAGCAATTTTATAAATAAAAAAACAAAACAATCTGAACCTAGCCACTGATTGAAAAATATATATCAACTGACAAGAGAGATCCCTCTCTAAGTTGAGAAGGCTAGTGCCCATCTCTAAAGTAGGTTAAAATAGTTACCTCTGTCATTTGTCTATCAGTCAGACAAAATTTACAGCGTGCTTACAGGGACTACACCATGGTCAAGGAATGAGGAACAGGGAACAAGGAAAAAGGAACAAGGAATAGAAATTGAACTAGGACTAGACATCGGCAATAGTGACCTGTGAATGGGGCCAACGTTGAAATGTTTTCAAACGGTTTTTGTATGCACTGAAATTTGTCATGGATACACTATTCGCATGCCTTAACGATATAGGAGGGTTTCTGGACTCAAATTTGACTCACACATCCACTTTCTTCCATTATCAATTCATAATGTAAACCATAAACCCTAATTTTCTTTCAAAGTACACAATTTGGTTAACGCAAGTTTTAAGCTTTCATCAGTCTTTCTTCATTTTTCTTTCAGGTTCTACATTAATGTATATACAATGTATCTGTGTCATAGTTGTGATGAAAATTCCCTCTTTTTCGTTGATTTATTAATCAACTCCTTAAAAATACTCCCTTGCAGTAATATATGCGGGGACGTGTGTAATGTCGAATGAATTTTACAAGGAACAAGGAATGGAAATTGTTCGAGGACTAGACACCCGCAACAGAGACCTGTGAATGGGGCCAATGTTGAAATTTTTTCAAACTGCTTCTGTATGCACTGAAATTTGACATGGATATACTATTTTCATGAATTAACAATATGGGAGGGTTTTTGGACACAAATTTGACTCACACACCCACTTTCTTCCTTCATCAATTCATTATGTAAACCATAAACCCTAATTTTCTTTTAAACTACACAAATTGGTTGACCCAAGTTTTAAGTTTTCATCAGTCTTTCTTCATTTTTCTTTCAGGTTCTACATTAATATATATAAAATGTATCTGTTTCATAGTTGTGATAAAAAATCCTTCTTTTTCATTGATTTCTTAATCAACACCATAAAAATACTAGAGGCGGGCAGCAGTGACATGTGAATTGGGCCAACGTTGAAATTTTTTCAAACTGTTTCTGAATGCATTGAAAGTTGACATGGATAGACTATTTGCATGCCTTAATGATATGGGAGGGTTTATGGACTCAAATTTCACTCACATGCCCACTTTCTTCCATAATCATATCATCATGTAAACCATAAAACCTATTTTTCATATGTTTTAGTAGATATGTTAATGATTCCAAATTTCATATTTGTATTTGACTCAAGGTACAGCGAGCTAGCAAAGTATCAAATTTTAATTTCAATTTAATAAACCAAATATGAAATGAATCCAATCATCATTTTATCTTGTCGCAAGAGAGATGAATGTAAATAATCTTGCGACAAATTAGCTATACTATCGACGAAAAAAGTTCGTCGATAGTATAGCTAATTTGTCGCAAGAATGTGTCTAATTTGAATGGTGTTACATGCTTTGCAAGGAGTGTAGGGATTATATGGTGCAATGTAGTGTAGTTTATAAGAAAAATCTCTATGCCAAACCTCAAAATGGATAGTATCATATCTTGTTCATAAGACAATTATTCTTTGTATGTTTCCTTTGTGGTGGCTCAAGCCCTCAGTACACATGATGCATGATAATGAAATGTAACAATTTGACTATTGAATGATAATGTTAAGTCACCCATGGTTAAGTAAATAACATAAGGTTCTTAGGTCCTATTTTAATCTTCTTAGAATTGAGATTCGTTACATAGTCCTTTAAAAAAGACAAAAGATTTAAGTAGTGAATATTTGGTCTTTGTGTGGGACATTTTATGCCATTAGTATGTTATGTACAAAAATAATGGATCTTTGGGACTACACCATGATCAAGTAACAAAGAATGAGGAACAAGGAATGGAAATTGAACTAGGACTACAAACCGGCAACAGTGACCTATGAATGGGGCCAACATTGAAATTTTTTCAAACAGTTTCTGTATGCACTGAAATTTGTCATGGATACACTATTCACATGAATTAACAATATGGGAGGGTTTCTAGACTCTAATTTGACTCACACACCCACTTTCTTCCATCATCAATTCATCATGTAAACCATAAACCCTAATTTTCTTTCAAAGTATACAATTTGGTTGATGCAAGTTTTAAGTTTTCATCAATCTTTCTTCATTTTTATTTCAGGTTCTACATTAATGTATATACAATGCATCCATGTCATAGTTGTGATGAAAAATCCCTCTTTTTCACTAATTTCTTAATCAACTCCATAAAAATACTCCCTTCCATTATTAGATACGGGAACATGTGTAATGTCGAATGAATTTTACAAGGAACATGGAATGGAAATTGTACAAGGACTAGACACTAGCAACAATGACTTGTGAATGGGGCCAACGTTGAAATTTTTTCAAATTGTTTCTATATGCACTGAAATTTGACATGGATAGACCATTCACATGCCTTAACAATATGGGAGGGTTTATGGACTCAAATTTTACTCACACACCCACTTTATTCCATCATCAATTCATCATGTAAACCATAAACCCTAATTTTCTTTCAAACTACACAAATTGGTTGACCCAAGTTTTAAGTTTTCACCAGTATTTATTCATTTTTCTTTCAGGTTCTACATTAATGTATATACAATGTGTTTTTTTCATATTTGTGATGAAAAATCCCTCTTTTTCATTGATTGCTTAATCAACACCATAAAAATACTAGAGGCGGGAAACAATGGCATGTAAATGGGGCCAACATTGAAATTTTTTCAAATTGTTTTTGTATGCATTGAAATTTGACATGGATAGACTATTCGCATGCCTTAATGATATGGGAGGGTTTATAGACTCAAATTTCACTCACACACCCACTTTATTCCATCATCATATCATCATGTAAACTATAAACCCTATTTTTCATATGTTCTAGTAGATATGTTAATGATTCCAAATTTCATATTTGTATTCGACTCAAGGTACAACTAGCTTGCAAAGTATCAAATTTTAATTTGAATTTGATAAACCAAATATGAAATGAATCCAAGCATCATTTGATATTGTTGCAAGAGAAACTAATGTAAATAATCTTTCGACGAATTAGCTATACTATTGACGAAAAAAGTTCGTCGATAGTATAGCTAATCTGTCGCAAGAATGTGTCTAATTTGAATGGTGTTACATGGTTTGTAAGGAGTGTAGGGATTATATGATGCAATGTAGTGTAGTCTATAATAACAATCTCTATGCCAAACCTCAAAATGGATAGTACCATATCTTGTTCATAAGACAAATATTATTTGTATGTTTCCTTTGTGGTGGCTCAAACCCTCAGTACACATGATGCATGACAATGAAATGTAAAAATTTGAATATTGAATGATAGTGTTATGTCACCCATGGTTAAGGAAAGAACATAAGTTTCTTATTTCCTATTTGAATCTTCTTAGAATTGAGATTTGTTACATAGTCCTTGAAAAAAGACAAAAGACTTATGTAGCGGATATTTGGTCTTTGTGTGGGACATTTTATGCCATTAGTATGTTTTGTAAAAAAATAATGGGTCTTGGGGACTACACCATGGTCAAGGAATGAGGAACAAGTAACAATGAACAAGGAACAAGGAATGAGGAACAATGATCAAGGAACAAGGAACAGAAATTGAACTAGGACTAAACATTGACAACAGTGACCTGTGAATGGGGCCAACATTGAAATTTTTTCAAACAGTTTATGTATGCACTGAAAATTTTCATGGATAGACTATTTACATGCCTTAACAATATGGGAGGCTTTTTGGACTCAAATTTCACTCACACACTCACTTTCTTCCATCATCAATTCATCATGTAAACCATAAACCCTATTTTTCATATGTTCTAGTAGATATGTTAATGATTCCAAATTTCATATTTGTATTTGACTCAAGGTACAGCTAGCTTACAAAGTATCAAATTTTAATTTCAATTTGATCTAGTAGTTCACGTGAAGTGACGTTTGGGAGACCCAAGATTCGTCACAATATCCACGACATAAGGTCACAAGAGTGTTGAAATAGCTGTCGAAAATGACCCAAATTTGCTAGTGAACCGCTTATATATAATATAATGTTCAGACTCTTTAAAAATAATAATAAAAATATATATATATATATCATAATATTATACAGGTGAAGTATTCACATACAAAACCTTGCATATTTCAATTCCATATTTCACATGATGTTCAATGTTCATGTTGAAATCATGTACATAACAAAGTCAAATACATTATCTTTTTCTCTTCTTTTTTTAACGGAATATTGATTCTTGAACATTTATCTACGTATCATTCTTATTGAAAAATAATATTGATCTCTAAATTTCAAAGAAGTGCTTCAAAGTGGTTGCAAGCTTCTACAACCGATTTTAAGATTTCTTTAAAACAAGTTAAATTATCAATCAAACAACTTTCCTTGTTTCCAATATTGTATTCATTGTTGTTTGTAGTGACCAATGCAAACTTACTTCCATAAATCATACAATCTAGAATGTTCTTAAAAAATGTTGAACCTTATCATGAAGTTTGTTGTGGAAAGTCAATATTGATTTACCTAAAGTAGTGTCCTCACTTCAACCATAATGTTGAAAGCTATGATCATTTAATATTTCAATACAACTTTCATTTTAGTGGTCACTTATTATATCACTTCTAAAAATTGTAGCATCAATCATAAAAAAACAAAAAGTAAAATGTTGCATTCATCATTTATCTTCGAATTGATAATGAATATGCTAAACATTTGATTAATTGTGTGACAAATTGATACGAATTTTGTGTATTGGAGCTACCACAAGGGATTCTAATCTATGAGAGTAAATAGCTTGAGGACCAAAATCCTTGATCCCTCTACCACATAGGAAAAGATTCAATCCTCATTTGTATGTTGCAATTGCATGGAGGGGTGGTTAGTTATGGCATGCTATATCTTTGTTTGGTCACCGCTAACCATGGATTCCTTGTTGGCTAAGATAGTATCCATTTCCTATCTTCGTTTCTTATGAAACATATGCTAAATTGATTTTTTCCTCATACATGTGCTCTTCCTTTGGGCAGTGTGTAGGTACCTACATGTTTCCTTTAAGAAAGGCATGGGTGTCTTCCAAAAATTGTAAAAAATAATAAATGTGAATTAATTGTGGGCTCCTTTGTGGGGTTTATGGGTTCTGTACACGTGGAAAACCCTAATTCTTGTTACCAATGACCTTAACCAACTTTTGATAGTATCAATAGGGTTCAAATGTTGGAGAAGGGGGATTGGCCATTCTAGAACCCTTATGCTGGAGCATTATCCTAAACATTGTCCTTGGATTTTTATCACCATTCCCTTCTGCAAAAACCCTTGTTTCAAGGATTCACTCTCAGGTGGTTAATTCCTCATAAAATAATGCTATCAATACTCAAGTAAATTGCAACATATTTTTCAGGGGGAAGAAGAGAGATCTTCATATATTAATTTAATGAGAAAAAACAACTACAAAGAAATGAAATAACACATGTTATGTTGTTGGCACCTTTGTCAGTAGAGTTCAGGTTCCTCCTACTTGGGCTACATATAAACTTCAAACTCCTTGTCATATGTGCATTGGCAAATAAACAAGTATTTAGATCCCAGATTCTAAGCAAGAGAGTCAATCCCAAAAACAAGGGTTTCTACAAAAGGAACTAGTCATAAAAATCCAAGGCTAAATTCTCAAGATAATGCTCCAGCATAACGGTACTAGAATGGTTGGTTCCCTTTCTCCAACATTTGAACCCAATTTATACTATCACAAGTTGGTTAAGTTTGTTGGCAATAATAATTAGGGTTGTACAGTTGCACGGATCTCGTAAACCCCTCTTAGGAGTGCATAATTAATGTTCATTTTTTACTTTTTACAATTTTTGAAAAACACCCTACCTTTATTAAAGGAAACACATGGGTACCAGTTCATTGCATAATTGGCTTCCTGAATGTCAGTACAAATTTTGACAATTTAGAGATCTCTTTCAAATAATATTACAACCCCAATCTACATTACTAAGTTGACAAAGAACTAGATGGCATTCAACTCACACAACTATTTGAGACTTCCAAGCCCTTATTAGCCTATTTAACTCAATTGATTAGACAATCAGAAGGAAATTACCTGTAGGTAGGAGTTGTGTGCCATGGCCACCACCTTTTGGGAATTAGCAACATAGTAGACCACATTCCCACCTTCAAAATCAGGGGGGAAATCCATGTAGTCATTAAGTGTTTTTGTATATCCTGCTTGCATACTTGGACCTACATGATGATTGCAGTATTTCTTTACAGAAACTAATTTTTGCCTCTTGTAGGCCTCAAATTGGAGTAGTTCTCCTGGATATATTGTTAGCATTATCCCTCTTTGGATCGTTGTCACTGCAAAATCTATCGCACCTTGAATGCTTCCATAAGACACTATATTACTGAACACGATGCTTCAATTGTTACCACACCACTCATTAGTGGGTGATTGTCCCACACCCATCTTCTCAACTAAGTTATGCATGTCAGGTGTTGCAACCCAAAACACTTCCATTAAGGTGGTCCTTGTTGTGGTGTTCTTTCTAGTGACTCACTTGCTACCTACAACCTTATCATGTCCCAGACCTATCCAACCTTTAAATTCACACTCTTCCTTATTTGACTAGGATGTATTTTTCATTAAGATTTATCATCCCTTTTCTCCACCAATACAATGACACTTTTTTCATCGCAACTTAAGACAAATCGCTATGCACCATAGGGATCTAATATCGAAACAACTTATTTCACTCTAGTGAGCACCTCACCTGTGCAACGTAGCTTGTAATGTGTGTGGCTACACCATGTCAAGTTCCTAAGTCACAATAGACTCATCCCATTTTCCTTCACATTCAAGATAGTACACATGGAAAGTGCATTTGTTCTTTATGGGTAAACAAAAATCCTTACATCCTCCCCCACTTATGTTCAATGTTGCCCCAACAACATCCTCGTAAATTCTACATGTCTCTATCAACTAACTATTATACTACACAGACTCACCATCCATTTTCAACTAAACTCACTTCAATTTCTTCACATTGCCACACACACTTGTACCTTCAATTCCAATTTCCCATGCCTTAGTACACCTTTGTCTTCATGACTTCAAACAAGCTAGGTAGCTAGTCCAATTCTACATTGAAAACCATGAAAGTACATCATCATGTGTTGTAGAATCAAAAACTCCTACTCGAATTTTCTAATGCACTTTTATGTATGTGATTCTCTCTTTAATAGTGTTATCCACAAATTTGGTCATTATGATGATGTCATGATGATGGAAAATCAAACTCTTTACTAAGAACACTTTCCTGAGAAAGTTACAGTTGTCTTCTTCCAGAACTCACACTTTTGAAGAATGTTCGCAGGCTACTTATATATTCACCTGTGAGAATGCCTGATTCTCGCAGGCTACATTAATCCGGGATGCGAACTTCTCACACTGTACTCATTGTTAGGGTGCAAACATGTTCTTAAAGGGGAAAAAGATAAAAATCTCGAACCTTCTAGAAGGGAATCTTCTAGAAGGGTGAGTTGGCTTTCGAATGGTTATTCAGGTGTTGGCTTTCCAGATATCTTGGGATCATTCCCTATCCAAGTAACTAATCTATCTTCTCCTATATATTGAGGAGATTGCTCATGGAAAGGGTTAAGCAAATAAGTAGCAAGCTATCTAGAGATTGATTATAGAATTAGTGCAAGACTGTATGGAGGAATGATGCTACAGCAGCAAGAGACAACAGCAAGGTCATCACAAGTGGTTGATTTTCTTCATGCATGAGCAAGTGTGTGTGTTAGAGCTAGGAGCCATCGAAAGGAGACCTATGACATCAAGGCTCAGGTTGTAAGTTTCACTTTCAATTAATTCAATACAGCAATATGTCCCTTTCCCATAAAGATGATGTCACTTTATTACATAACTCCTTGATCATATGTATAGACTAGTTATTGAATATAATAATCTGCCTTTACTTCGATTGGTTTGTACTGTTGTAATCTGAACGGAACAAGCGCATCGGAGGGAAGATTGGAACAACAGAGATCTAAGGAAAGTGTTCATAAGGTATGTCCATAACCCTTATCTCTTAGTTCATTCAATAGGCTAGATCTAGGGAAAGTGTATTATTCTGTCCTGTTTTGTTCTAGATCTAGGTGGATCTAGGGAGATCGGTTTGTGTCCGCACTCACGGATTTATCCTATAACAAATAGACTCAAGTGTTTGATCTTGCCTTTAAAATATGTTAATTCCTACCAACTTACACCAAACTAGGCACTTACTTCCTTGTGGGGTGCTTTGGATCCACTACCTTCCAAGCTAGTAGTGAGTCATCCTATGATTTTGTTTAGTGATAAAAGGATGGAAAGTGGCCACCAATGCCAATGGAAACACTAACATTGGAATCCATTCCTTCCTTAAAGTCTACATTATTTTTTCTAGAACTTCTTAAGTCAAATGAACCATCCAACGAAAGTTTAGAACATTTTGATTCTCTAAATAGACATCCACTACTTTGGATATTATAGACATAGTGTTATTTATTATGGATTCAAACCTAGTAAACAACTTTTTGTGTGGGCCTTCATCCACCAAAGGTTATCAAAAACCTACACTCGAGATCTTCTTTGATGCCTTAAAACCTTCAACTTCCTCATTGTAAGGTTGCACTACTGCATGATTGGTTGTTGTAATCATATTCATGGTAGTCTCCTAGTGATTGCACTTTATTTCCCCCTCAACATAGGAATTACGCGAAGTTTTGTGTCATCAAAGCTTAACAAATTGTTAAGGTGAGGGATTGGTGCCACCTATCACATCCTCATAAACTCTTGCAAAAAAATAACTTCAAAGTCATCCATGGGTACCAATTTGAAACTAGTAGTTCCACTCTAGTGTCCAAGCTATAAGTTGACTCATTTAGCCAAGCCAACCACCCTACCTTTGTTAGAGTTTACTGCCTTGAAAAAAGACTACACCAATTTTAACTGCACATTGATTTTAACAACCACTACTTCCTACATAAAAATGTGGGTTGTGCTATTGTTAACCATCGCCATAACTAACTTATTCTTCAACTTGGATTGAACAAAACTAATATTTGCATAGTTCTACTCTTGGCTTGAAAAAAATTGATATTTGTATAGTTCTACTCTTGTCTTGAACAAAACTAATATTTGTATAGTTCTACTCTTGGCTTGCCTTAGACATATTGCCAACTAAATCACCCAAGATTTGCAACACACCAACTAATGGTTGGATTTCTTACTCCATAGCATTGACCCTCATCTTCAATGGACATTTCTTATAATAATTATAATTTGCACAAATCCAAGAAACAACAACCTTACTACTATTTTTTCTTAGATCCATAGGATAAAATTGTCATGTCATTAGTATTATCACATTAATATGTCCTTAATATGTCCAAAATCAAGAGGGATATCACATTACATTAGGCGGTTGACCACTATTCTATAGTTTGAAATCTAACCATAGTGCATATTTCTTGCATGGGTAAGTGAGTCGAATTAAGGTGCACCCACCTAGAGATTCATACCCTTCACTAAGTTGGGAATCCAATGCATGCATGAGTGCCCCTACTAATATTGGTAATTGCACCCTAGTCTAATTGTGCATCCAAAACTAAAGATATAAAAACTTTATTTAGAACTTTGAATATAGAAAAAAAAAATTCATAAATTGGAACTAGGATGATGATGCACTACTCACTAACAACACGTGCACATGCAACTAAAGGTACAACCAAACAGGTACTTGTCAGATATTTCTTTGTCGAGTGAGGAAATCTGAGGACAAATAGAGGGAAATGCGACTGCATCTAGTAGATATGATAAGCAAACAAGGACCAGAGGTGAAAAAGTCAGAAGAAAATTTTGTAGACGCATGCAATTATTTCTTTCCGAAGGAGGATCATGCTCTTATGATGATGAGAGCATAAGAGACATAGAGATTCCACTTAGGTATAAGCATCTAGTGAAACAATGGGTACCTAAGGAACTACCTCCTATATATGTTGACTTCATTGTCAACAATAGGACATATTGCATTGCACCATCCTCCCTGCATGGCCTGGGGATATTTTCCATGGATGGAATAATTGTAAAATACAATACAGTAAATGAATTGATAGACTATGTCGGACCATGTTACAATTATAACGATTGGATGTGGCTGGTCCGGTACATGCGAAGTATGCGGAGATATGCACTCGCTGCAAATTATATACAACTAATAAACAAGGATAAAAATAAGAGAGCAACTATCTATATTGATGGAAGGCCTAAAGATTCTGACAATATCACAAGGTTTATAAATAGCACATGACTCGGGACAACAAACAAACAACCGAATTTCATATATGAGGGACGTGAAGAGAATCGGGTAGTCATGTGCACAATAAAAAAGATAGCTCCCGGGGAAGAGTTATTAGTGGATTACCATTTGAATCAAATAGAAACATCGACTAATACTGTGTGAGTACTTATGCAACACCTCTTTAATAAACCTCTACTTATTACATATATTTTTTTATTATCTTTAACATTGTTTTAAATATTTCACGGTCCCAATTTTATAATAATGTGGGAGCTTGATCGTTGAGGTTGATTATATTTGGGTGGCAATCAGTTTTTTTGTTATCGTTAACAATTTTTTAAATATTTGGGGGTTCTAATTATATTATAATGTGTCAGGATGATCGTGGAAAAGGGTCAGCCGCAGAACATGTAAATGATTATCAATTTCCACTTTCATTTTACGTGAATTTTATTATTTGCTTATATAATTTTACTGAAATAACATTGTTTTTGTTGAAATTATATGTAGTCGGCAGGCCATGTTGATCATGATTCTATCGATGAGGAGGGGTTGTATTCATCCCCTGATCTGATGGTATTAATAAAAAAAATATCATAAAAGCGAACAAGGAACTTGCTAGCTTATTAGATCGTCCAGATCAAACTCCCGACATCCTAGAAAAGATCAATCTCCTTATGTCACAACTTAACACATATAAGGTAATAACCATAATTTAAAGTGTTTTTTTATAATGTACTCATATGTTCAATTATGAAACTTTGTTCTTAAACTTTTACATTATCTCACGAAAAAACATTTTATTTTTTATAAAGAGATTTTTGGAGCCTGTTAAGCCTGGTGTTGGTAGTAGTGGCACTACAGAGACACTACAGAGTCCTGATGTGGGCGGTCCTACAGTTGCTATAGTACTATTTACTTCTCCATCTTCCACACCTAATTTAGATAGGAGCCATGACACGCAACGCCAGACATCCACACATCGGTCAGAGTCTAGAGATGGTGGCAGAAATGAGGCTAGTGATGTGGTTGACATGGTTGCATTTTCTGGAGTTAGACGTGTGACAAGCATGGGGACCCTTTCATGCACATTTTTGGTCGACTATAATGGAATTCCATTAAAACAATCAAGACTCCCATGTAGTTTTAATTCATATTTTAATCATTTAGTGTTGTCCATCTCATACACAAATCATCTAGATTATTAATTTTAAATTAATGATCATATCTTTTTGTGTGTAGGAAACGACCAATTTTATAGGCACCTAAAAAGCAAGGCCTTGTTGATTTTTGGGGAAACCTTACGCATGAGGTGGAATTGTCAGAATTCCAACCTCAAAAAGTGACTTATGGATTATATTGAAGGCCTATTTGGAGTAGACACATTCAATAAAAAAAGTGGTCACCTCTGCAGCGGGCGAATATTTAAAATATACGCAATATGTTTATAGACGAAGCTTGGCAGTAAATCCTAGGTATGAGCGTCCTCCCTCAATTCCAAAGAGGGAGTGGAAGGCGATCATTGATGATGCAAAAGAGAAGATTTTGAAAAAATCAAGAGAAAAAATAATTGGTACACCAAGGTAAATTACAATATTTTGATTTCAATACGAGCTTTAATTTTCTTTAGATCTAAATAAAAGTGTGGTTATATATAACATACTTGAAAATTTTGATTATAGTTGCCTAACACTTTGAAGGAAACCAAAGAAAGGATTTCCAAACATGGTCAACACAAGCTAGGCCAAGGCGGCTACTTGAGGTTATAGTCACGAATCATAAGTACCCAAACATATTAAGAATATTATTTGTATCGCCTTACAACTTTCAGGCAATTGCAGCCAAAAACATTAAAAAACTATTCCCTTATGCAATGCAGGGCGGCGACTTTGGAACTGAAACCATGGAGGAAGACCTCCAACTTGGTTACAAGTACGATTATAAAGTCGTGGTTGATCATAGGAAAATCATGGGGCAGACCCCAAGATCTAGTTTGCGGGATAAGGTAAATAAAAATCAGTCCACAATAACCTTTCATTACTTATAAAATACATAAATGTTTGATATCGTCCATAATTTAATGTCTTACTTTGTTTTAATCAGGGGAGAAGCACTATCAACGAAACCTTTAGTACTAGACAATAGATCGTTGATAGTGCAACGCAGCCAAAATATCATGGTGCTCCCCAGCAGACCCATCCCAATGGGGTGCAGCCCCAAGATGTTCCTGTGACTAAGGCCCACGACGGTAAAATGGTTGTATATTAATCATATACTTAATAATTTTGTACTTATAAATTTTGACGTTTCAATGGCATAGAATGTCATATTTGATCTTCCTTGACCTAAAGATCAGGTGAACAAGCCAGAATCCATTCCAACGGTGCCGACTAGAGGACCATGTAAATAATTACATTGTAGAGTTTTTTTTTAATATTAATGAACTACTTCAACGATATTTAAAAATTGGCCATATAAATTTAATATTTTTTGTTTTTGTAGGTGATGGCCCCTCACAGTAGCATCCATGTCATGGGTACAAGACCATACATACTTGACCTGAAAGGAATGAAACAACATCATTTGCTGAAGAGAACCCAGTAAACAAAGACATGGAGATGGATGAATTACTTAAGACCTGGAAAACACAAAAGAAGACTAAAAAAAATTGATGATGTGTAATAATTTTATAAGACAGTTAGATGTACATTATATAGCTGAACATGTAATGATGCATATAATGCATTGACATTATGGGTACTTTTTCATCCGATAATATACACAAGGCTATTTATATGGCTTGTATATATCTGTGAATGTAATTTTGTTATACACTTAACAATAATTTCAGCTTCTCTTATAAGACTTGGTATATTTTGATTCAATACTCCTTGGTTCTATTGGTTCTATTGGCCTTGACATACAATTTATGCATCAATTTTTGGCTCCATAGATATCATCCTAGCGATTTGAAGGCATTGGTAAACGTGAAATTTAAGAGATTGAATTGTTCAAGTTTGGATTTAAATTTTACATTCTTGTTTGTTTGTGGGTTTCAAGAGTTCCAAACTTGTATCTCTTTGTCTTTTAAGAATGGAAATCTCTTTGTATTTTAAGATATAATGTGAGAATCCAAGCAAGACCTGGTGCCTTGTGCTTGGGCTATGGAGTCTAGGCAACAAATAGAACTTGAATATGCAATATGCAACTTCCAAAATGTTGTGACATGATTTATGAAACTTTGAAAGTCTTGTGACATGTGACATGTGACATGTGGCAAGCATCTTTTCCAAGCAATGTGAAAACTTTAAAATTGGTGCAACATGCAAAAATAAATTTTTGGGAAGATGCAATAATAAGTTTTTGGAAGTTGTAAAAAGAACTTAAAATATATTACAACTTGTGACATGCATTTTTAAAAATCTTGTGACATGCGACATACATCTTTGAAAATGTTGTGACATGTGATATGCAACATGCAAAAAGCATTTGTTCCATGCACATGAACTTTGAACTTGGTCTGACTTGTTAACTTTGAACTTGGTCTGACTTGTTAACTTTGAACTTGGTCTGACATGTGATATGTGAACTTTGAACTTTGTGTGTCATGCAACATGAATGTTTTTGCAACTTGTGATACACATATTTTAGTATTTTCAACATAACTTTTGAACCCAAAATTTGTTTTGTGTCATATTTGTACCACTGTAAAGGTCTTGTTAAGATATGAAACTTCATTTTTACAATGTGCATCATCTCAATCTTCATGTCTACAATATGTAGAGGTTTATTCAAGGTTTCAAGACTTTCTTCATATTTTCCTACTTTAATCCTCTCATAGTCATGTTAATCCATATAGAGGTTCATGATATAAACACTCATTGTTCTATTGTTGACATAAATTCCAATCTTCACTTTGTCGATTAGAGGGCACAATTTTGGCAACAATTCAATGTTTTTAGTTCCATGAAATTTCTTTTGTTTCTTCAACAACATTAAGGATTAAACATGAGGGGTTGGAAATGGCGATGTCAAAAAATTTAGAATATTTTGCATAGCATTACCCTTATTTTCATTGTTTCTTTTCATTGTGTCTCACGTGACAAAGAAACAAAATCACATTGTCATTGTCAATTTATATGTGGAGGGTTATTCAAGGTTTCAATACTTTCTTCATATTTTCCTACTTTAATCCTCTCATGGTCATGTTAATCCATATAGAGGTTCATGATATAAACACTCATTGTTATAATGTTGACATAAATTTCAATCTTCACTTTGTCGATTAGAGGGCACAATTTTGGCAACAACTAATGTTTTTAGTTCCATGAAATTTCTTTTGTTTCTTCAACAAAATTAAGGATTAAACATGAGGGGTTGGAAATGGCGATGTCAAACATTTAGTCTTTCACACATGTGCATCATCTCAATCTTCATGTCGACAATATGTGGAGAGTTATTCAAGGTTTCAAGACTTTCTTCATATTTTCCTACTTTAATCCTCTCATGGTCATGTTAATCCATATAGATGTTCATGATATAAACACTCATTGTTCTAATGTTGACATAAATTCCAATCTTCACTTTGTCGATTAGAGGGCACAATTTTGTCAACAATTTAATGTTTTTAGTTCCATGAAATTTCTTGTGTTTCTTCTACAACATTAAGGATTAAACATGAGGGGTTGGAAATGTCGATGTAAAACATTTTATAATATTTTTTCATATCATTACCCTTCTTTTCATTGTGTCTCACATGACAAAGAAACAAAATCACATTTCCATTGTCAATTTATATGTGGACGGTTATTCAAGGTTTCAAGACTTTCTTCATATTTTCGTACTTTAATCCTCTCATGGTCATGTTAATCCATATAGAGGTTCATGATATAAACACTCATTGTTATAATGTTGACATAAATTCCAATCTTCACTTTGTCTATTAGAGGGCACAATTTTGGCAACAATTTAATGTTTTTAGTTCCATGAAATTTCTTTTGTTTCTTCAACAACATTAAGGATTGTTTCTTCATGTCTTTTGTTTCACAAGTTCAAATGTAGATGTAACAATTTGACCTCGAAATATGAGGTTGAGGTTCATGCATATACATATAGATAGACATGAATTTGGGTACCTTGGAATTCTAGTGAAATACAAAGGACCAAAATCTTTAAGGGCTCCTTCTTTATTATAATTTTATTTTCTCAAAACCTAGTGTTGCATTTTTATTTAGGTCATCATCATATTTTTCTTATAATTTCCTATGTAAACCTATTATTTCAACCTCCTTTGTTGGTTCCTCATGGAAAAATTTCATAATTTTGTCATTCATGAGAGAAACCAATGGTATGGCCCCGATTACTTGCCACTCATGTTCTTCAATATCATACTCGATTCACATAACCTCATTAAGAATAGATGAAGGATAATTCCATTTCACTTTGATTTAGCACCAATAATTTGATTAGCATTAAACCCATGGTTAGTGTTAGATGAAATATATCCTTAATTTTGTACTATAGTTGAAGACAAAGAGAGATCAATGATATCATGAAGTTCTAGAGCATCACATGCCATATCATTTTTATCTTGAAAAATTCCATGAACATGTTCACATTCTCCATTTTATATTTCAATATTGGGATCATTAGTATCCCATTCATTACTGTAAATTCCCAAGGTTTTTCCACACATCTTACAAACCACTACTAAAATAGAGGGAACCCAACACCATCAATGAAGAAAACAAAATAAACGACAATGAGAGAGTTTTGACCATATGTCAACTAATATGTCCCTTTAAAAAAACTTCATTGATGTGCAAGGGAGCAATGTGTCTATGAGAAAAGACCCAGTTTATCCCCCACATATATTCAATAAGGTGTGTGATATAAACACACCCTCAAAACAAAACAAAAAATTCACAAGAAGCGACCTAAAACCCTAGTATCATGCTTAGAGCTTAATGTAAAGGCTTTGAGCCAACACCTTAGGACTACGAACCAATACCAATATAAAGGGAACCCAACACCATTGATGAGGTAAAAAAATTAAACTGCAATGAGAGAGTTGTGATAGCATGTCACATAAGCTACAATAAGTAAGAAAATAATGCAACTTTTGTGGATAATAAAAGAGAGCATGAGATGTCATCATATTCTCCAACTAACGCCATGCCTCCACTTGGAAATTCTAGGCATTTCCATACAAAAAGAGGAGAATCGAGTAGCAACAAAAACCACCATGAATATAGTGCAAAACTCGTAACTAAACCTTCAATGGAAATATTAGGAAAGGAACCGACTATCACAACAATTATTATGGTTTGTTAAGCCCAAGATATGATTATATTTGTTTAGGATGACCTCCCATACCCATAACACAATGTTAAAAGTCAACTCCAAGAAAAATATCAAATTATGATTTTTTTCTTCATAATCATGGTAGTAAATGTCATATAGAGGATCCTCATATAACTGTCCATTGAAAATGATTTGACAAAGACTCCCCTTCTTAGGGTTCTATCCAATTACATTATTTCAATCATTAAATATTATGCTCACCACCCCCATCAATATCTATTTTGTGTTGCACAAAACTATAGTAGTCAAGATCTTGATCCTTCTGGACTAGAGAAAATTTATCCATAACAATCAAAGGGATGTGCTCCATAATTGGAGTTACCATGTGAGACCTTGAAATGCCTTGCATACCATTTCTTTCTCTCACCCTCAATACAAGCAACTGGAAACTAATGATTCAAAGAAATATGACTTCCCAACACCATGCTATACTAGATCTATTGAATCCAAGGAATCAAAATTTTTCCCTGGTAACAATGTCAATCGTCATCTCCCAAAATTTCACTTTGAAATATTAAGTCCCACATAACATTCAAGGCAAGCTCGATTCTACTCAAGAGTTCTCACTACCACCAAATTTGCTCAAACCACATACTACTAATATGCCAAAGGGATCATCTACTAATATTCCAAAGGGATCCACAAGGGTAATAGTGTTTCCTCCTGCATCCCACACTAAAACCACATACTACTAATATGCCAAAGGGATCTTAGCAAGTGGATCCATTGCCCTCACTAGTTCCTCCATCATTTCTACATATTGCATATGATATATAGCATTTTAGTATCTCATCTTTAGTAACTTTTGTATAGGACACTGGTTTTTATTTTAATTAAACTCCAATCCAACTTATATTCCATTAATTTAACATAAATGAGATGTCACACAATGACATAATGTTTCCTCTAGAAACCCAAATGGGAAAAACAAATTTCAATGGTTACTCAATTCTCATTTTGAGAATCTTTGATTACAATGTAACTCATGGATCTTTGTGCATACTTTCCTCTTTGGCCAAAATACCCTTTGAGAGTTGTGTCACAAGGACAAATAGGAGATCTTGGGGGTAATGGGAAGGCATAGAGACTGACCTTTTAGTTCCCATTGCTCTCTCTCTTTTTTGCTCTTATTTTCATTTTTCTATTTTATTTTGTTTTACTTTTCTTTCTTTGTCTCATTTAATTTATAACATTTGCATTGTCCTTTATTATATAACCTTCATTAATTTTTAAATTACACTTGTAGGTATTGATTCTTACAATCATTCATGTGTTCAAATCCATTTCAAATCAGGCCTCCCCATTGAGAGGATTTTTGTTCTCCAAAATATTAGAGGACCAATCTAGAACAATGTGCCATATTTTTGTTTCTCTTGAACATGGATCTAACTATGAATGTTGGATTTTGTTACTGGCTCGAGTTCTTGATATGGATTTATCTCTAGTTCCTAGCTTTCTTTTTCCTTCGTTACAAAAGTATCATCATTTACTCTAAGCTCTAAGAAATATTAAGATCCAACTCTTCACTCATAATTCATTCCCATATTTAGAGTGCAAGTCTCTTGCATTTTCAGACTTGGATACAATCTATATTGGAAGTTAACGAATCCAAGTAGAATTTTGGTTTTATTGTTCAGTGTGAATCCAACAAGCTATGTTATCATGTAGCAATTCCACAAGAGGATGTGTGAATGACCTCCTTCTACTAGGACCAATTGGTTATTAGCATGGAAATAATTTTCGTATGTTGCACATGCTTACCAACACTTTATCCATGCAACAAATTCACTTGGATGACCTCCTTAGTGTGCAATCATAGCACCTTGTATAATTGGCTCAAAAATCAAATTTATTTTTTTTTCTCAAAAATCAAATTTAAATTTATTTTTTTTTAAATATATGTCATCGCAAGAGCGACGACCTCAAGAAATATTGCAACAAAATTAATATAAAAATTACAAAAAATTGTATAGCAATTTCGTCGCAATATACCATGTTATTGTCGCTCTTACGATGATCCCTTTGATAGTTGATTCGTCGCAAACTTTCTTCTACTTGTCGATCTTGTGACAATCTACCTATATTGTCAAGTGTGCGATGATCTCCCTTTATTTTCTCTCTTGGGAATATCTCTCTAACTTATTGCCCATGCAAATATATCTCTACATTGTCTCATTTGCGATGATTTTCATCGCTATTCGCTCTTGCGACGATTTCCCTCCTTGGTCGCTCTTTCGATGATTTCCCTACTTAGTTGTTCTGGCAACGGTATTTCTTCTTTGTTGCTTTTGTGACAACTCCCCAGTGTCATCTCTCTTGCGACTTTGTGTCAGGTTCGTCGCACGTGCCACGTCACATGAAGAGACGTTTGGGAGAACCAATATTCATCGCAATATCCACAAAATAACATCAAAATAGTTGTTGCAAAATGACCCAAATTTGCTAGTGTCACCTGGTCACCATGCCAAGGCAGTGACCTTAAATCTCTCCTTATCTATTATGAAAGAAAATATAAAGAAATAAATATAAAAGGAAATTGATGGGCTTGGAAAAAGTGCATTGCGTACGAAGGTACCACACACCCCCTACAAAGGAACCCATGAATGAGACACTACGACCCCTTGTATGTCATGATCCCTATGCCCATTGAGCCTTGACCCCATCCACGTCATACACTTTACATGGATTAGACAAGGACCTCTTGGAATCTCTCCTTGACCTAGAGCAAGATCTACCCAATAGGACACCTCGCCAACCCTCCCATATTTAATCTTGACAATTCGCATAGTGTCTTTGAGTTGTTAATTGTTTGATATAGTGATCTTTGATGCACATGCTTAGATGGATTATTTATTGATTGGATTCACTTATCATGATGTTATGACTTGATATCCTTGGAGGGCATGTTCATTTGTCATTGCAGGACCTAGTTGGTGGACAGTTTTGGGAGAACAAGCCTATATTGGGCTTCCATGGGGCTTCAAGCCCACAAGTTGGATGTCATTTCCTCACAGTGGAAAAATGTCCCCTGAAGGGGTGAAGTCCTCATAAATTAGGGTTTAATTTGTGCAAAAAGTGAAATTTTAAGTGAATTGTTTAATATTACTTTGTTAAGGGGGCAAGATTAGGTTTTTTGACCCCTAACATTGTGTTTTACTCCTTAATTTTTGGACAAACTATGTTAGCTACTTTTAGTATAAATAGAGATCATAAGATCTCATTTTAAAACATAACTCTCCCTCTTGTGAGAGACTTGGTATGAAATTTTCGGCCCTCTTAGCTATTTCTATCTCTTGTGCACTTGTGTATGGTTATACTTATAAATGGTTGATGGAAGAAGTGATGTGCCAGCCTTGGAATGATTTTCTATTGCTATTGTGGTGGATTATCTTGGTATTTTTCCTTGAATTGGTATGGTTTTTACTTTCTTTCTATCATTTGTTTCAAGTCAAGGTTAGGAACTAGGTGGGAAGTATAAGTGCATACACCCCCACCTTAGGCTTCATCACTTTATGCTTCATCTTATTGCTTCAATAAGGGTTTGCTAAGAGAAGTATAAATGCATACACCCTCTTAGCTTAAACCCTAGCCTAGAGAAACTTTCCTTGGGAAGTAAAAGGGCTTACACCCCCAAGGAGGTAGCTACTCTAAGCTCCTTTTAACTCCATTAACCCAATAGTAAAGGCACTAGTCATACTTTTTTTCATTAGCGATATAAAATCATTGCCTTGGGAAATGCATTTTTTGGTCTTTTGAAAGATCTCTTGCTTGAAGTTGATTTGTCTCATTGAGAGGAGTCTTCCCCCACTAGGGCGTCCCCTCTCTCCCAACACTCTATTTTTTGTTACAAAATTTAACCTACATCCATTAGGGTTGCATAACCCTAGATACTAACACTCTCATGACTCCTAAACTAACCCTAGATTAGCTCTCTAACTTTGCTCATTTACTCTCCTAACTAGGGCACATCTTTTGAGCTAGTTCCTGGAAACTTTTCATGGTTGATTTTTTTTATGCTTTCCACTGAATTCCATAAGGCTGCAATTTTCTGCAGAAAACACATGTTTACAACAACCATCTTATCTAGCTTCTTAAGTGTCAATTTTCAGCCTATATTCATTACTAAGTTTGATGTTGATTTACCTAACTAGTCTAGATATTTGTATGTGTATTTTAGATGTTTTATTTGTTGATATAAGCTGATATATACTACTACAAATTAGGTTCATCAATCCTAACTTGTTGATCCAACTAACATATATCATTTCAAAGTGTGTTTTCTTGTGTATCGGGGAGGTACAGTCATCTAAAAAGGTATTATACCTGTGGGGCAGCAATTACTTGACTTGCAATGCATCTCTACCTACCTTTCATTCCACTTATATTTGACCTCTAGGGGCTTCACTTCCATTTCCCTCCACATCCATCTCAATCCCCCTAGGGTTATCGATATTTCCTCCCTAGAGTGACCTACTCACCCTTGAAGTGTGTGACCTATATCGAGGTGAAATTAGGTGTAGGATTCCCAAGTTGTATCACTTGCCTTGTGGTTGGGTTGGGATTTTCCCAACCTACAACTTGCGCTATAACATTTTGGCACCATTGCCAGGGGGATTTTGAATCCTCTTCATACCCTAATGACACTTTGTTAAGTTATCCCAAGGCCTTTCCCTTACTTACCTAGCGACTCCACCCAAGGAACATTTCCTTTCCACCTTTCTTGATGAGTTCATTTTGAAACTCATCTGGCGACTCCACCTTCCCAAACCCCTTCTTTCCCCAAACCTTTTCCCCCTGGGAGGTTCAATATTTCTAAGGTTTACCAAAGAAGGCCTCCTCTCAAGCCCCCCATTGCTAAAACCCTTTTCCATAAATCCCTTCCCTTTTCTCCAATGGCTCTCCCTTGGGAAAGAGACCTCTACAAACCCCTTAACATGAACAATATCCAAGGATACCCTAGCCAAATTCCAACAGATGTCAACAAGTGGTTTTCGAAGTTCCCAAGAAAAAATGTGATAACTGTCGAAGACCACATTTATATCATGGGATGAGATATGGACAAAGAAGGTATTGATCACAAATATGTGGCCATGAGACTATTCGCTTCATCATTGACTAAATAAGATCTCGATTGGTTCAAAAGACTCCCTAATAATCATATCCCAACCTATGATGATTT
The DNA here is from genome assembly GCA_009831015.1 of Picea engelmannii. Classification (NCBI taxonomy): domain Eukaryota; kingdom Viridiplantae; phylum Streptophyta; class Pinopsida; order Pinales; family Pinaceae; genus Picea; species Picea engelmannii. The sequence goes on from ML791838.1 coordinate 356,326, forward strand.
TTCCACCTTATTTGAAAGCATATGGTCAAGAAAAGAAGATGGTGGGACACTTGGGACTCAGTTCAATCAAATAAATAAAAAGAAGAATGAAACAGTAAACGAATTCATTTCAAGATTGGACAGGTTGTACAATCAAATTCCAACAGATTATCATCCTACAGCATCATCAGTTTGTCTCCTTTACATGAACGCCTTTGAAGGGCAGCTCTGATACATTCTTAAATATAAAATCCCACATCACTGGCAAAGGCTAAAGAATTCAGTATTGACATTGAAGAGAATCTCTTTGATTCAAAAATAGAACCTTTCGAGTACCCTCGCAGCAAGACAAAATCAAGGACGAAGGTTTCCAACAATAGTGTTCTTGATCCAATTTCTCTCCTGAATCAAAAGATAGACCATATGAATACTCAATTTTTCCAGGTGAAGGATTGGCTTATGAACCGTATGACTACAGTGGAAAGAAATCAGTTTTCTCCCAGACCTCAGTTTTCCAGACAGCAGAGAGAGGCCACCGGTTGGAAACCAATACCTCAACAAGAGGCAAAGGCCTTGGATACTTTGAAACATGTTGGAACAGTTGATATAGAAGCATGGTGGCTCCCATGCCAAGAACCCCACAGGAAAGATGAGTTCTCTCGAAAATACAAAAATTATCCTGACGATATAAACTTCATAATTTTCAATCTCAACGATGAACAAGTTACTCAAGAACAAATCAATGAAGCCAGAATAATAGGAGAAAGAGAGGGGAGAATCTGGGCCTTAAATAAACTAACAGATGATCAGAAGAAGGAATTAAGGAGGAGGGAAATTCTAACTTACAGAAGAAAAAATGCTTCAACTCCTCCATTATTTCCTAATACTCTTCTTCCAATAGAAAAAAAGGTGGCTCCACCACCTCCACCATCGATATGTGAGTTTCTTCCTAAGACAACTCCCACTGATGACATTCAATTGAATATAGATGTTGCAAACATGTTTGGAAAACTAAATATGATGGTCCCAGTGACAGAGATGTGTAAGATGCCTTTCGTAAAAATGGAAATTTTAAAAATCTTACAAGTGCCATCCGAGAAGGAGGATCCACCCATCATGTTAAACACTATGTATCTCGATCGGCCAAGGGACAAAAACCCTCCTTTATATATTTCATTAGTCTTGAATGACCTATGTTTGAACAATTGCATGCTTGATTCAGGGGCCTCCACAAATGTCATATCATTGAAGGTAATGAAACAAATTGGTTTGAAGACAACCCGACCTTATGGAAATGTATGTGGTATTGATTCCAGAAAGTTCAAAGTCATTGGGGTATGTGAGGACATTGAGTTTTTCCTGATTGACTTCCTGCATATTAGCATTCTCATGGACATAGTAGTGATCAACGTTCTAGATGCTTGGGGGATGATTTTATCTAGGATTTGGTCTAGTCCTCTTGGGGGTTTCCTTAGCATGGATCTCACCCATGCACACATTCCTATGGGAGATGGCACTTTTCAGATACTATACAATCGAGATAAAGTTGATAGACACGTGATGGATCATGATGGTCCTGATTATGCCAACGAATGTGATTATGATGTACTCCCACTTACCATTGAGTATGATCCATATGAGCTACATTTTATGTAGGAGGACTCCATATACATGCTTCTTCCATGGACAGATCAATACAAAGACAAACTTGTGAAATACCATGGGAAAGAGCCAGGGTCTATCCAAATTTTGAAGCAGGAAGATAAGAAAAATGAAGAATTCATTGAAGATACAGTGCACACAGAGCCTCCATACGATGAGAATACACCTTGCATCGATTTCAATAAAGAAAGTATTGTGCTCATGTGGGACAAAAGAAAGGGCAAGCCCAAATAGGAACAGAAAGATAACAAATCTTGTCTTGGCCCTTTCATCATCAAGAAGAAGTCTGGCAATGAAAGGTACTATCTGATAGAATTAGACAGGAGAAATATGTCATTACCAATAGATGGGTCTCTTCTCCAACCTCACATCCAAGCCACATGACTTCTTCAGATCCCGTGCCCTAAGTAAGTAGGTAAGTCATTTTTATTCCCTGCATTTTCATCTTGATTTATCATACTATTTTAGATGCATTTCATTTTACTCTACTTGCATAGTAATTTCATGATTAGGTAGGCCAAGGATGAGTAGGCCCACCTGCACTTGACATTTTGATGTTTCCTTGCAGGAACATGTCTACCAGGACTTGTTGCGGTTCTCATGCACTCTACGGAGAGCCAGATGTTATCCCCATTTTTTATATAACTAAGGAGATGATTTATCGAGGCCCTTAGGTTATAGATATGGAGTGTCGAGAGACTACATGACCAGCAGTACCCTTTGCACAGATGGAAAACCCACTCACCACCACAGATGGTCACAGGTTTGCAGATGGCAACCACCACACCAGTTGGCTTCCAGAAGGGAGTGGGCCTTGCTCCATGAGGTACAAGTCAATATTATGGTGAGCATCATTTCAATATTTAATCCATTTAATTATGTTATATTTTAGATTGCTCTAGATTTCATTGTATGTGCTTGGAAATTATACCTTTTTCCCTGCTTTTCCTTGGTGGTTGACATTGTGCCCTAGTAAGTGGTTTTCCTTGGGGATGATTTTTCTACTGGGAACTCCCTTAATGAGCCATCGTACCATTCCCAACCATACTTACCACTTTACATCATTATTCCCCTCCATTTCCTTATCTTTTTGGATTTTAGGGTATATTGACCCAAGAAGGGGTTGTCCCTCATTCTATGGAAAGAAGGGGCTAACGGCCCAGAGGGGATGGTGTTGGGTAAAATATAAAAGCCTCACATAAACCTTCCATATGCATCACCCAGGGATCACCCAAGAAAGAAATGAAATGCTTATATTTGAATAAAGGGGACCCAAAATATAATAAAGAAATGCTTGAAAGGTTAGTTGAAGGATAGGAGGTCTCATCATGAGCCGGCCTATCACATCCATAGATATCTAGTGGTATGTCATTGTCATCATCTGGTCACCAAATCAAGGAAATCGCTCTCATTTGCATGGCTGAGAGAAAGGGGATCTCATCACAAGCCAGCCTTCTCATTTCCATTAGGTATTTGTGGGTGACATTGACATCACCTAGTCACCACACCAGGGTAGTGACCTTCAATCTCTCTTTATGTTATTATGAAAGAAAATATAAAGAAAGAAAGATAAAAGGCAATTGATGGTCTTGGAAAAAGTGCATTGCGGATGAAGGTACCACACACCCTCTACAAAGGCTCATGTATGTCATGATCTCTATGCCCATTGAGTCTTGACCCCATCCACCTCATACACTTTACATGTCTTAGAGAGGGACATCTTGGAATCTCTCCTTAACCTAGGGAACGATCTACCCAATAGGACACCTCGTCAACCCTCCCATATTTAAGCTTGACAAGTCGCAAAGTGTCTTTGAGTTGTTAATTGTTTGATATAGTGATCTTTGATGCACATACTTAGATGGATTATTTATTGATTGGATTCACTTATCAAGATATTATGAATTGAGATCCTTAGAGGGTGTTTTCATTTGTCTTTGTAGGACCTAGTTGGTGGACAGTTTTGGGAGAACAAACCTAGCTTGGGCTTCCATGGGAATACAAGCCCAAAGGTTGGATGACATGGGCCCGCATGCCAGATGAGAGAGATCAGACTTGGACAGCCTTGATGATGAATTGGATGACCTAGCCCACCCCTTACTTGCTAAACGATTTTCCCAGGAGGGGAAAAACATTCCAATTTTGAGCTTGACGTCATGATATTGGGGGCTAGGGCATGGTAGTGAGGTGCCACTCTTTGAGACATGAACATTTTGGGGAGAATAATGTCTTCACCATGATATGAGTGCCTAGATGCTTGACACATGGTCTTTGGAGGCCCATCCATGCTTCTCCAACACCAACGATTTCCTCAAAGTGGAAAAACGTCCCCTAAAGGGGTGACGTCCTCCTAAATTAGGGTTTAATTTGTGCAAAAACTGAAATTTTAAGTGAATTGTTTAATATTATTTAGTTAAGGGGGGAATATTAGGGTTTTTGACCCCTAATCTTGTTTTTTACTCCTTAATTTGTGGACAAACTATGTTAGCTACTTTTAGTATAAATAGAGATCATAAGATCTCATTTTAAAACATAACTCTCCCTCTTGTGAGAGACTAGCTCTGAAATTTTTGGCCCTCTTGGATATTTCTATCTCTTGTGCACTTGTGTATGGTTATACTTATGAATGGTTGATGGAATAAGTGATGTGCTAGCCTTGGAAGGATTTTCTATTGTTATTGTGGTGGATTATCTTAACATTTTTCCTTGAATTGGTATGGTTTTTACTTTCTTTCTATCATTTGTTTCATTTCAAGGTTATTGTACTAGGAACTAGGTGGGAAGTATAAGGTCATACACCCCCACCTTAGGCTTCATCACTTTATGCTTCATATTATTGCTTCAACAAGGGTTTGTTAAGAGAAGTATAAGGGCATACACCCTCTTAGCTTAAACCCTAGCCTAGAGAAACTTGCCTTGGGAAGTAAAAGGGATTACACCCCCAAGGAGGTAGCTTCTCTAAGATATTTGTTTATTTGACTCAATTAACCTAATAGTAAAGGCACTAGTCATACTTTTTTGCATTGGAGATATAAAATCATTGCCTTGGGAAATGCAATTTTTGGTCTTTTGAAAGGTCTCTTGCTTGAAGTTAATTTGTCTCATTGAGAGGAGTATTCCCAAAATAGGGCGTCCCCTCTCTCCCAACACTCTAATTTTTTTTACAAACTTTAACCTACAGCCATTAGGGCTGCATAACCCTAGCTACTAACACTCTCATAACTCCTAAACTAACCCTAGACTAGCTCTCTAACTTTGCTCATTTACTCTCCTAACTAGGGCGCATTTTTTGAGATAGTTCTTGGAAAATTTTCATGGTTTATTTTGTTGTTGATTGCCACTGAATGCTACAGCCATAAGGCTGCTATTTTCTGCAGAAAACAGATGTTTACAATGGCCATGTTATCTAGCTTATTAAGTGCCAATTTTCAGCCTATATTCATTACTAAGTTTGATGTTGATTTACCTAACTAGTCTAGATCTTTATATGTTGATTTTAGATGTTTTATTTGCTGATATAATCTGATATTTGTTGCTGCAAATTAGGGACAGAAAGCCTAACTTTCTGATCCAACTAACATATATCATTTCTAAGTGTGTTTTCTTGTGTCTCGGGAAAGTACAATCATCCGGAAAAGTACTATACATGTGGGGCAGCAATTACTTGACTTGAAAGGAATCTCTCCCTACATTTAATTCCACTTAGATTTAACCTCTAGGGGATTCACTTCCATTTCCCTCCATCTCCATATCAATCCCCCTAGGGTCATTGAGATCGTCTCCCTAGAGTGACCTAGTCACCCTTGAATTCAGGGACCTACATCGAGGTGACATTGGGTGTAGGATTCCCAAGTTGTATCACTTGCCTTGTGGTTGGGTAGGTATTTTCCCAACCTACAAATTGCGCTATAACAGGATGCATATGTAGCTACAACTACCTAGTGCGCACTGCAGAAGGAGAATTGCCTGACTATACAAATGAATTGACCCAGATTAGTATTTATACTAATCTAGGTGCATGTATGGGGCTGACTTCTTATTATGGGTCTTTATTATTTTTGTGGTCCGACTTATCTTCCTGAAAATTATATTTCCATTGTATTATTATTTCAAGTGAGCCGACTTCTCTTATGTGGTCTTCTATTTTACTTTATTATTTTCCAGGGTGTTCTCCAATTGTTCAATGGTCTTCCTTTGACTTCTTGGAATCTTCTTCTTCTCTAAGAAAATTTTTCCTTGAGGAAATACCTCCCGCAGCTACCAAAACATCAACACTCCCTCTTAGCTAGGGAGGTATATTTCCACGATGTCTTCATCTAGTATTCCATTGACTACTCTTCAATCAACTAGTAACAAACAACTACTACCATTCCATAGGTAGCTCGAATCATCTGCCACAGTCTCCAAGACTATGTTGCAATTATCCAATAGCACACAACTATTGTCATAGTCTAGTAGTATACAACTACTACCATAGTCCTCTTGATTGTGTTGCGATCAAACAGTAGCACACAAATACTTCCAAGCGGTTTGGTAATCTCCATGGAAATCAGCTAGTAGCACATAACTGCTACAATGCCATCCAACAATCAACTAGCAACACAAAGTTGTCACCATGTTGTCACAACTACATAGAAATCAACTAGTGGCACTAAGATACTACCATGATATCCTGTAGCCTCTCATGAGTATGAAACAATGAACTAGTAGTACTAAGCTACTACCATGTCATCAGCCATAGTCATGATCTGCAATCCACTAGCAGTCGTAAGACTACTACCATGCAGTCCAATAGTCTCCATAATTATGCACCAATCAAATAGTATCACTAAGCTACTACCATTCCATCATACATAGTTATGATTTATGTGACTATGCAGCAATCAACTAGTAGCGTACAACTACTACCATGCCATCAACCATAGTCACAAACTCTATGACTATGCAACAATCAACTAGTAGCACACAGCTAGTACCATGACATCAACCATAGTCATATCTTGCAATCAATTGGTAACTACACAAGCTACCACCATGCAGTTCATCAGTCTCTATGATTATGCAACAATCAACTAGTATCAGAAAGCTACTACCATGCCATCATCCATAATCATAGTCTGCAATCCCCATGACTATGTAGAAATCATCTAGTACCACACAACTACTACCATGCCATCATCCACAGTCATAGTCTATAACTATGCAAAATTCAACTAGTAGTACACAGGTACTACCATGCCATCAGCTATAGTCATAGTTGATGTCTCTAGAACTATGCAGCAATCAGCTAGTAGCACACAGCTACTACAATGTCATCATCCATATTTATAGTCTCAGCCAGTATCATGAAGCTACTCCCATAGTCCTCACGACTATGTTTGTGATGTTTCTTCTCTCATCAGGTATGGCAGTGCATTACCCGCTCAGTCACCTCACACAATTTATCTAGGGAACCCTTGGCCAGTGGGGTTAGCCGGCAGGAGGAGAAACAACACACCTCCCTCTCAACGAGGGTGGACATTCTGCATCACGTCAAGCTTGTCTCTGAAGTACTCATACTTCACTCTAGATACAGGCTTGGTGAGAATGTTCGCTATATGCTCATTAGTGGATATGTACTGAGGCTCTATATCTCCTCTCTGCACCATGTATCGTATGTAATAATATTTTATCTCTATGTGCTTTGACTTGTCATGAAATACAAGGTTCTATGAAATCCTCATGCAACTTTGATTGTCACAATGTATCAAAGTTGGCTACAACTCTAGATCAAATATCCCTGCAAGCAACTTCTAAAGCCACACTACTTCACGGCTTGCCACACTAGCTGCGATATACTCTGCCTCTATTGTATTGAGTGCCACTGATGTCTGCTTCATGTTCAACCATGAGATCATACCTGATCCCAAACTAAACCAACATCTGGATGTGCTCTTCTAATCCACTGCACTCCCTTCCCAATCAGAGTCTGTATATCCCTGTAGCTTCACATCTCCACCTGAGACATATCTCAATCCATATCCAATCGTACCACGTAGGTACCTCAACATATGTTTTGTTTCCATCTAATGTACATGTTTAGTTTCAACCATGTATTGAGTCCAAGTTCTCACTACAAAACATATGTTTGTCCTGGTGTTAACCAGGTACATCAAGAATCCAATCAATTGTTTGTACATCGTGGGATCTACCAAATCTGAAGATGAATCACCCAAGAGCTTCAGGTGTGGCCATGGACTTGCAGTCCATCATGCTAAATCTTTGCAGGACCTCAACAGTATATTTTCCTTGGCTAAGGAAAATCTCATCTAGTCTCTGCCACACCTCCAATCCCAAGAAATAATGCATCAAACCTAGATCCTTCATCTCAAACTCTGAAGTGAGTTCCCTCTTGCACCCATTTGTGAGCTTCTCATCCCCTATAAGAAACAGGGCAACCATCCCCAAGCTCATCAAAATAACTATCTGGAATATCCTTCCCTGGTTTCCTACTTAAGCTCATACAAAGCCTTCTTCAATCTGCAAACATGAGACTCCTTCTCATGTATCTTGTGGTTTCTCTATGTACACTTCTTCTGGATACTGAAGAAAGTGTCTCGTCATAATCTTCTCCCTCTTGTTGGGAGAATCCTCTAGAAAAAAATCAAACTGTGTACATCTCTATGCTGACATTTTCAACATGCTTGATCTTGTATATCAACTTGGAATTCACCGTTGACTTCCCTTCTGGTCTCAGAACCAAGGAAAAATCCATATCTCGGTCCTTATGACTGGCTTCATTCTTTGTCATTGAAACAAGGGAATCCTCCCAAGAGGTCTCATATCTCCTCAAAGCCTCTGAAGCTTCAATGTAGCCTCCTCAACTCATGGCACATGTCTTCTCAATCCTAGAAGATGTCTCCCTCTCCCATATGAATCTAAGGAGGAATACTTTCTGAATGAAAGTCTCTAATCCACTAACTCTCTCTGAGATCAGGCTCACTCTGAGTCTGCATGCTCCCTCTGAAGCTTGACTCCCTATGATTCTATATAATCTCTGGAGCCATATGCTCCCTCTACATGTGCTAACCTCCTCTGAAGTCTAATCTCCTATGAACTATCCAGGGGAGGATGTTCCTCCCTACTAGATCCTGAGGGATGACTCCATCTGAACTCTAGCTCCTTCTAAGTTGGTATTTGGTGGGGTCGCATGCTTCATCATTGGTGAAGCCATCTACTCCGCCTCGTGATATGGCTTATCAATTCCATATATATGTATCTCCTTTGCATCCTACAAAGTATCATGGGACCATGTTGGTCTTTTCCTAGTCACTGCAACGATTTTGGGTAGGATCTGAAGAGTGATCGACTTAACTAGAGGGATCTGTGCGATCATCTTCGTAACCTTTTTCTCCTTACAATCAATCTCTATATGAGATACTATGTATCCCTCAAAAGTACCCTTCTTGCCAAAAGGTTTTGACTTCATCCTTCATTACATGGATTTGTACGGTCATATACATAGCTCTATGCCTGGATAGTTTGTTCCATATCTCAGCTAGAGACCATCTAATATGTTGCCTCCTGCAAATGTCATTATAGCTCCCTCTCAGATATATCACTTGTTACCTTCCTGGAACAAGATCCAAAACAAAAAAACAATAACAATAAATAAGAACAACACTCTTCCAGTGTTGTGACCAATCATTCATCCATGGTAACCTTCCTGGAACAAGAAACAAGAACAACAACATCTCCATGGTAACCTCCATGGAATTTAAAATAACCTTCCTGGAACAAGGTCAACAACCAAGAACATCTTCTAGAGGATATCAATTTATCTTTTAAACAAGTGCATCATTAGTAATGATCTTTTACTTAATGAACAAAAATATTCAAGTGTTACTAAACACTTGATAACAATATCAATATTAGAACTCTAAACACTATTATTCTAGTTACAACACTTACTTAGGTTGTAGCAGTATAAAATATCAAACGTAATATGCAAACCTGGAGTCTAGTTGTTGTTGTCCATTTGAGTTGTTCTATATTTTGGGAGATGTCGTCATTGTTGCCTCCAACTCTTGGGCTTCCTCTAAGTGCACTAGATCTAACATCTCTTTGGATCTATTGCCATTGCTTGGATAAATGTCTTTTTTTCAAGTGTATGTCTCCTGCAAACACCCTCGTCTTATATACAAGTACACCATCCAGATTTGTCTTCTAATATGAGACATTACATCAATAAGAAAAAGTTAGAAATTTGAATCAGAAGGTTCAGTGTCCAGGAAAATGTCAACAAGCTTAAAACCCTAAAAAAATCAATGTTGACAGAAAGTCAATCTAAGAAGTGCAATAGGTGCGCTAGAGTAGGGTGAGTTGATCAGTGGTGGATTTTGTCCCAATTGACTTATAACGAGTGTTCAACAAGCTTGACAAAGAAAATTGTGCAGCGACAACTTGCATGTGCAGCGACAAATTGCATGTGCAACGACAAATCTCATGTGTAGCGGAAAATCTCATGATCTTCCTTCTAGCGATTAGACTATTATGAAGGAAACTTGCTCTAATACCATGTTATATTTTCATTAGTTTCGTTAACATTATATTTACCATAGAATTTTTATCTTCCTTTTGACATTCAATAATCATATACTGGAATATATAAGCAACAGTTAAACAATCACAAGAGGACACAAAGATTTATCCTGGGAAAATCCCGCGAAATTTTCTTAGAGAGAATCTTTCCAATATTCCAATGCAACCATGAACAAGCTCTATTCACAAGAGCAAACCAATAATGAAGAAACCCTGATAACAAATACTTATCTTCTTCTTTTCAAAACCTAGCTAGGGTTGACAACTGAGCAGCACCACAGAATTGGTGCAAGATAGGCGCATCACTAGAGCAAGATAGTGCACCACATAACTAGCACAACTAGCAATTGGTAACATCGATTGCAACTCCGACTGTAACTGCAACTGCAACTGGAACGAAGCAACTGGAAAGCACCACACAACCTTAGTGCAACTCCTCCAGAGGTAGCGCACAAGAGAGATCACCAATAACCACCAAGAATATCCTTCCCCAAGTGGGGCGCACTCTCCAAAAGAACCAGAAACCAGAAATAGAAAAAAATGCAGTTGCAGTTGCAACTTCCTAGGGCTCATTGTAGAAGGAGAATTGTCTGACTATACAAATGAACTGACCCAGATTAGTATTTATACTAATCTAGGCACATGTCTGGGTCGACTTCTTATTTTGGGTCTTTCTTATTTCTATGGACCGACTTCTCTTCCTGGAAATTATATTTCCACTTTATTATTATTTCATGTGGGTCGACTTCTCTTCTATGGTTTTTTGTTTTACTTTATTCTTTTTTCGGGGTGTTCTTCAACTGTTCAATGGTCTTCCTTTGACTTCTTAGAATCTTCTTCTTCTCTAAGAAAAGTTGTCCAGGAGGAAATACCTCCCGCAGCTACCAAAACATCAACAGTTACTTATATGATACATTTACTTAACCAATGTATACTAGGTAAGCATATAAGTTTCAATCGTCATCTAAACATTTACAACCATTGAAACATGAACAAGAGTGAGATTGAAAGATGTAGGATGTGAGCTCACTCTTCACTTGCTTCATTCTCTACTTCTCCTCGTCCTTCCAATCCTATCAACAAAAACATTCAAGCACGAAAAATATTATAAGTGAGGTGATTTTAGATGATGGGCACAAACAACTGTAAATTGTTTAGTAATCAAGCAAGCATCAAACTCAATGTGTTGGCAATTTGAGAGAAGTCATTCTCATTGGATGGGGTGCAATTTTGATAAGTATATACAAGCTACTATACATGATGCACAATGTCAAGGTTTTATCAATAATAAACACTAAACCGCTAGTGTATCAAGGCATTGGCTTTCAATGCAAATAAAAAATCTTCCAATGTTCTTTCATTCAAGCCTTTCAAGAACATTTGCATCATAAAATTTAAGTGTTAAAGTGTGACTAAGAGAAAAGGGACAGCCAAGATTTGAAGTCAAGAAATTCACTAAAAGTTGAAGCAAGACATCACTTGGGCACAAAGGCCAATCAAGTAAAGTTTGGACTACTTTTCAATAGCAACAAGAACATTGCCTAATTAAAATAGCTTTGGATTTTTGTTTCACTTCTTTATTTACAAAATAAAACTCATAAGTAACAAGTTATTGGATGTTAGATATATTCTTGGGTTATAGTGGTAGTTAGGTTTGATATGGGGTTGATATAGGATCTAACCCAAATCAAACCTACCAGTTTCCATAGTAAAAAAAAGAAAAACTCATAAAAAAATCATAAAACCATATTAAAAACATTTTATGTAGCTTCTTCATTGCATTTAACAAACAAAAATGACTGCAATCCAACCATTAAAATCAATAAGCACTGTGATATTTCAATCATTAATGAAGAATAGAAGAAGCTTTCAGGCCAAAGAAATAGATTCAAACACCGAGGAGCTAGTTTATACCCAACGCTTGCTCTCTCTTTGTCCCATTAGCAATAGCACCTGGCAATCGAAAAATCACATGCATCTCTTGCACACCAATTCTACCAGTGTTTGACACTGGCAATAACAAACAAATAGATTTTCTTGGAGACGGGACTGCTCTGGACAACAAAGCACTCGGCGCCTTCACTTCGGCGATGAAAACATTCTGTCAGAGACTGAATCGAACCTATGAATCAATGACAATCCCCAGATAGACATAAAAACTCAAATTATTTTCCCCGAGAATGAAAAACAAAGTGCAGATTAATTTTTTGAAGGGGAAACGCGGCCAAGGTAGTGTGGAGAGTTGCGCCTCACTCCAGCGATGACTGAGGCATTCGTTTGCTTGTTGGGAAGCCTCCAGATGAATCTAAACCTGCAAATGGAAATGGAGAGGAGGAGGAACAATTAAAGCTGAAGAGAAGGCCGCTAGGACGAATGCAAGACAAAATAACGAAGAAGAAGGCAACGTTCAGCCTTTAAAAACCCCAACGCTTTGCATGCACAAGCTAAAATACAACGTCATACTTCAAAACAACCCCCGGCCAAGAATCGAATGATGTTCATCGTTGAGTTCAGGCTTCATGAGCTCTGTAACCCCATGTTATCCCTAACATAACATGTAGGGATGTTAGGGGTAAATAAAGGATTTTGTTTTCACTTGTTATTTTTATTATAGTAAACATTGAGATGAGCCAAAGGTGTGACTACTTTGTATTCATGTATTGTATGGACCATACTTAGATGAATCATGTAAAAGCATTGTATTGTATAGGTGGTATTTTTAGACTTTTGATGGTTAGTTATGGTTTGTATTCTTAGTTTCCATTTCAAGATAGTCCTTGTTCTTATAGCTCCAGTGACTACCCTTTGGTGGCATTAAGTTGGCACCGTGTTGGTCATTTATGGCCTGGGTAGGTATGTGAGGGTCTTGAGATGGATCTATCAAGACACATGACCTAGAGTATCTCTAGACCATTTTATATCTATTTAAAACTGTAGGCCCTTGATGTAAAGGTTGTCATACCTATTGGAGCACACTTATCTTGTGCCTAAGCATGGATCCCCTCTTATGTATTTGTCACACTTCGGTCATGGACTCTTGGAGATGATTCTATAGTTGCTCATGCAGTTTCACAAATATCGAGGTAGTTCACGGATCCTAAGGCATTGGTCACATCATCTGAAGCATTTTGGGGCTATTTTTACGTGTATGGGTCTTCTCTCAACATGCCACGTCTTAGAACCTTGAGCACTCTCATATTTCATGTTTTTTTAGGCATCTTTTCACTTGATTTAAGAGTCGATCCCTTGAAGGACTCTTCTACTAGTCGGTTGCACCTTTGGAGGAGAACGTTGGGGCATTTTAGGAGGTCGTTCCACATCTAGAGGGGAACATTGCACTTATTAAGGGGAACGTTGCACATTGGAGGCCTTTTCACATCTTATTCCACGCTTGTTGAGTGAGTCGTCCACTTCTTGAGCCCACGCATGCAACACATGGGCCTCCTTCATGATTTTGAGGAGGACGACTTGGTGGTTGACCTTACTTTACTCGATTTGGGGAGATAATTGAGCGATCTATGGAACATTTTTAGGACATTTTCTATCATTTTTATGAGGTCAACCTCCATAGATGAGGGAATCTATTATATGTTGACCATGTCTATCTCACTTTTGATGAGGACATCCACTTGAGGATATTTTAGCACATTATTTCAGAGTGCCCAGCTTCAAGGGAAGTGATATTTTGACAAAATGCCCAGAATTCTGCAATATCAACACCTTTAGATGTAGAATGGTCGTGTGATTTCTAAAAAGTGATCATAATGGAAATTCAAGCAAAAATTGACACAATTGTGGTGCTTTTAAAATATATCGTAGCAATATTATCGCCGAATTTTTCACCACTTGTTTGCACATTTGGAGGAGGTTGTTGAGGGTTTTGAGGAGGTCATTCGACTTGTCAAGGGAGACGTTGCACATTGGAGACCATTTCATGCCTTGATTTGAGCTTGTTGAGGGTCTTTTGACTCATCACTCATGTATCATGGCTATTATTGTAAAGATGGCCTAACCACCTCATATTTTACTCATTGTTGACCATATCTCCATGGTTTGTGAGGAGATAATGGTATTTTTTATTTTTTCTAGGATAGATCTAAGATAATGTTAGTTTAATATATAGAGGATTGTTAGATCCCTTGTCTATAAAAGGGAAGAACCTCTCATTGTAATTCATTGTTAGAACTTGTGAAGAAAACTCTTTGTCTACTTTATGGATTATGCTATGGATGGCTAGCTAGAGCGTTCTCTTAGAATTATGTCTTATGGATGCTTTACAAATCGATGGATAGTCATGGATCATTGGTTTTGGTGAATCGATTTGATGAGTAAGTGGTCTCTTTAAATCTTTGTGGAATTTTATTTTGAATTGTTGCAAGTATGGTTGTGCTTCTCTAGTGTTGGTGTTGTACCCTATTTCCCTCTTCTTGATAGGTCCATTCTCAAAACCATTAGAGGATTTCTAGTGGAGGATCTTCCCCTTGAATTGTCACTAGGTGTATTTGCTAGGGTTTGTAGTGGACAACCCTAAGTATTACCCTAGGTTCACTTACATTTTCTCAAGAGAAGCCTTAGTTTACCCCATATGCCCAAAAAAACATAAAGTAGGCACTAGTCTACACTTGTCTAATCAATCATAAATTCAAAAATCCACAATTTTACTTTTGTTTTAAGGTAAATCTAAGTTTTTGTAACTTCCACATAAATTTCCAGCCATAGAAATCATAGTTGTCTTGGCTATTTTGTATGTGTTTGACTTGGAAAATCATCTAACTTGTAAAATTTGTTTTGTTGGTTTATATTTCTGCATTCTTTGAATGAAACAACTTGGTTCTGTTGGTTGTTATGTGCCCTAAATTTTCAAACTTAGCAAGTTGCATTAATTCTAGGTTTACTTTTTGTTTTATCCCTAGAAATCACTCATAAAAATATGGTTAAGTGGCTTAAACATATTGTTGCTTATTACTTGTTTATTGCTACAATTTATTCATCCTTCAAGCAAGTTTTATAACATCCTTTAGTAGATTTCAAATCTAGATTTTTTAGGACTGATTTTCATTGGAAAATCATCTAATAAACCCTCTAAAACAGCCCTAAAAGTGAATAACCTAAATCTAGAATTTACCTTGAGTAACCACCTTAATTCACAACTTACATATCATAGTAAATTGATGGTAATTTATCTAGTAACATAGGTGACCATAGAATTAACTTGCCTTACCTTTGTAAGCCTAGGTTCTACTAGGAAATCCTTCCTTGTGTTGGATTTTCCCTTCACTAAAAAAAGGGAAACAATTGTCTAGGTGACAATGGAAACACTTTTGTGTTACACTCATCTTTGTAACTTTGTGAGGGCTTTACACTTCGGTGCAAGATTGTGTGATAACAAGTTCAATTGTTGAGTTTGGATCTAAATTGAGTGATTTCCTCTAAGAGGAAAATTGTCTTTTTCAATACTTCATAGGGTAATTTTTTTGGGTTCATAGGCCAACAAGGCTCCCAACCTTGCGATTTGGATTTTCTTGGCTAATTTGACTAAAAATAACAAATTTTTGGCACTTTTCTTGGGCATAAAAAAAAAAAAAATTACCCAACTCACTCATCATGATTCAATGACTAAGTTTGGAGGATTGTGAGTCTCTCAATTCATTGATTTAGCCTCTTTGAGGTAAAACACTAGGTTGTGTAGCCAACAAGCTCCCCAACTTAGTGATTATACATTTATTTTGTTAAAGCATTGAGAAAAACAAAGAAAACTTGTCCAAGTACTTGTTACTTTTCCCTCAAATACTTTTAATGGAATACATCCTTCATGGCATGAAGCTTTGAGTTCATATGGTTGATGGAAAATTGTGAGGCTTCTCTCGCTCATAGACGAACATGGTGAGTCACCAAATCTCCAACGCTTTCATTGTCTTACCCACACCATGTTGAGGCTTAAAAACAAATCATTCAAGTTCTACACAGATCACAACACCTCATGCTCAAGCTTGAGATCAAAATCAAACCAAGAGAAAAATCATCAAATGTTTAAAAAATAATTAAATTGGGCATCGATGGAATCCCCTAGAATCCCCTAGTTATTCAACTTTATAAACCCATAACTCACTCACTTTCCCTCAGGTCGCTAAACTATTTGATATAGAGCATATATGAATATGACATGATAAACTTTGCAATGAGTGGCTGGATGCTCCATTCCACCTTCGTATCAATAGGTTTCATAAACCATGGTACCAAAATTGCTTTGTTGACAACAACAAAAAAAAACTATTTTAAACATGTTTTTATATCTCCATAGCTTGAAATTAAATTATGTCAATTTCATTATATTCATAGACCCAAAAAACAAAATCATAGTAACCTCTTCTATATTTCCCATATTATTTTTAATCAAACACCAAAAATGCACTCAAACAACCCTCTAAAGCTAAAATCCAACCTTCATTTGAAGTGATACTTCATCAAAATAAAAAACTTTCTATGCAATTGTCACCAATATCACCACACTAGAAACTAATTTTTAATGGTATACATCCTTTCCAGGAACAAAATGCACTTAGAAGGAAAAACATTATTAAAACCATTGCATCACTCTAAAATTCAACTCAAAGATTTTCAATGATAACCTGAATATAATAAGCTTAGACAAGGCTAGGGATTACACTTATGTACTTGGAACCATTTCTTTCCTTCCTATGGTCCTTCCACGTGTCTATATTGTTATGCTTACCAAGATCTTAGTGTTAAATCAATCAATCATCTAACACAATCTTGTATGTTGTCTTTATATAATTTGAATATAATAAGCTTAGTCAAGGCTAGGGATTACACTTATGTACTTGGAACCATTGATTTCCTTCATATTGTCCTTCCACGTGTCTATATTGTTATGCTTACCAAAATTTGAGTACTAAATCAATCAATCATCTAACACAATCTTGTATGTTGTCTTTATATAATTTTTCATTATTAGATGAAGCAAATTCAATGGATGTAGTTCTGAAAACTCACGTGTATCACCTTTTATATATCAATATGCCACCTCTTGCCACATACATGTCTTCCACTTTACCTACCTTCGTTGGAACTAAAACCCATCAACCCCACCACATAAATTTGCAAATCATTGATATGTTTCATTACATTTTCAGTCCATTGTCCTCAATATACAGATAGATATTGTCTTGTCATTATTCTGTATTTTTTTTGTTTCTTATGGAAATGGCAATGCATTCAGCATACATGAAAAATGGGCAAGAGATACTCATCTCTGGTGAAACAAACCATCTAGGTCAAGTGAAAATTGTCTCTTCAAACAAAGTAGGGAAGTGGGTTTGGGTCAATGCCAAACAGTTTCGAGGTATTTTAAAACGTAGAGTTGTTTGTCTAAAATGGGAGAAGACAAGGAAAAAATTGGTCCTTCGTAATAAACTTTCAAACAA
>ML791838.1:374091-398988 GCA_009831015.1 Picea engelmannii
TTTCCACTGAATTCCATAAGGCTGCAATTTTCTGCAGAAAACACATGTTTACAACAACCATCTTATCTAGCTTCTTAAGTGTCAATTTTCAGCCTATATTCATTACTAAGTTTGATGTTGATTTACCTAACTAGTCTAGATATTTGTATGTGTATTTTAGATGTTTTATTTGTTGATATAAGCTGATATATACTACTACAAATTAGGTTCATCAATCCTAACTTGTTGATCCAACTAACATATATCATTTCAAAGTGTGTTTTCTTGTGTATCGGGGAGGTACAGTCATCTAAAAAGGTATTATACCTGTGGGGCAGCAATTACTTGACTTGCAATGCATCTCTACCTACCTTTCATTCCACTTATATTTGACCTCTAGGGGCTTCACTTCCATTTCCCTCCACATCCATCTCAATCCCCCTAGGGTTATCGATATTTCCTCCCTAGAGTGACCTACTCACCCTTGAAGTGTGTGACCTATATCGAGGTGAAATTAGGTGTAGGATTCCCAAGTTGTATCACTTGCCTTGTGGTTGGGTTGGGATTTTCCCAACCTACAACTTGCGCTATAACATTTTGGCACCATTGCCAGGGGGATTTTGAATCCTCTTCATACCCTAATGACACTTTGTTAAGTTATCCCAAGGCCTTTCCCTTACTTACCTAGCGACTCCACCCAAGGAACATTTCCTTTCCACCTTTCTTGATGAGTTCATTTTGAAACTCATCTGGCGACTCCACCTTCCCAAACCCCTTCTTTCCCCAAACCTTTTCCCCCTGGGAGGTTCAATATTTCTAAGGTTTACCAAAGAAGGCCTCCTCTCAAGCCCCCCATTGCTAAAACCCTTTTCCATAAATCCCTTCCCTTTTCTCCAATGGCTCTCCCTTGGGAAAGAGACCTCTACAAACCCCTTAACATGAACAATATCCAAGGATACCCTAGCCAAATTCCAACAGATGTCAACAAGTGGTTTTCGAAGTTCCCAAGAAAAAATGTGATAACTGTCGAAGACCACATTTATATCATGGGATGAGATATGGACAAAGAAGGTATTGATCACAAATATGTGGCCATGAGACTATTCGCTTCATCATTGACTAAATAAGATCTCGATTGGTTCAAAAGACTCCCTAATAATCATATCCCAACCTATGATGATTTTTCCACCTTATTTGAAAGCATATGGTCAAGAAAAGAAGATGGTGGGACACTTGGGACTCAGTTCAATCAAATAAATAAAAAGAAGAATGAAACAGTAAACGAATTCATTTCAAGATTGGACAGGTTGTACAATCAAATTCCAACAGATTATCATCCTACAGCATCATCAGTTTGTCTCCTTTACATGAACGCCTTTGAAGGGCAGCTCTGATACATTCTTAAATATAAAATCCCACATCACTGGCAAAGGCTAAAGAATTCAGTATTGACATTGAAGAGAATCTCTTTGATTCAAAAATAGAACCTTTCGAGTACCCTCGCAGCAAGACAAAATCAAGGACGAAGGTTTCCAACAATAGTGTTCTTGATCCAATTTCTCTCCTGAATCAAAAGATAGACCATATGAATACTCAATTTTTCCAGGTGAAGGATTGGCTTATGAACCGTATGACTACAGTGGAAAGAAATCAGTTTTCTCCCAGACCTCAGTTTTCCAGACAGCAGAGAGAGGCCACCGGTTGGAAACCAATACCTCAACAAGAGGCAAAGGCCTTGGATACTTTGAAACATGTTGGAACAGTTGATATAGAAGCATGGTGGCTCCCATGCCAAGAACCCCACAGGAAAGATGAGTTCTCTCGAAAATACAAAAATTATCCTGACGATATAAACTTCATAATTTTCAATCTCAACGATGAACAAGTTACTCAAGAACAAATCAATGAAGCCAGAATAATAGGAGAAAGAGAGGGGAGAATCTGGGCCTTAAATAAACTAACAGATGATCAGAAGAAGGAATTAAGGAGGAGGGAAATT
Organism: Picea engelmannii; assembly: GCA_009831015.1. NCBI lineage: Eukaryota > Viridiplantae > Streptophyta > Pinopsida > Pinales > Pinaceae > Picea > Picea engelmannii. The sequence continues at coordinate 376,070 of ML791838.1, forward strand.
CTAACTTACAGAAGAAAAAATGCTTCAACTCCTCCATTATTTCCTAATACTCTTCTTCCAATAGAAAAAAAGGTGGCTCCACCACCTCCACCATCGATATGTGAGTTTCTTCCTAAGACAACTCCCACTGATGACATTCAATTGAATATAGATGTTGCAAACATGTTTGGAAAACTAAATATGATGGTCCCAGTGACAGAGATGTGTAAGATGCCTTTCGTAAAAATGGAAATTTTAAAAATCTTACAAGTGCCATCCGAGAAGGAGGATCCACCCATCATGTTAAACACTATGTATCTCGATCGGCCAAGGGACAAAAACCCTCCTTTATATATTTCATTAGTCTTGAATGACCTATGTTTGAACAATTGCATGCTTGATTCAGGGGCCTCCACAAATGTCATATCATTGAAGGTAATGAAACAAATTGGTTTGAAGACAACCCGACCTTATGGAAATGTATGTGGTATTGATTCCAGAAAGTTCAAAGTCATTGGGGTATGTGAGGACATTGAGTTTTTCCTGATTGACTTCCTGCATATTAGCATTCTCATGGACATAGTAGTGATCAACGTTCTAGATGCTTGGGGGATGATTTTATCTAGGATTTGGTCTAGTCCTCTTGGGGGTTTCCTTAGCATGGATCTCACCCATGCACACATTCCTATGGGAGATGGCACTTTTCAGATACTATACAATCGAGATAAAGTTGATAGACACGTGATGGATCATGATGGTCCTGATTATGCCAACGAATGTGATTATGATGTACTCCCACTTACCATTGAGTATGATCCATATGAGCTACATTTTATGTAGGAGGACTCCATATACATGCTTCTTCCATGGACAGATCAATACAAAGACAAACTTGTGAAATACCATGGGAAAGAGCCAGGGTCTATCCAAATTTTGAAGCAGGAAGATAAGAAAAATGAAGAATTCATTGAAGATACAGTGCACACAGAGCCTCCATACGATGAGAATACACCTTGCATCGATTTCAATAAAGAAAGTATTGTGCTCATGTGGGACAAAAGAAAGGGCAAGCCCAAATAGGAACAGAAAGATAACAAATCTTGTCTTGGCCCTTTCATCATCAAGAAGAAGTCTGGCAATGAAAGGTACTATCTGATAGAATTAGACAGGAGAAATATGTCATTACCAATAGATGGGTCTCTTCTCCAACCTCACATCCAAGCCACATGACTTCTTCAGATCCCGTGCCCTAAGTAAGTAGGTAAGTCATTTTTATTCCCTGCATTTTCATCTTGATTTATCATACTATTTTAGATGCATTTCATTTTACTCTACTTGCATAGTAATTTCATGATTAGGTAGGCCAAGGATGAGTAGGCCCACCTGCACTTGACATTTTGATGTTTCCTTGCAGGAACATGTCTACCAGGACTTGTTGCGGTTCTCATGCACTCTACGGAGAGCCAGATGTTATCCCCATTTTTTATATAACTAAGGAGATGATTTATCGAGGCCCTTAGGTTATAGATATGGAGTGTCGAGAGACTACATGACCAGCAGTACCCTTTGCACAGATGGAAAACCCACTCACCACCACAGATGGTCACAGGTTTGCAGATGGCAACCACCACACCAGTTGGCTTCCAGAAGGGAGTGGGCCTTGCTCCATGAGGTACAAGTCAATATTATGGTGAGCATCATTTCAATATTTAATCCATTTAATTATGTTATATTTTAGATTGCTCTAGATTTCATTGTATGTGCTTGGAAATTATACCTTTTTCCCTGCTTTTCCTTGGTGGTTGACATTGTGCCCTAGTAAGTGGTTTTCCTTGGGGATGATTTTTCTACTGGGAACTCCCTTAATGAGCCATCGTACCATTCCCAACCATACTTACCACTTTACATCATTATTCCCCTCCATTTCCTTATCTTTTTGGATTTTAGGGTATATTGACCCAAGAAGGGGTTGTCCCTCATTCTATGGAAAGAAGGGGCTAACGGCCCAGAGGGGATGGTGTTGGGTAAAATATAAAAGCCTCACATAAACCTTCCATATGCATCACCCAGGGATCACCCAAGAAAGAAATGAAATGCTTATATTTGAATAAAGGGGACCCAAAATATAATAAAGAAATGCTTGAAAGGTTAGTTGAAGGATAGGAGGTCTCATCATGAGCCGGCCTATCACATCCATAGATATCTAGTGGTATGTCATTGTCATCATCTGGTCACCAAATCAAGGAAATCGCTCTCATTTGCATGGCTGAGAGAAAGGGGATCTCATCACAAGCCAGCCTTCTCATTTCCATTAGGTATTTGTGGGTGACATTGACATCACCTAGTCACCACACCAGGGTAGTGACCTTCAATCTCTCTTTATGTTATTATGAAAGAAAATATAAAGAAAGAAAGATAAAAGGCAATTGATGGTCTTGGAAAAAGTGCATTGCGGATGAAGGTACCACACACCCTCTACAAAGGCTCATGTATGTCATGATCTCTATGCCCATTGAGTCTTGACCCCATCCACCTCATACACTTTACATGTCTTAGAGAGGGACATCTTGGAATCTCTCCTTAACCTAGGGAACGATCTACCCAATAGGACACCTCGTCAACCCTCCCATATTTAAGCTTGACAAGTCGCAAAGTGTCTTTGAGTTGTTAATTGTTTGATATAGTGATCTTTGATGCACATACTTAGATGGATTATTTATTGATTGGATTCACTTATCAAGATATTATGAATTGAGATCCTTAGAGGGTGTTTTCATTTGTCTTTGTAGGACCTAGTTGGTGGACAGTTTTGGGAGAACAAACCTAGCTTGGGCTTCCATGGGAATACAAGCCCAAAGGTTGGATGACATGGGCCCGCATGCCAGATGAGAGAGATCAGACTTGGACAGCCTTGATGATGAATTGGATGACCTAGCCCACCCCTTACTTGCTAAACGATTTTCCCAGGAGGGGAAAAACATTCCAATTTTGAGCTTGACGTCATGATATTGGGGGCTAGGGCATGGTAGTGAGGTGCCACTCTTTGAGACATGAACATTTTGGGGAGAATAATGTCTTCACCATGATATGAGTGCCTAGATGCTTGACACATGGTCTTTGGAGGCCCATCCATGCTTCTCCAACACCAACGATTTCCTCAAAGTGGAAAAACGTCCCCTAAAGGGGTGACGTCCTCCTAAATTAGGGTTTAATTTGTGCAAAAACTGAAATTTTAAGTGAATTGTTTAATATTATTTAGTTAAGGGGGGAATATTAGGGTTTTTGACCCCTAATCTTGTTTTTTACTCCTTAATTTGTGGACAAACTATGTTAGCTACTTTTAGTATAAATAGAGATCATAAGATCTCATTTTAAAACATAACTCTCCCTCTTGTGAGAGACTAGCTCTGAAATTTTTGGCCCTCTTGGATATTTCTATCTCTTGTGCACTTGTGTATGGTTATACTTATGAATGGTTGATGGAATAAGTGATGTGCTAGCCTTGGAAGGATTTTCTATTGTTATTGTGGTGGATTATCTTAACATTTTTCCTTGAATTGGTATGGTTTTTACTTTCTTTCTATCATTTGTTTCATTTCAAGGTTATTGTACTAGGAACTAGGTGGGAAGTATAAGGTCATACACCCCCACCTTAGGCTTCATCACTTTATGCTTCATATTATTGCTTCAACAAGGGTTTGTTAAGAGAAGTATAAGGGCATACACCCTCTTAGCTTAAACCCTAGCCTAGAGAAACTTGCCTTGGGAAGTAAAAGGGATTACACCCCCAAGGAGGTAGCTTCTCTAAGATATTTGTTTATTTGACTCAATTAACCTAATAGTAAAGGCACTAGTCATACTTTTTTGCATTGGAGATATAAAATCATTGCCTTGGGAAATGCAATTTTTGGTCTTTTGAAAGGTCTCTTGCTTGAAGTTAATTTGTCTCATTGAGAGGAGTATTCCCAAAATAGGGCGTCCCCTCTCTCCCAACACTCTAATTTTTTTTACAAACTTTAACCTACAGCCATTAGGGCTGCATAACCCTAGCTACTAACACTCTCATAACTCCTAAACTAACCCTAGACTAGCTCTCTAACTTTGCTCATTTACTCTCCTAACTAGGGCGCATTTTTTGAGATAGTTCTTGGAAAATTTTCATGGTTTATTTTGTTGTTGATTGCCACTGAATGCTACAGCCATAAGGCTGCTATTTTCTGCAGAAAACAGATGTTTACAATGGCCATGTTATCTAGCTTATTAAGTGCCAATTTTCAGCCTATATTCATTACTAAGTTTGATGTTGATTTACCTAACTAGTCTAGATCTTTATATGTTGATTTTAGATGTTTTATTTGCTGATATAATCTGATATTTGTTGCTGCAAATTAGGGACAGAAAGCCTAACTTTCTGATCCAACTAACATATATCATTTCTAAGTGTGTTTTCTTGTGTCTCGGGAAAGTACAATCATCCGGAAAAGTACTATACATGTGGGGCAGCAATTACTTGACTTGAAAGGAATCTCTCCCTACATTTAATTCCACTTAGATTTAACCTCTAGGGGATTCACTTCCATTTCCCTCCATCTCCATATCAATCCCCCTAGGGTCATTGAGATCGTCTCCCTAGAGTGACCTAGTCACCCTTGAATTCAGGGACCTACATCGAGGTGACATTGGGTGTAGGATTCCCAAGTTGTATCACTTGCCTTGTGGTTGGGTAGGTATTTTCCCAACCTACAAATTGCGCTATAACAGGATGCATATGTAGCTACAACTACCTAGTGCGCACTGCAGAAGGAGAATTGCCTGACTATACAAATGAATTGACCCAGATTAGTATTTATACTAATCTAGGTGCATGTATGGGGCTGACTTCTTATTATGGGTCTTTATTATTTTTGTGGTCCGACTTATCTTCCTGAAAATTATATTTCCATTGTATTATTATTTCAAGTGAGCCGACTTCTCTTATGTGGTCTTCTATTTTACTTTATTATTTTCCAGGGTGTTCTCCAATTGTTCAATGGTCTTCCTTTGACTTCTTGGAATCTTCTTCTTCTCTAAGAAAATTTTTCCTTGAGGAAATACCTCCCGCAGCTACCAAAACATCAACACTCCCTCTTAGCTAGGGAGGTATATTTCCACGATGTCTTCATCTAGTATTCCATTGACTACTCTTCAATCAACTAGTAACAAACAACTACTACCATTCCATAGGTAGCTCGAATCATCTGCCACAGTCTCCAAGACTATGTTGCAATTATCCAATAGCACACAACTATTGTCATAGTCTAGTAGTATACAACTACTACCATAGTCCTCTTGATTGTGTTGCGATCAAACAGTAGCACACAAATACTTCCAAGCGGTTTGGTAATCTCCATGGAAATCAGCTAGTAGCACATAACTGCTACAATGCCATCCAACAATCAACTAGCAACACAAAGTTGTCACCATGTTGTCACAACTACATAGAAATCAACTAGTGGCACTAAGATACTACCATGATATCCTGTAGCCTCTCATGAGTATGAAACAATGAACTAGTAGTACTAAGCTACTACCATGTCATCAGCCATAGTCATGATCTGCAATCCACTAGCAGTCGTAAGACTACTACCATGCAGTCCAATAGTCTCCATAATTATGCACCAATCAAATAGTATCACTAAGCTACTACCATTCCATCATACATAGTTATGATTTATGTGACTATGCAGCAATCAACTAGTAGCGTACAACTACTACCATGCCATCAACCATAGTCACAAACTCTATGACTATGCAACAATCAACTAGTAGCACACAGCTAGTACCATGACATCAACCATAGTCATATCTTGCAATCAATTGGTAACTACACAAGCTACCACCATGCAGTTCATCAGTCTCTATGATTATGCAACAATCAACTAGTATCAGAAAGCTACTACCATGCCATCATCCATAATCATAGTCTGCAATCCCCATGACTATGTAGAAATCATCTAGTACCACACAACTACTACCATGCCATCATCCACAGTCATAGTCTATAACTATGCAAAATTCAACTAGTAGTACACAGGTACTACCATGCCATCAGCTATAGTCATAGTTGATGTCTCTAGAACTATGCAGCAATCAGCTAGTAGCACACAGCTACTACAATGTCATCATCCATATTTATAGTCTCAGCCAGTATCATGAAGCTACTCCCATAGTCCTCACGACTATGTTTGTGATGTTTCTTCTCTCATCAGGTATGGCAGTGCATTACCCGCTCAGTCACCTCACACAATTTATCTAGGGAACCCTTGGCCAGTGGGGTTAGCCGGCAGGAGGAGAAACAACACACCTCCCTCTCAACGAGGGTGGACATTCTGCATCACGTCAAGCTTGTCTCTGAAGTACTCATACTTCACTCTAGATACAGGCTTGGTGAGAATGTTCGCTATATGCTCATTAGTGGATATGTACTGAGGCTCTATATCTCCTCTCTGCACCATGTATCGTATGTAATAATATTTTATCTCTATGTGCTTTGACTTGTCATGAAATACAAGGTTCTATGAAATCCTCATGCAACTTTGATTGTCACAATGTATCAAAGTTGGCTACAACTCTAGATCAAATATCCCTGCAAGCAACTTCTAAAGCCACACTACTTCACGGCTTGCCACACTAGCTGCGATATACTCTGCCTCTATTGTATTGAGTGCCACTGATGTCTGCTTCATGTTCAACCATGAGATCATACCTGATCCCAAACTAAACCAACATCTGGATGTGCTCTTCTAATCCACTGCACTCCCTTCCCAATCAGAGTCTGTATATCCCTGTAGCTTCACATCTCCACCTGAGACATATCTCAATCCATATCCAATCGTACCACGTAGGTACCTCAACATATGTTTTGTTTCCATCTAATGTACATGTTTAGTTTCAACCATGTATTGAGTCCAAGTTCTCACTACAAAACATATGTTTGTCCTGGTGTTAACCAGGTACATCAAGAATCCAATCAATTGTTTGTACATCGTGGGATCTACCAAATCTGAAGATGAATCACCCAAGAGCTTCAGGTGTGGCCATGGACTTGCAGTCCATCATGCTAAATCTTTGCAGGACCTCAACAGTATATTTTCCTTGGCTAAGGAAAATCTCATCTAGTCTCTGCCACACCTCCAATCCCAAGAAATAATGCATCAAACCTAGATCCTTCATCTCAAACTCTGAAGTGAGTTCCCTCTTGCACCCATTTGTGAGCTTCTCATCCCCTATAAGAAACAGGGCAACCATCCCCAAGCTCATCAAAATAACTATCTGGAATATCCTTCCCTGGTTTCCTACTTAAGCTCATACAAAGCCTTCTTCAATCTGCAAACATGAGACTCCTTCTCATGTATCTTGTGGTTTCTCTATGTACACTTCTTCTGGATACTGAAGAAAGTGTCTCGTCATAATCTTCTCCCTCTTGTTGGGAGAATCCTCTAGAAAAAAATCAAACTGTGTACATCTCTATGCTGACATTTTCAACATGCTTGATCTTGTATATCAACTTGGAATTCACCGTTGACTTCCCTTCTGGTCTCAGAACCAAGGAAAAATCCATATCTCGGTCCTTATGACTGGCTTCATTCTTTGTCATTGAAACAAGGGAATCCTCCCAAGAGGTCTCATATCTCCTCAAAGCCTCTGAAGCTTCAATGTAGCCTCCTCAACTCATGGCACATGTCTTCTCAATCCTAGAAGATGTCTCCCTCTCCCATATGAATCTAAGGAGGAATACTTTCTGAATGAAAGTCTCTAATCCACTAACTCTCTCTGAGATCAGGCTCACTCTGAGTCTGCATGCTCCCTCTGAAGCTTGACTCCCTATGATTCTATATAATCTCTGGAGCCATATGCTCCCTCTACATGTGCTAACCTCCTCTGAAGTCTAATCTCCTATGAACTATCCAGGGGAGGATGTTCCTCCCTACTAGATCCTGAGGGATGACTCCATCTGAACTCTAGCTCCTTCTAAGTTGGTATTTGGTGGGGTCGCATGCTTCATCATTGGTGAAGCCATCTACTCCGCCTCGTGATATGGCTTATCAATTCCATATATATGTATCTCCTTTGCATCCTACAAAGTATCATGGGACCATGTTGGTCTTTTCCTAGTCACTGCAACGATTTTGGGTAGGATCTGAAGAGTGATCGACTTAACTAGAGGGATCTGTGCGATCATCTTCGTAACCTTTTTCTCCTTACAATCAATCTCTATATGAGATACTATGTATCCCTCAAAAGTACCCTTCTTGCCAAAAGGTTTTGACTTCATCCTTCATTACATGGATTTGTACGGTCATATACATAGCTCTATGCCTGGATAGTTTGTTCCATATCTCAGCTAGAGACCATCTAATATGTTGCCTCCTGCAAATGTCATTATAGCTCCCTCTCAGATATATCACTTGTTACCTTCCTGGAACAAGATCCAAAACAAAAAAACAATAACAATAAATAAGAACAACACTCTTCCAGTGTTGTGACCAATCATTCATCCATGGTAACCTTCCTGGAACAAGAAACAAGAACAACAACATCTCCATGGTAACCTCCATGGAATTTAAAATAACCTTCCTGGAACAAGGTCAACAACCAAGAACATCTTCTAGAGGATATCAATTTATCTTTTAAACAAGTGCATCATTAGTAATGATCTTTTACTTAATGAACAAAAATATTCAAGTGTTACTAAACACTTGATAACAATATCAATATTAGAACTCTAAACACTATTATTCTAGTTACAACACTTACTTAGGTTGTAGCAGTATAAAATATCAAACGTAATATGCAAACCTGGAGTCTAGTTGTTGTTGTCCATTTGAGTTGTTCTATATTTTGGGAGATGTCGTCATTGTTGCCTCCAACTCTTGGGCTTCCTCTAAGTGCACTAGATCTAACATCTCTTTGGATCTATTGCCATTGCTTGGATAAATGTCTTTTTTTCAAGTGTATGTCTCCTGCAAACACCCTCGTCTTATATACAAGTACACCATCCAGATTTGTCTTCTAATATGAGACATTACATCAATAAGAAAAAGTTAGAAATTTGAATCAGAAGGTTCAGTGTCCAGGAAAATGTCAACAAGCTTAAAACCCTAAAAAAATCAATGTTGACAGAAAGTCAATCTAAGAAGTGCAATAGGTGCGCTAGAGTAGGGTGAGTTGATCAGTGGTGGATTTTGTCCCAATTGACTTATAACGAGTGTTCAACAAGCTTGACAAAGAAAATTGTGCAGCGACAACTTGCATGTGCAGCGACAAATTGCATGTGCAACGACAAATCTCATGTGTAGCGGAAAATCTCATGATCTTCCTTCTAGCGATTAGACTATTATGAAGGAAACTTGCTCTAATACCATGTTATATTTTCATTAGTTTCGTTAACATTATATTTACCATAGAATTTTTATCTTCCTTTTGACATTCAATAATCATATACTGGAATATATAAGCAACAGTTAAACAATCACAAGAGGACACAAAGATTTATCCTGGGAAAATCCCGCGAAATTTTCTTAGAGAGAATCTTTCCAATATTCCAATGCAACCATGAACAAGCTCTATTCACAAGAGCAAACCAATAATGAAGAAACCCTGATAACAAATACTTATCTTCTTCTTTTCAAAACCTAGCTAGGGTTGACAACTGAGCAGCACCACAGAATTGGTGCAAGATAGGCGCATCACTAGAGCAAGATAGTGCACCACATAACTAGCACAACTAGCAATTGGTAACATCGATTGCAACTCCGACTGTAACTGCAACTGCAACTGGAACGAAGCAACTGGAAAGCACCACACAACCTTAGTGCAACTCCTCCAGAGGTAGCGCACAAGAGAGATCACCAATAACCACCAAGAATATCCTTCCCCAAGTGGGGCGCACTCTCCAAAAGAACCAGAAACCAGAAATAGAAAAAAATGCAGTTGCAGTTGCAACTTCCTAGGGCTCATTGTAGAAGGAGAATTGTCTGACTATACAAATGAACTGACCCAGATTAGTATTTATACTAATCTAGGCACATGTCTGGGTCGACTTCTTATTTTGGGTCTTTCTTATTTCTATGGACCGACTTCTCTTCCTGGAAATTATATTTCCACTTTATTATTATTTCATGTGGGTCGACTTCTCTTCTATGGTTTTTTGTTTTACTTTATTCTTTTTTCGGGGTGTTCTTCAACTGTTCAATGGTCTTCCTTTGACTTCTTAGAATCTTCTTCTTCTCTAAGAAAAGTTGTCCAGGAGGAAATACCTCCCGCAGCTACCAAAACATCAACAGTTACTTATATGATACATTTACTTAACCAATGTATACTAGGTAAGCATATAAGTTTCAATCGTCATCTAAACATTTACAACCATTGAAACATGAACAAGAGTGAGATTGAAAGATGTAGGATGTGAGCTCACTCTTCACTTGCTTCATTCTCTACTTCTCCTCGTCCTTCCAATCCTATCAACAAAAACATTCAAGCACGAAAAATATTATAAGTGAGGTGATTTTAGATGATGGGCACAAACAACTGTAAATTGTTTAGTAATCAAGCAAGCATCAAACTCAATGTGTTGGCAATTTGAGAGAAGTCATTCTCATTGGATGGGGTGCAATTTTGATAAGTATATACAAGCTACTATACATGATGCACAATGTCAAGGTTTTATCAATAATAAACACTAAACCGCTAGTGTATCAAGGCATTGGCTTTCAATGCAAATAAAAAATCTTCCAATGTTCTTTCATTCAAGCCTTTCAAGAACATTTGCATCATAAAATTTAAGTGTTAAAGTGTGACTAAGAGAAAAGGGACAGCCAAGATTTGAAGTCAAGAAATTCACTAAAAGTTGAAGCAAGACATCACTTGGGCACAAAGGCCAATCAAGTAAAGTTTGGACTACTTTTCAATAGCAACAAGAACATTGCCTAATTAAAATAGCTTTGGATTTTTGTTTCACTTCTTTATTTACAAAATAAAACTCATAAGTAACAAGTTATTGGATGTTAGATATATTCTTGGGTTATAGTGGTAGTTAGGTTTGATATGGGGTTGATATAGGATCTAACCCAAATCAAACCTACCAGTTTCCATAGTAAAAAAAAGAAAAACTCATAAAAAAATCATAAAACCATATTAAAAACATTTTATGTAGCTTCTTCATTGCATTTAACAAACAAAAATGACTGCAATCCAACCATTAAAATCAATAAGCACTGTGATATTTCAATCATTAATGAAGAATAGAAGAAGCTTTCAGGCCAAAGAAATAGATTCAAACACCGAGGAGCTAGTTTATACCCAACGCTTGCTCTCTCTTTGTCCCATTAGCAATAGCACCTGGCAATCGAAAAATCACATGCATCTCTTGCACACCAATTCTACCAGTGTTTGACACTGGCAATAACAAACAAATAGATTTTCTTGGAGACGGGACTGCTCTGGACAACAAAGCACTCGGCGCCTTCACTTCGGCGATGAAAACATTCTGTCAGAGACTGAATCGAACCTATGAATCAATGACAATCCCCAGATAGACATAAAAACTCAAATTATTTTCCCCGAGAATGAAAAACAAAGTGCAGATTAATTTTTTGAAGGGGAAACGCGGCCAAGGTAGTGTGGAGAGTTGCGCCTCACTCCAGCGATGACTGAGGCATTCGTTTGCTTGTTGGGAAGCCTCCAGATGAATCTAAACCTGCAAATGGAAATGGAGAGGAGGAGGAACAATTAAAGCTGAAGAGAAGGCCGCTAGGACGAATGCAAGACAAAATAACGAAGAAGAAGGCAACGTTCAGCCTTTAAAAACCCCAACGCTTTGCATGCACAAGCTAAAATACAACGTCATACTTCAAAACAACCCCCGGCCAAGAATCGAATGATGTTCATCGTTGAGTTCAGGCTTCATGAGCTCTGTAACCCCATGTTATCCCTAACATAACATGTAGGGATGTTAGGGGTAAATAAAGGATTTTGTTTTCACTTGTTATTTTTATTATAGTAAACATTGAGATGAGCCAAAGGTGTGACTACTTTGTATTCATGTATTGTATGGACCATACTTAGATGAATCATGTAAAAGCATTGTATTGTATAGGTGGTATTTTTAGACTTTTGATGGTTAGTTATGGTTTGTATTCTTAGTTTCCATTTCAAGATAGTCCTTGTTCTTATAGCTCCAGTGACTACCCTTTGGTGGCATTAAGTTGGCACCGTGTTGGTCATTTATGGCCTGGGTAGGTATGTGAGGGTCTTGAGATGGATCTATCAAGACACATGACCTAGAGTATCTCTAGACCATTTTATATCTATTTAAAACTGTAGGCCCTTGATGTAAAGGTTGTCATACCTATTGGAGCACACTTATCTTGTGCCTAAGCATGGATCCCCTCTTATGTATTTGTCACACTTCGGTCATGGACTCTTGGAGATGATTCTATAGTTGCTCATGCAGTTTCACAAATATCGAGGTAGTTCACGGATCCTAAGGCATTGGTCACATCATCTGAAGCATTTTGGGGCTATTTTTACGTGTATGGGTCTTCTCTCAACATGCCACGTCTTAGAACCTTGAGCACTCTCATATTTCATGTTTTTTTAGGCATCTTTTCACTTGATTTAAGAGTCGATCCCTTGAAGGACTCTTCTACTAGTCGGTTGCACCTTTGGAGGAGAACGTTGGGGCATTTTAGGAGGTCGTTCCACATCTAGAGGGGAACATTGCACTTATTAAGGGGAACGTTGCACATTGGAGGCCTTTTCACATCTTATTCCACGCTTGTTGAGTGAGTCGTCCACTTCTTGAGCCCACGCATGCAACACATGGGCCTCCTTCATGATTTTGAGGAGGACGACTTGGTGGTTGACCTTACTTTACTCGATTTGGGGAGATAATTGAGCGATCTATGGAACATTTTTAGGACATTTTCTATCATTTTTATGAGGTCAACCTCCATAGATGAGGGAATCTATTATATGTTGACCATGTCTATCTCACTTTTGATGAGGACATCCACTTGAGGATATTTTAGCACATTATTTCAGAGTGCCCAGCTTCAAGGGAAGTGATATTTTGACAAAATGCCCAGAATTCTGCAATATCAACACCTTTAGATGTAGAATGGTCGTGTGATTTCTAAAAAGTGATCATAATGGAAATTCAAGCAAAAATTGACACAATTGTGGTGCTTTTAAAATATATCGTAGCAATATTATCGCCGAATTTTTCACCACTTGTTTGCACATTTGGAGGAGGTTGTTGAGGGTTTTGAGGAGGTCATTCGACTTGTCAAGGGAGACGTTGCACATTGGAGACCATTTCATGCCTTGATTTGAGCTTGTTGAGGGTCTTTTGACTCATCACTCATGTATCATGGCTATTATTGTAAAGATGGCCTAACCACCTCATATTTTACTCATTGTTGACCATATCTCCATGGTTTGTGAGGAGATAATGGTATTTTTTATTTTTTCTAGGATAGATCTAAGATAATGTTAGTTTAATATATAGAGGATTGTTAGATCCCTTGTCTATAAAAGGGAAGAACCTCTCATTGTAATTCATTGTTAGAACTTGTGAAGAAAACTCTTTGTCTACTTTATGGATTATGCTATGGATGGCTAGCTAGAGCGTTCTCTTAGAATTATGTCTTATGGATGCTTTACAAATCGATGGATAGTCATGGATCATTGGTTTTGGTGAATCGATTTGATGAGTAAGTGGTCTCTTTAAATCTTTGTGGAATTTTATTTTGAATTGTTGCAAGTATGGTTGTGCTTCTCTAGTGTTGGTGTTGTACCCTATTTCCCTCTTCTTGATAGGTCCATTCTCAAAACCATTAGAGGATTTCTAGTGGAGGATCTTCCCCTTGAATTGTCACTAGGTGTATTTGCTAGGGTTTGTAGTGGACAACCCTAAGTATTACCCTAGGTTCACTTACATTTTCTCAAGAGAAGCCTTAGTTTACCCCATATGCCCAAAAAAACATAAAGTAGGCACTAGTCTACACTTGTCTAATCAATCATAAATTCAAAAATCCACAATTTTACTTTTGTTTTAAGGTAAATCTAAGTTTTTGTAACTTCCACATAAATTTCCAGCCATAGAAATCATAGTTGTCTTGGCTATTTTGTATGTGTTTGACTTGGAAAATCATCTAACTTGTAAAATTTGTTTTGTTGGTTTATATTTCTGCATTCTTTGAATGAAACAACTTGGTTCTGTTGGTTGTTATGTGCCCTAAATTTTCAAACTTAGCAAGTTGCATTAATTCTAGGTTTACTTTTTGTTTTATCCCTAGAAATCACTCATAAAAATATGGTTAAGTGGCTTAAACATATTGTTGCTTATTACTTGTTTATTGCTACAATTTATTCATCCTTCAAGCAAGTTTTATAACATCCTTTAGTAGATTTCAAATCTAGATTTTTTAGGACTGATTTTCATTGGAAAATCATCTAATAAACCCTCTAAAACAGCCCTAAAAGTGAATAACCTAAATCTAGAATTTACCTTGAGTAACCACCTTAATTCACAACTTACATATCATAGTAAATTGATGGTAATTTATCTAGTAACATAGGTGACCATAGAATTAACTTGCCTTACCTTTGTAAGCCTAGGTTCTACTAGGAAATCCTTCCTTGTGTTGGATTTTCCCTTCACTAAAAAAAGGGAAACAATTGTCTAGGTGACAATGGAAACACTTTTGTGTTACACTCATCTTTGTAACTTTGTGAGGGCTTTACACTTCGGTGCAAGATTGTGTGATAACAAGTTCAATTGTTGAGTTTGGATCTAAATTGAGTGATTTCCTCTAAGAGGAAAATTGTCTTTTTCAATACTTCATAGGGTAATTTTTTTGGGTTCATAGGCCAACAAGGCTCCCAACCTTGCGATTTGGATTTTCTTGGCTAATTTGACTAAAAATAACAAATTTTTGGCACTTTTCTTGGGCATAAAAAAAAAAAAAATTACCCAACTCACTCATCATGATTCAATGACTAAGTTTGGAGGATTGTGAGTCTCTCAATTCATTGATTTAGCCTCTTTGAGGTAAAACACTAGGTTGTGTAGCCAACAAGCTCCCCAACTTAGTGATTATACATTTATTTTGTTAAAGCATTGAGAAAAACAAAGAAAACTTGTCCAAGTACTTGTTACTTTTCCCTCAAATACTTTTAATGGAATACATCCTTCATGGCATGAAGCTTTGAGTTCATATGGTTGATGGAAAATTGTGAGGCTTCTCTCGCTCATAGACGAACATGGTGAGTCACCAAATCTCCAACGCTTTCATTGTCTTACCCACACCATGTTGAGGCTTAAAAACAAATCATTCAAGTTCTACACAGATCACAACACCTCATGCTCAAGCTTGAGATCAAAATCAAACCAAGAGAAAAATCATCAAATGTTTAAAAAATAATTAAATTGGGCATCGATGGAATCCCCTAGAATCCCCTAGTTATTCAACTTTATAAACCCATAACTCACTCACTTTCCCTCAGGTCGCTAAACTATTTGATATAGAGCATATATGAATATGACATGATAAACTTTGCAATGAGTGGCTGGATGCTCCATTCCACCTTCGTATCAATAGGTTTCATAAACCATGGTACCAAAATTGCTTTGTTGACAACAACAAAAAAAAACTATTTTAAACATGTTTTTATATCTCCATAGCTTGAAATTAAATTATGTCAATTTCATTATATTCATAGACCCAAAAAACAAAATCATAGTAACCTCTTCTATATTTCCCATATTATTTTTAATCAAACACCAAAAATGCACTCAAACAACCCTCTAAAGCTAAAATCCAACCTTCATTTGAAGTGATACTTCATCAAAATAAAAAACTTTCTATGCAATTGTCACCAATATCACCACACTAGAAACTAATTTTTAATGGTATACATCCTTTCCAGGAACAAAATGCACTTAGAAGGAAAAACATTATTAAAACCATTGCATCACTCTAAAATTCAACTCAAAGATTTTCAATGATAACCTGAATATAATAAGCTTAGACAAGGCTAGGGATTACACTTATGTACTTGGAACCATTTCTTTCCTTCCTATGGTCCTTCCACGTGTCTATATTGTTATGCTTACCAAGATCTTAGTGTTAAATCAATCAATCATCTAACACAATCTTGTATGTTGTCTTTATATAATTTGAATATAATAAGCTTAGTCAAGGCTAGGGATTACACTTATGTACTTGGAACCATTGATTTCCTTCATATTGTCCTTCCACGTGTCTATATTGTTATGCTTACCAAAATTTGAGTACTAAATCAATCAATCATCTAACACAATCTTGTATGTTGTCTTTATATAATTTTTCATTATTAGATGAAGCAAATTCAATGGATGTAGTTCTGAAAACTCACGTGTATCACCTTTTATATATCAATATGCCACCTCTTGCCACATACATGTCTTCCACTTTACCTACCTTCGTTGGAACTAAAACCCATCAACCCCACCACATAAATTTGCAAATCATTGATATGTTTCATTACATTTTCAGTCCATTGTCCTCAATATACAGATAGATATTGTCTTGTCATTATTCTGTATTTTTTTTGTTTCTTATGGAAATGGCAATGCATTCAGCATACATGAAAAATGGGCAAGAGATACTCATCTCTGGTGAAACAAACCATCTAGGTCAAGTGAAAATTGTCTCTTCAAACAAAGTAGGGAAGTGGGTTTGGGTCAATGCCAAACAGTTTCGAGGTATTTTAAAACGTAGAGTTGTTTGTCTAAAATGGGAGAAGACAAGGAAAAAATTGGTCCTTCGTAATAAACTTTCAAACAAACCTCTTTTGCAAGGGTGTAGCAACAACAGGACTAAAGACAGCGATGATTATGCCTTGTACAGTCCCACATCCACACCTCACACATGATCACCTAACTTGTATGTGCAAGAGTTACTAAATGCCAAGAGGAGATTAGAGATTTTGGAAGTCAAAGAGCAGAAGAGAGACCATAAAATCCATCTATTGATAGTAGAAAAACAAGGCTTAGCAGAAAGCAATAAAGTTTTGAAAGATCAAGTGAAATTGTTGCAAGAAGCTCGTTTGGTAGGAAAGGTTGAATGGCAAGGCATGAAGGATGTGTTGGAGTTACTTCATACGCACCTAGGATTTCTTCTTCCTAAGGTTTTTCTTTGTTTATTAGTTATAATTAGTCATTATCCAGTCTTCTATAATTTAGGGGAGAATATTCCACCTGGAGAATATTCTCTTTCAATTGATACTTCAGTTTGACTAGTTCAGTTGAGTTTAGATGTTGCATTGGTTTTGTCACCATGCAACATTAGGATCATCACCATGCTAATTCGACCTTGCCTTGGTATCATCACCAGAGTGGCGCATTAGCCTTGATTCCCTGAGTTAAGTCCTCACTACTCTCTATTCAGTCAGTTAACTGAAGACTAGTTGACTAGTTAACTCAACTAGGTGGCAGTTCACTCCACTAACTGCCTGAGAGACTAGACTAGGTGGAAGTTCACTCCTGTAACTGCTGGTGTGTGTACACATCACTCTAGACCACCACTATGGTGCATTGGTTATCCTCAAGTCAAACTCATTGAGTTATACAAAGTATATCATGTGTAAACTATTCATTTTTCAAAACGGTTAATGAGAATTCTTCCATTCTTTCTCTCCTTCTTATTTCTCCAATTCTCTCTGCAAATGTGTGTATTATTGTTTAGCTAGATCTATTATGTGTAGTTTCAACACATTTACATGGTATCAGAGCCGATGGACTGCTAAGAAAAATATACACCAAAAAATTTTGCAAGTACAAAAGATTGAAGACAGCAGAAAGATGGAATTCCAAAAAGAATTCATTCTTACACCTTACAATTATTTTGCACGGAAGGATAAAATAACCATACATATCTGATCTAGAGGGTTGTATAGGTTAACCTTGAATACATATATAGAACTGACATCAGCAATAGAAAAATCCAAGTACTTAAATCGCATGGATGAGGCACTTGGAACAATTTGAAGTCTTATTTCTCTCGATCTCCTTTTTCATATATCTTCCTGTAAGAATCCCAATGAAGCTTGGACCACCTTGGAAGGGCTCTTTGGAAAATAGGATGAGATGAGGGGACACATGTTGGAGGTGGATATGCTCACATTAGATCCAAAAAGCTTCGAGAATATCTAAGATTTCTTTACAAAATTCAAGGATTTACTGTCGCAACTCAAAGCTTGCGGGGTTGATAAATCGAAGGAGGAGAAACAAATGGTTCTCACCATTCTCTACAAGCTTGGTCCTGAATTCTCTATATTCATATCGACATTCCATACTGTCAGATTCGCCTCTGGAGCCACCTGGAAGATTCCTTCTCTTGAGGACTTTATCGAATCCCTGACACAAGAGCAAACCAATCTCATCAACATGGGCGCAATCAAAGGCCCAAGGGCGCATGCACTCACTGTGCATGATGGAAGCCACAAATATAAGAAATCTAAATATAAAGATAAGAGGAAATCTCATGCACATATGAAGAAGGAAGGGTACACAAAAACCTTCACCGATGCCTCCGGATCTAAAGGAGAAAAGGGAAGAAAAGGAGAGAAATGCGCATACTGTCACAAAGGATTCCATTCGGAATCTGCATGCATGCAAAAAAAAATAGATCTGATGTCTAAAATACTTCAGAAAAACAACCTTGGAGATCACATCCATGAGGGTGCAAAGAAGAAGAAGCCAGAAGATCCAAATTCCAAGAAAGACAATTCTAGCCATGCCTTGATTGCCATCAACTCCTCTCCCGATGCTTGGATCGTAGATTCAGGAGCATCACATCACATGGATGCCTCGGAAGCAATCTATTATTCATTGGATGCATGCAAAGGTTCTCCTATTCTGATGGGGGAAAACTCTTCTGTCGAAGTCACCGGCAAAGGAAGGATTGAACTCACCAATGGAAGCTTTGAGAACATGTTGTATGTTCCCAAACTCTCTGTCAACCTTCTCTCTGTATATCAGATGACAAATTCTGGCACCGAAAAGAAATTTGTATTCACACCAAATGTTGTGGACATACACGACGTACAAACCAACTCTAGGGTTGCTACCAGTGAGGTAAATCATCAGTCTAGATTGTATACATTTTATGAATTCATTGAACCTGATTCTGCTTTACTGCTTACTCATGTTGATGAACGTAGTAGGATATGGCACGAAAGGTTTGGACATTTGAATTTCAGACACATGCAACAACTTACCAAGCACAGATTAGTTGGTGGTCTACCAGACATCCATTTCTCCAAGGGAGTATGTGAGGGATGTGTTCTCAGGAAACACCCTCAAGAGAAATTCGACAAAGGAAAGTCTCAGCGAGCTTCCGCACCTTTGAATCTGATCCACAGTGACCTTATGGGTCCTTTTCCACATCCAACCATCAGCAAATCAAGGCTTGTTCTCATTTTTGTTGATGATTTCTCACATTTTACTTGGATCTACTTTATTAGGAAAAAATTCAAGGTCTTTCAACACCTCAAAGATTTCAAAGCCTTGGTTGAGACATAGTCCGAAAAGAATATCAAAGTCCTCTGAACTGATAATGGGGGAGAGTATGTGAATCATGAGATCCATAATCTTTTCCATGAGGCAAAGATTCAGTTGCAGCATATAGTTCCCTATACTCCGCAGCAAAATGGACTTGTTGAGAGGAAAAACCGATCTCTAAAGGAGATGGCCTCTTGCATGTTGCATGCAAAGTCACTACTACAGAGACTATGGGCCGAAGCACTTAATTGTGCAACATACATCCAAAACAGATCTCCCCATAGATCTGTCAAGGATAACACCCCCTACAAGGCTTGGAGCGGCCTCAAACTGAAAGTGACCCACTTTCGCATTTTTGGTTCTCGTGCATGGGCCCAGATTCCCTCTGAAAAGAGGAAGGAACTTGATCCAGAGAGCACTGAGTGCATTTTTGTTGGATACCCTGACGGTGTGAATGGATATCATCTTATTGATATTTCCTCAGACCGACTCATCATTGAGCGTAGTGTCCAATTCGAGGAAAGTGTCTCGCATGTACCTCAACAGTTGCATGTAGATACCTTCACTCTTCCATCTGTCTGAGATGATGAGCATGCACATGACGAATCTTCTTTGAATGAGATTTTTGATTCAGAGGACTCGGATGATTCAGATTCAGATTCAAAGTCAGCACAGTTGGATGCAGAGTCAGATCATCCAGATGCAGTTGCAGAGCCAGAGAAGAGGCCCAAGTGGGCATGGACTACTCTTCAAGATATAGGGGATCTCGTCGGTGATCCAACCGATACTAGGAGGACTCGATCTGATTTCGAGGAGCCTCCTTTTGCACTCACTGCCATTGAACCATTGCCTTTGAGGCATATTTTCTTGGTTCGGTCTTCAGATCCACATTCTTATGGCAAGGCTGTTGGAAATCCCTTTTGGGAATCCGCCATGCAAGAGGAGTACAACTCCCTCCTTGAGAACCAGACTTGGGATCTGGTTCCCCTTCCTTTTGGGAGGAAACTTGTCATATGCAGATGGGTCTACAGGACTAAGAGCGCAGTGGATGGAGAGATCATCAGATACAAATCTAGGCTTGTCGCTAAAGGCTTTCATTAGGTTCATGGTATTGACTATGATGAGACCTTTGCTCCAATAGAGAACATGGATTCCATACGATTGGCACTTTCCATTGTGGCAGCCAAGGGATGGGAAGTCCATCAAATGGATTTGAAGAATGAATTTCTTCACAGTGATCTCTCTGAGGAGATCTACATGGAGCAGCCCCAGGGATTTATGCAGGAATCATCTTTTGTTTTTTGATTGAAGAAGTCACTTTATGGCCTCAAGCAGGCTCCGAGGTCATGGTATGCCAAGATGTACTCCTACATGTTGTCACAGAACTTTGTACGTTTTAAACCATACCTGAATGTATACATGCTCAGGACAGTTGATTCGCTTCTACTTTTAGTTCTATATGTCGATGATTTGTTGGTCACCGGTTTCTCGACTTCAGCGATTGCTACAGTCAAGAGGATTCTTCATGACAGGTTTTTGATGACAGACATGAGTCCGCTACACTTCTTCCTTGGACTCGAGATCAGTCAGGATGAATCAGGCATCAAACTGTCTCAAGCCAAGTATGCACGAGATCTCCTTGAGAGATTTCACATGACAGACTGCAAGTATTCTCTGACTCCTTTTCTATCAGGAGTCAAACTTGAGGATGGCGAGGAGACTCCACTGGTTGATAGCACATTGTACAGATAGCTAGTGGGGAGCTTGTTGTAACTCACACACTCCAGACCAGACCTCTCCTATGCAGTTGGCATAGTTTCTAGGTTCATGCAGGAGCCACATGAGCTACATTGGAAAGATTCAAAGTGTATCCTTCGATACGTACAGGGCACCATCACCTTTGGGATTCATTATGCAGCAAAATCTACATTAGATCTCATTGGGTTTACTGATTCCAACTTGATTGGTGATAACATTGATCGCAAGTCCACATCTAGTTACTCACTCATTCTTGGTTCTAGGCCTATCTGTTGGTTGAGCAAGAAGCAAGTTTCCATTGCTCTATCTTCAGCTGAGGCAGAGTACAGAGGGGTAGTTAACATAACCATTCAGGCTATGTGGCTACAACATTTTCTCACTTAGTTGGGCATTCAATTTCATCAGTCGATCGTCATCTTGTGTGACAACCAGAGAACTCTGAAGTTCTCCATAGATCCAATTCAGAGGTAGCAGACGAAGCACATTGAGATCCACATGCACTACATCCGGGACTTAGTACATGAGGGGATCATCGACTTATAGTTCTATCCTTCAGCAAAACATATGGCAGACATCTTCACCAAGACCTTCACTGAGCAGAAGTTCCATTCTCTGCGAAGTCGTCTTGAAGTGAAGGACACGTCTTCTTTTTACATACATTGTACCTTGAGGGGGGGGGGGTTCCCATGAGGTTTCCTCACTTTATTTTCAGTGTATCTTTTTTACTTGGGTACCTGACATGGAATTCCCTGGACCCAATCTTTATTTTCACCATGGTGATGTTTAGGGGGGGTATTGGAGTTACTTCACACACACCTAGGATTTCTTTTTCCTAAGGTTTTTCCTTGTTTATTAGTTATAATTAGTCATTATCTAGTCTCATATAATTTAGGGGAGAATATTCCACCTGGATAATATTCTCTTTCAGTTGATACTTCAGTTTGACTAGTTGAGTTGAGTTTAGATGTTGCATTGGTTTTGTCACCATGCAACAATGGGATCATCACCATGCTAATTTTAACTTTCCTTGGTATCATCACCAGAGTGGCGCATTAGCCTTGATTCCCTAAGTTAACTTCTCACTACTCTTTATTCAGTCAGTTAACTGAAGACTAGTTGACTAGTTAACTCAACTAGGTGGCAGTTCACTCCCGTAACTGCCTAGGAGACTAGACTAGGTGGCAGTTCACTCCCGTAATTGTTGGTGTGTATCCAGATCACTCTAGACCACCACTATGGCGCATTGGTTATCCTCAAGTTGAACTCATTGAGTTAAGCAAAGTATATCATGTGTAAACTATTCATTTTTCAAAACGGTTAATGAGAATTCTTCCATTCTTTCTCTCCTTCTTCTTTCTCCAATTCTCTCTGCAAATGTGTGTATTATTGTTTAGCTAGATATATTATGTGCAGGGTCAACACATTTACATGATGCTTGGAAAATCAGGAAAGAATCTGTTGTGGAAATTAGAGATGTGTCGAGCTCTAAAACATCCAAAGCCAAAGGGAAAATAGTTGAACAAGTAGACACCCAGGGAGTGAAAGCAAGGGATGAAGAGAAAGGAGGTTTTACAAAAAATTCCAAAACTTGGGC
>ML791838.1:399010-420843 GCA_009831015.1 Picea engelmannii
AAAAAAAAAAACAACCAGGCGGACGACATGCTAGATAAAGAAATCAAAGCAAGACAAGGCAAAGAAGCAAACATAATCATCAAATATGTGAGAGATTATGGAAAAAAATGAATGTACTCTCGATCTTGCAAATGTACTCTCGATCTTGCAAGTAACTTTTTGAAGGACAAGATGTTTTGGCAAGGTCGAAATTTCCAAGCATGGAGGGTGGGTAAGCCTAGTGACGAGAAAACTAAGCCCATAAAAGTCATCATGTCAAGCACATGTGACAAGCAAATTCTCCTAGGCAAGAAGCAACTCTTGAGAGGCTCTCACTTTTTTCTAGACGAAGATTTAGCTATTAGACAGCTAGAGGAAAGAAGGGAAGAGATGTCAAAGGTTAGGACAGCAGGGGATGAGGGAAAAAGGGCATGGTTGTTCAAAGGCAAAGTTGTTATTTCCTTTTTTGGCCCTCATTCTAAAATAGGACAGCAAGGTGGTAGACAAGAAGCAACAAAAAAATTGTTAGCATGAAACTATGCAACAAGGACAGTATAGGAAAATAGGGGCGAATATTCAATTTTGAGTCTTGTAGGCCAAAACAAATAGCAATCGGATTCTACCCAGGTTTTATTAAGACTAGTTTGTTTGAACTGCAGAGGTTATCCTTGGAGGCAGGGACCTAGGTTAGGGCCTATCGCGGAAGATAGAGACATAATTTGTCTCTTGAAAACACATGAGAATGAAGGGTGAAAGACACCTTTGTTTGAAGGGTATTTGAAGATGGCAGTGTGGAACAAGGCAGTTGAGAATGGTAAAGAACACAAGGGTATCATGGTCTTAGTGAGGAAAAAAAAGGTTGTCTCATTCAGTTAGAAAGAGAAGACTTGAATAAACAATTCATTTGGTTTAAAATCTCAGAAAATGGAAACATCATCAGAATTGCAGCATGTTGTTTTGCTCCACAAGTTTCAAAAAATTACAAAAGTAGGGGGCTCAACCACAAAGACCCCTTTGCAGCCTTAAAAATTGATATTGCAGCGTACTCTCAACTAAGTGAATTCTTTGTAGTGGGTTATTTCAATGCTAGGACTACAAGTGAACAAGCTAGTATTCTTCACTGTAAGGAAGATTGCAATCCCATTAGGCTTACAGAAGAAAGAAATCATCAGTGGACAAGAGTTTCAGAGGACAACAAAAGTTGAAACCTTTTTGGGGAACAACTACTTACCCTATGTGGGGAATTTGACGTAGTCATTTGTAATGGATTGCCTAGATGGGTGAATTCTGGTAATTTCACTTGCAATACCTACAATGGTGCAAGTGTAGTGGATTATGCAATTTGCTCGCATGGATTTTGTGAGAAAATGGAGGAAGTTTTGATTGGTGAACAATTCTGGGAGTTGAAATATGATCATAGACCGGTCTATTTAAGTTTCACTTGGACTGAACATCAGTAGTGTGGGATGAAAAATCAGTGCATTCAGCAACCTCCTTCAAAGGACACAACTATTTTGACTCAAAAAAATTGTAATACCTTCAAGATAGTGCTAGAGAGGTTGTTTAACAAGGAGAAAATTATGTCTCGGGGCCTCCATAGTCATGAGATAACAAATTAAATTCAAAGTGTACTTGTAGAATGAAAAAGAGAAAAAAACAGGAAATCTGAAACAAATTGTTTTCCAGTTAATGCTTGGTTTGATGAGGAATGAAAAACAGCAAGGAAAAATTTGAAAGATTCGAGCCAGAAAGAAATAAACTTAAAAGCATACAAGCTGATTGTAAGAAAGAAAAAAGTTGATTTCATGATCTCAAGGAGGGAGGAACTAATCCTCCTGGGGGGGAATAACCCCAAGTTATTTTGGAAGGAACTTCAAACGAGAAAAAAAAAAACTAAAAATAATATCACAACTTATCAGTGGTTCGAGTATGCAAAGCANTCTAGAGTAGGGTTCGAAAACTCTTTCACCTCACATTATGAAAAATTTCAACAACATCATCCAACAAGGATTCTCTACAAATTGGACAACGAGCCTAACAATACCACTTTTCAAGAGTGGTGATGTCAATAATCCCTCCAACTATAGAACCATAATGATAAACCCTTTGTTTGCAAAGTTATTCTGAAGTATGCTAGAAAATAGAATTAGCAAGTTTGTGGAAGAAGGAGATAAGTGTGTTAAAGGGAAAGAAGGTTTCAGACCTAAACACTCCATGATTGATCACGGTATAACTCTAAGGCACATCATTGAAAAAGTGTGGGAGAAAAAAGAGGAAGCCTTTTGTTTCTTTATCGATTTCAAAAAATCTTTTGACACAGTCTCTAGAGATAAGATTTGGCATAGAGTGGAGAAACTTGGGGTTCCTATGCATCTTAGAGCAGTTTTCCATAGGCTATATGAGAAGGTTAAAGTCAAAATCAAAAATTCAATTGGTATCTTCGGAAGTTTTAGGAGTGATATCTGGGTCAAACAATGGTTCTCATTGTCCCCTACCCTTTTTGGTTTATATATAGACAAACTTGAAGAGTGGTTAAACTTACATGACGGTGATGGTGCTCTTTTGGGTGAGTTTGTGATAAGGCTTATTTTGTATGCAGATGACCTTATTTAGATTTCTAAATCTTCTCTTGGGTTGAAAGAACACTTAATTTCTCTTGAGCACTTTTGTAGATAGTGGGGATGCAAGTCAATACTAGCAAGATGAAAGTGGTGGTTTTCTCTAGCAAAATAAAACGTAATCAACATAAGTTATACTTTGAAGGCAACACTCTTGAAGAAGTGGAAGATTACAAATACCTCGGAATTGACTTCAACAAAAATATAAGTCCAAAACAAAGTCTGGGAAGTGGAGATATTATTGATTTAAAATAAGCCTTTTTTAAGGGTTTTTTCTAAGAAGGTCATGAATTTCGCAAATTAGATATATTTCAATGGAGTGTGCAGATTTCAGTCAAACCACTACCACTAGATCTAGAGAATTTGTGGAATTTCGAAATTGGGGTCATAATATCCAATTCAAGAACTATAGCAGAAGTTATGATCATTTTACATTTTCGGCCTCAAACCCTACCTTTCACAAGTTTTTGCTGGTGATTTTAAGATCTTTTTCTTGGGTTAGCAAGATCATAAATTTTTAAATTTTTTTAGAGACATGTTCCAACATCTTTAAATAACACACTGATCTATCATTCACTGGGTAAAACTACAATAGGGGAAGAATACACACAGGAAATATAAGTGGAATCACATTGTTGAAAACCCTTGTAACCCATGTTGGTACCCCTTCAAGTAGTATTGCATCATATAGTACCTATATACAGAATATCACTTCTACGTACCCTTGCGTATATAGGAATTCCCCCAGGTATACACGAAACTAGATTTATATAAGCTAATTGGTCCTCTTTTTTCTCTAGTACATTGAGAACGACACTCGAGGAAACCACTCTCTAGTACCTTGGTAGTCTAGTAGTACGACTAAGGGCATGGTTGAGCCTCCTTAGTTAGTACCTAAGATATTGAGTTGAGTACTACTGTTGGACCTCGCGCGTATATCAGATAGCTATTGCACCTTACACTCCCTTGTCCTCACGACCCAGTACTTTTCCAATGATCTCACCCATGAAGGATAATACTTATAAACCACCTCATACTTCACTAGACAACATGAGAACCCGCTCTACTACAAGTAGGTTGGACTCTGTGGAAGGTCAGCTTAAGAAACTTGGGGAGAACATAAATGGGTTGAATGAGAAGTGGGATGATAAGTTGGATGAAAAATCGGATGAGAAGTTAGTCGACTTGGAAGAAAGATTGATTGTGAAGTTGGTGCCTCAAATATCTAGAGGCATACCAGAAAAAGAAAACACTGGAATGCAAAACACATTGAGACACACTGATCCAGGTGGATATTGGTGGCCACCCACCTATTCCACCTAGACCCCCACCATTGCTTCTTTCATTTTTTCAGTTTCTGCACAGTTTACTATTTTTAGCAGTTTTTCGGGTCCTGAACTTCCGGAGCCGTTTTGAGGCCTTAAACGACGTTTTTTGGGAAAACAGAGAGCAACAAGGATCATATATTTGTTTCTCACTCAAAATTTGTATTCCTCGGATAGATCTTTCTAACGAGGTATGGAATGCATTAAACGGAGATCGTATGCCAAAGTTACGTCCCCGGGAAGCTGATGTACCAACTTACCCAAACGGGGCCCATAGTCTTGGCGTTTCGTCTCCTAGGGTTAGGTATTTGGATGTTTAGGGTTTTCCATTGTTTCTCAATAATAGTAGGCCTTCGAGCCTCATTGTAACACAGTTCAGAGGCCAGTGGCCACCACATCTCTTCTCAGAGATAAGCTACCAGTGCCCTAGCTAGTTTATTTCCATTCTGTCTGTAAGCATATTTCAGTCTTTTGTTATTAATGAAATGAAGTCTTATTTCCACTGCATCTCTGTGTTTATGTCTATTTCTGTTATTAATGAAATGAAGTCTTATTCCAGGACATCCTATCAAAATGTTGCTCGAGGAGGCCCTCGAGAAACAAAGGAATGCGATGATGGACAACTTTGCCCAGATTCTTCAACGGATTCCCACTGGCAGTGCATCGACATCCAACAACCACTCTGGAGGCACCACTCCTTTTAAGGTACAAGTAAACTTTGACATTCCCATATTTGAGGGCCAAATAGATGCAGATGTTGTAGATAGATGGTTGAATATGTTAGAAGGATATTTCTTAGTTCATGACTTTTCCGACCGAGAAAAGATTATTTTTGCACTCCTCAAAGTCGCCCCCCATGTCAAGGACTGGTGGGAAACCTACTCAGAGCAACAGGACGAGGGAGAACCCTCTCTGTTCTTGGCCACACCCACTTGGAATTCTTTCCGAGACACCATCAAGGAACGATGTTATCCTGTGGGGAGCTATGAGGACAAATACATACAATGGACTACGTTGCGACAGAAAAGGGACCAAGATGTGCATGAGATGACGAATATGTCTCATACCCTACACACAAAGTTGGGTATCAAAGATTCAGAGAAACATTTGGTGTTAAAGTACCGCAGTTATCTACACAGATACATTCAAGAGGAAGTGGAGTTCCTCGACATCTCCTCTCTTG
Organism: Picea engelmannii; assembly: GCA_009831015.1. NCBI lineage: Eukaryota > Viridiplantae > Streptophyta > Pinopsida > Pinales > Pinaceae > Picea > Picea engelmannii. Next base: position 404,116 of record ML791838.1, read on the forward strand.
GTGTGGCATACCAATATGCTGCCAAGATTGAGCAGAAATTCAAACAGAAGAGGCGAGACTTTGGGTTTGAAAATCAGAAGCAAGGGAAAGGTAACCCCAAACCGCAGAACAAAGGACCAAGACAAGGTCAAGAAGCCTAGGACAATGCGCCAAATCCACAAGAAAAGAACAACACCACGAAGCCAAAAAAGGACACGAGGAAGTGGTGTGAGTTCCATAAGAGCTCCACTCACAACACAAGTGAGTGTCAGGCCAAGCAGTCACTGGTAGCCGAGTTGAAGGCTTCTAAATCGGATGCATGATCTGAGTCTGAATCTGAACTGGACAAGGGGAATGACAGGGGGAAGCAAATTATCGATGCGGAGCCCAACGCCATTGTTTCCACCATGAAGATCCATAAGGAGGAACCAGAAGATCCAGAGGAGGCAAAACGTCTCTTCCATTCCAAGATGTGGTTAAAGGGTTCCCCATTGCAGTTCATTGTTGACAGCGGGAGCCAGAAGTACCTCATCTCGGTAGAGGTTGTGAAGCGGCTGGGCCTGCTGACCACAACACACCCACAACCATACACAATTGGATGGTTGCACCAAGGATGGGACCTCCACGTCAGTCAACAATGTCGCCTTCCCTACAGCATCAAGCCCTTCATGGATGAGGTATTATGTGACATTTCTCCTCTTGATGTTTCTGATGTATTATTAGGCCAACCATACTTGTGGAAGCGACATGTTGTGTATGAGTACAGGCCTCGTGCTGTTATTATCACTTTGGGCAATAAGTTGTACAGGATACCGGAGATAGCACCACCTACCACCATCTCTTTGGTTACTGCAAAACAATGCAGTAAGCTCATTTCCAAAACCAGGAAATTTGTTTTCCTGATGATCCACCCTTAGGGAAAGAGGAAGATTGTGGCCATGACCTCTAGACAGGGCCCCACTACATGAAAACAACAGATGGATAAGGTCGTGGAGGAGTACGAGGACATCTTCACCTCCCCCGCAGGGGTGCCTCTACACTGCCAGGTCAAGAACCCCATTGACCTGACCCCAGGTGCGTCGCTACCAAATGGACCCATCTATCGGCGCTCTGTTCTAGAGAATGACGAAATCAAGAGGCAGTTTCAGGAGTTGTTGCAGAAAGGTCACATCTGGCTGATTTCATCACCCTGTGGGAGCCTGATCGTGTTGGTGCAGAAGAAGGATGGGACTTGGATACTTTGCATTGACTATCGGGCACTGAACAAGATCATTGTCTGGAATAGGTACCCGATCCCACAGATTGATGACCTTCTGGACCAACTCAAGGGGGGAAAATATTTTAGCAAGATTGACTTGAAGTCTGGGTATCACCAGGTACCAATCGAACCCTCTGATGTGTGGAAGACTACATTCAAATCCAAGGAGGGCCTTTTCGAATGGTTGGTCATGCCTTTCGGGTTGATGAATGCCCCTGCAACCTTAATGAAGCTAATGAACGGCATCTTGTGGCCATTCACCAACTCATTTGTAGTAGTGTACTTGGATGACATTCTGATCTTCAGCCAGACTTGGGAAGAGCACCTCCACCACATCCGACAGGTCCTCCAAACACTGCAGCAACACAAGTTGTGTGCCAATTTGGAGAAATGCACTTTTAGCATGACCCAGGTTCAGTATCTGGGATACATTATTGATGAGAAAGGGGTGCATGTGGATCCAGCAAAGATCCAAGTCATTCGGGATTGGCCAGCCCAAACCACCCTAACAGAGCTCCGCATCTTTTTAGGTCTTGCCAATTTCTACCACAGGTTTGTGTTGGGATTCTCTCATATCACTTGGCCCTTGAGTCAAGTCACCAAGGGAGGAGCTAAAGCAAAATTCTTTTGGTCTGAATCTCAACATAAGGTGTTCGAGGAATTGAAGCATTGCCTCTGCTCTGCACCAGTGCTCACATTACCAGACTTGCAACAACCATTTGAGATCGAGACAGATGCCTTTGACTATGCTATTGGGGCAGTTCTTACTCAACATGGGCATCCAATGGCATATCATAGTGAGACACTTTTCGACACAGTCCGGAAGTATCCCACTTATGACAAAGAAATGTATTCCATTGTGCAGGCTTGTCGGCAATGGAAGCATTACATTTTGGGAAAGGAAATGGTCATCCACACAGACCACCGACCCCTATAGTTCATACAGACACAAGGGAAGTTGCAGAATGATCGCCATCAGAAGTGGTCCACATACCTACAACAGTTTCATTTGAACATTAAGTACAAAAAAGGTAGCACCAATAATGTTGCAAACTGCCTCAGTCGACCACCCATCATGGCGCTAACCACTGTGCTCAACTCTTATGGGCACGAGACTTCTGATTGGTCGCTTCTCTACACAAGTGATCCAGAATTCAGCCACACATACAATACACTCTTAGAGGGTAAGCAAATTCCAAATTTTCACCTCCAGGATGCCCTGCTTTGTCACCTGGGACACCTTTGTGTTCCTTCAAGCGAGCGTTCCAAGATGATTTGGGAGGCGCTCTACAGTCGGGTCGTTGGGCATTTCGGGGTCGAGAAAACCGTGGCAGTACTGCAAAAATATTTCTATTCTTCGAACCTTCGACAAGATGTCAGGAAGTACATCAAGTCCTGCACTGCTTGCGCCATTTCCAAATCGACCATCAAGAAGCAAGGCCTCTATACTCCACTTCCTACGCCCAGTCGACCTTGGGAATCCATCTCTATGGATTACATGTCGAGCCTTCCTTCTACTAAGCATGGAAATGACTGTGTTTTTGTGGTCACCGATAGATTCTCGAAGATGTCCATTATGATGGTCTACAAGAAGAATATCACAGCAGAAGCCATTGCTAAACTCTTCTTTGAACGAGTGTCGGTACACTTTGGGATCCCACAGTCTATCATCTCAGATCGGGGCAGTAGGTTCCTCAGTACATTTTGGTCTAGCCTCTGGTCGATGCTGGACACCAAGCTCACCAAGTCCACAACTTTCCATCCGCAAACTGATGGCCAGACAGAGGTTGTCAATCGGATGATCGTACACATTCTGTGCATGTACAATTCAAAGCATCCACGCACATGGGATGAGAGACTCCCCTATGTACAACATAGCTACAATCGGGCTCTCCATAGCTTAACCATCCACAACCCCTTTCAAGTGGGCTTGGGATTCCAACCACTATGTCCCATTGACACAGCCATGCCATTTGTGGCTACTAAGGAAGGTTCAAATCATGTCCAGTCTAAGGCTAACAAGGCAAACAGCTTCATTGAGCACATTCAACACATCCGTCAACAGGTTCATGACATCTTGGATAGAATCAATGCTAAGTACAAGCAGCGACATGATCAACATTGGGTGCCACACAACTTCTAGGTGGGCGACAAAGTGTGCCTGAATTTGAAAAATGAGCGCCTCGCTAGACCCCACCGCAAGCTTCGTCCGCTCTGATATGGTCCGTACACCCTCACCAAGGTTGTAGGGGAAAATTCCTTTGAGCTTAGCATTCCACCATTCCTTGGTCTGCACCCAGTGTTCAATGTGGACCGCTTTCGGGCCTACTTTCCACCTCTACTAAACACATCCGACATGGCAGAACAACTCACACCAATAGAGTTAAATCCAGACTGCATGGAACAAGCCAGAACTGATCAGATCATGGATACACAGATCAAGCACACCCGAAAACAAAGGATACCGCTATATCGAGTTGTCAAAGCAGGCCAACTCCTTCACCAAGGCAAGTGGCTCACCAGGGCCCAAGTTCAGCAGAAGTTTCCTCATCTCATGGAGGAACTCAACGCAATGGGGACCATTGCTTCCTAAGGGGGGAGGAATGATCCAGGTGGATATTATTGGCCACCCACCTATTCCACCTAGACCCCTACCATTGCTTCTTTCATTTTTTCAGTTTCCGCAGAGTTTCCTATTTTTAGGAGTTTTTCAGGTCCTGAACTTCCGGAGCCGTTTTGAGGCCTTAAATGACGTTTTTTGGGAAAACAAGGAGCAACATGGATCATAGGCCATGTTTCTCATGCAAACGTTGTAGTCCTCGGATAGATCTTTCTAACAAGGTATGGAACGCGTCAAACGAAGATCGTATGCCAAAGTTACGTCCCCAGGAAGTTGATGTACCAACTTACCCAAACGGGGCCCATAGTCTTGGTGTTTTGTCTCCTAGGGTTAGGTCTTTGGATGTTTAGGGTTTTCCATTGTTTTTCAATAATAATAGGCCTTCAAGCCTCATTGTAACATAGTTCAAAGGCCAATAGCCGCCACATCTCTTCTCAGAGATAAGCTACCAGCGCCCTAGCTAGTTTATTTTCATTATGTCTGTAAGCATATTTCAGTCATTTGTTATTAATGAAATGAAGTCTTATTTCCGCTACATCTTTGTGTTTATGTGTATTTTTGTATTTCATTGTGTTCCTACATAAATCTAGATCACACACCATGAATAAAATTCTAACTTGGGACTATTTATCCACTCACAACCCTTTTCGATTCTTCACAACAATAGATCAATGGATAATAACATATGACACCATTCTCCTAAGGTGGACCTAAACAAGTTTGATGGTTATGTCCCGTCGAAATAGATCACCCGAATGGAACATTACTTCTCCCTCCATGGATTTACTGATGGCATGATGAAACTCAGGGTGGGGGTCCCATATCTAGATATGTAACAATGGCAATGGTCGGAATGGCATAAAAAAACATCTTCGGGTTACATCGCATGGAGTCGGTTTGTTAAAGTTATCCATGAATGTTTCGATAAAGATACTCACTATTTGGGGTGGCTTACCAAGTTACGCAAAATAGGCTTATTCATTGACTTTATGGCAACCTTTGAGAAATTATCCATTCGTACAGAGAACTTAACCGATTATTTCTATAAATAATTTGCATTAGTGCCCTCAAGGAGCATATTCAAGCACAAATACGATTGAAACATCATGCTACATGGTTGGAAGCGACTTAGAGGACCCTAGAAGAAGAGACAATGTTCAATGCACAAACAAAAAAACTAGCCTTTATTCCCCGCATTCATCCTCCATAGAGTAATTCCCCAAGTGAAACTCCTACTCATCCATTGAAAGTACAAAGGTTGTCTCCAACAAAAATGGCATAGTTCCAAACACCTCATTGTTGCTATAATTGTGATGAAAAATATGCTCTAGGCCATCGATGTAAAGAACAAAAATTGTTCCAAATTTATATGACCACTCAGGCGTTGACTGAAGACACAACTACCAAAGATACACTAGATTTACAAATTCAAGACACCAACTCTCAAACTCAGATGGATATTGAATCTACATTCTGTCATGAAGAACCCCTAATCTCCCTACATGCATTATTGGGCATTTCAATTCCACAAACCTTGAAACTCAAAGGCTACAACAAGCACAGGAAATTCATAGTCCTAGTGGATAGTGGCAGTACTCACAAGAAAGTAGAAAAATAAACCCATTGTTTTGTACACCTTGTGGACAACTTTCAAATCATAATCACCAATGGAGGTACGTTGAAACGTGGGGGGAAATGTGAAAATGTAAAACTCCATATGGAAGACTATCAACTCAAAACCCATCTATTTTCCAATAATACGGTTGGTTGTGATATAATATTGGGGGGGGAATAGCTACACATGTTGGGATTGTCGATGTTTGGGTAGCATTGGAAATACATTCTACTAGATTGATAATTAATAATATGATTATTAATTATTAAGCAATATTATTAATTATTAAGCAATATTATTAATTATAATATTATTAATGTAATAATATATTTATATATTAAAGTATAAAGTATAAATATAAAGTATATTTATATTATATGTATAATATAATATAAAGTATAAATATATGTGTTATCCAAGGGACGCATCTCTTCATGGATGGTCACCATATGTTCTTTATATATAGAACACTCATCATTATAATAAGACATTCACATACAATATCATCTCTTATGAAAAATCAACATGGTGTCAGAGACTCCCTCACAGGAGGGCCCAAGAAAATGAGAGTAGAGTAAAGTCTTGGGAGTGTTAAATTTATGGGGTCCTTGAAATTTCTATGTACAACATATTTACTTTTTACTCCTACCTAAATTATAGAAAGAATTCCATAAATTATGGTGGGTAGTAATTTCCAGTGAAAATGTCTAATTACCTAAATATGAGAAATGTATTGCATATTTACTTCTACCTATATTTATGCAAAGAATCACATGAATTATGGAGGAACAATTTAACAAAGTCAAATACTATGTGGATGGATTATAACCAAATTAATCTTTGGGTAGCTATAGGAGGTACTCTCCAACTATTTATAAGAACGAAAATTTAATTTAATTTTCAAAGAGACGTGTCTTTTTGGATCAATTTAATATTGCTATAAAATGACACAACAATAGACACGCATATTTTTCTCTCTCACGCGTGGGAAGTGATCTAAGGAAGAGGCCAAAGTTTCTAAGTAGTTGAAATTTTCCGAGTGTAATTACTTAGTGATGTTCTAGAGTTCACTAAAGTAATTACCACTTGCAGAAAATTGTGCTTGTCTAATTTAACACTAGAAAATAAACATGGTTATCCATATGACATCGAGTATATGATGGATGTGTGTTAGTAGAAGACGTATCATTTCAAGGGTCATTGTATATAGTTGTGCATAAGATAAATTGATCTCCTCTAGGAGATGTTTTTTGTTGATCTTGATTCTTGTTCCGGGCACGTCACAAGTAATAGCTCTGAGAAGGAGCCATAATGATAGTTGCAAGAAGAAACATGAAGCAATACTATCCATACATAGAGTTGTGCACATCCATGTAATGAAGAATAAGAGGAGGTCATCACATGAAAAGGGAGTGTTGATATTTTATGTAATTTCGGAAGTTATTCTTAAGTGTTAATGTTTCAGCATCAGGATGACATTCTCACAGGATTGGTCATGGTAATTTGACCAATGGATAATGGCCCTAGCATAGTCTTCTAAGGACATAAGACTCAAAGTACATGGCTTTCAACATCCAGAAGGACCGAAATTATTCATGTGGCACAGATGGAACCTGATTAGGAAGAATGGTCCTTGTAGTCACAGAACACTTCGTTGAGTACGTGACAACTGTGGGACACTCAATGTGCATATTGAAGAAGGATTTATATGAATTAAAGTAAGCACCCAAATCATGGTGTGTAAAATCTCATCTCAGAGTGTAAGAGAAAAAAAAAACTCGTTGTTGAGTTTGAGAAGAAATATTTCAGGTTGATGCATTACTTTTTGGGTCCCAAGGTATGGCAGAGACAGGATGGGATCTTTCTGAATCAAAGGAAGCATATAGTAGAAATCTTGAAGAGGTTCGGAATGTTGGATTGCAAGGCAATGGCCACACCTATGGTATCAAATCTGAAGTTGTTGCAGGATACAACTTTAGAGACTATGCATGTTACTTTATACAAGCAGATGGTAGGTTCATTCATGAACTTGATGAAAAAAAGACCAGATATATGTTTTTTTGTGAACACCCTGAGTCAATATATGGAGCAGCCCAAGTAGATTCATTTGGTTGTAGCAAAACATGTGATGAGGTACCTTAAGGGTACATTGGATTATGGTCTTAGGTATGTGACAGACCATGAATTCAAGTTATATGGATATTCAGATTCATATTGGGCCAACAATATTCTTGATTGGAAGAGTACTTCGACATATTTCTTCTATCTAGCCTCCAATATGGTTTCATCGAGTAGTAGGAATGATTTGTGTGTATCACTCAGTATGGTTGAGGCAAATTATGTGGCAGCATCTGCATCAAGTCGTGAAGTAGTGTGGCTTTGGAAATTGCTTACTATTGGACTGAATTTTGACTTGTAGCAATTTTTTTTATTAAGATTGATTTGTGTTCAGGATACCACCAATTCAGGATGAAAGAGACAAACATCCCTAAGATGGCCTTCAAAACACATGAAATTAATTAGGATTTTCTAGTAATGTCTTTTGATATTTGTAATGCTCCATCCACTGTCCAAAGCCTCATGAACAAGATTTGCAAACCCTCCCTACGCAATTTTGTGCTAGTACTCTTCAATGATATCTTGATCTATAGTAAATCATGGGAATCACACATAGAGCATGTTGATAAATCCTTGCAAATTTTGAGAGACAACCAATTATTCGTGAAGCACTCCAAATGTGTTTTTGGGGCTCCCGAGGTTGAACACTTGTGTCACATTGTAATTCAAGAGAGAGTGTGAGTTGATCCCAAGAAAGTGGTAGTTATGCAATATTGGCCCTATCCCAAAATAGTAAAGAGCTTGAGGGCATTTTTAGGACTTACAGACTACTACAAGAAATTTGCGAAAAATTATGGCAAAATTGTAGCTCCCCTTACTTCACTCTTTAAAAATAATGTTTTTTTTGGATTGATGTAGCAACAAAATCCTTTGCTACTTTAAAGGATGCCATGTCCACTACTCTAGTATTAGCAGCGTCTGACTTTAATAATAATTTTGTCTTAGAATGTGATGCCTTAGGCGGAGGTCCTGGAGAAGTATTCATGCAAGGACTCCCCTTTCCATTCACCGGTAAGAAATTGTGTGACCTAAATTTGGGAAAATCCACATATGAGAAGGAACTTATGGCTATCCTTCATGCAGTGGATACTTGGAGGACTTATCTCATATATGGGAATTTTTAGATCAAGACTGACTATCATAGTTTGAAGTACTTCCTCAAACAATGGTTGTCTTCATCAGATCAACATAAATGGGTCGCCAAGATGTTGGGGTATGATTATGAGATCATATATAAGAAGGGTAAAGATAATGGTGTGGCTAATTATTTATCCAGACAAATTAAGGAGGATGGGTCTCTCCTTGACTTATCATTACTGAGTCTAGGACGGTTCGAGGAAGCCTATAGGGAATGGCTAGAAAATAGTACTTTAAGGCATCTCATCCAATGGCTTCAAGTAGATCCCAATCCACCTAAAAGTTATGCATGCCAACAAGATACACTGCAGTATAAAGTGTGCATTGTTTTGGAAAAATATTCGACCCTAAAACAACGAGTCTTAGAGGGGCTACATTCATCATCGATACCAGGTCACTTTGGCTTTCATAAAACCTATGAATGAACTATGCATTGATTCTTCTAGGAATGCATGAAAACAAATATCCAGGATTTTGTAGCATCCTATGATGCTTTCCAACAAAAAAAGGGAGATACGATGAAGATATCAGAGGCGTTGCAACCACTACCAATCCCAACACAAATCCAGACAGACATTCCAATGGATTTTATTGTGGGACTCCCAAATGCAAGCAACAAATCAGTCATCATGGTGGTTGTTGACCATCTTTCAAAAGCTACTCATTTTTGTGCCCTAGCTCATCCTTTCACTCCTTCTTGAGTTGCCCAAACCTTCATGGATCAAATCTTCAAGCTACATGGTATGCCAACTTCCATTGTCTTGGATCGAGACCCCACATTCACTAGAAAATTTTGGTTTAAACTCCAAGGTACACAGTTGAATATGAGCACTGCATATCGTCATCAAATTGATGGTTAAATAAAAGTGGTCAACAAGACTTGCTTAGAAACCTATTTGAGATGATTTTCTTCCGAAAAAAATCACCAATGGACACAATGGCTTCCCCTTACCGAATGGTGGTACAATACCACTTATCATGGAGCTACCAAAAGGACACCATATGAAGTTGTTTATGGCCAAAAACCCTTGTCAGTGGCATCCTATGTACCATGAACCTCCAAGGTTCATGTAGTAGATAGAACACTTCACACCGGAGAATCCATTATCTACATCCTCAAGGACAACTTGGCTATGGTGCAAAATCGAATAAAACAACAAGCTTATGAGCATAGATCCGAAGATTCTTTTTTCAAAAGGGATCAAGTGTTTCTTCGCCTACAATCTTAAGAACGAACTTCACTCGAAGATCAATTTCCCCAAAATCTAACTCCTAAGTTTTGTGGTCTCTATCAGAATATAGAATGCATTGGTTAGGTCACCTACAAGTTGGCTCTACCAACCCACTCCAAGATTCATCCAGTCTTTCATATGTCCTATTTGAAAAATATTGTGGGATCAAATTTCAAAGTGCGGACCAACCTACCATAACTTGATTAATAACATTCCATTTGGTTGCAGCCATAAGGAGTATTGGATACTAGAGAACGTCAGTTTCTCCAGCGCATGATCAGGGAAGTATTGATCGAGTGAAAAGATATGCAACCAAAAGGTGCCACATGGGAACCAACATTGTTTCTACAAAAATTTCCTTGCATTCATCCTTGAGGAAAATGTTTTTTTTAAAGGGGAGGACATGTTAGGGTCCTACCCTAACCCCCTTAGATACTTTATTAATGTGTGAGGCCACCTTCCTTGAATAAGGTCCATTAAACAGTTAGTTAATAGTCATTCATTGTAAAAAGGGTCATCTTTATTAATAAGACCTAAATTAGTTAGTAGGCCCTCATTATCAGTGGGCCATAGGTAGTTAAGATTATCTTTGGATAGTTATACATTGAATAGAAGGTTATGTAATTTTTTGTCAGGAATTATTATTGTGTTCAGAGCATTTCTCTTGGAGGTTTCCACCTTGAAGAGGCAAGTGAACATAGCTCTCTATTTTTTATTATCAAAGAGATCTTTCTTAGGGTTTATCTCTCTTTTCTCTTGTGTTCTTGGGTTTTGCACTCCATTTTATTGTTGATTTTCCAATAGAAAAAGTTAAGCATGAAGATAATTCCATTTTTAGCATTCAACCATAACCATAAATGTTTCAGCAACCAAGATCACAAGAAGAAGCACCATGCACAAGAACACAAGAAGTATCCTAGGAAACCCTTCTCAACAAGAGAAGAAAACCCAACCAAATCCTTTGCTATATTCTTCAATAGAAAGACCTTCACCACCAAGATAAACCCTAGCACACAAGAGGGTGCTCAAACTCTAGAATACTAGCACTTAAGAGAGGTGCACACTTTTCCCAAGAAAGTGTACTTGCTGAAAGTTCAAAACTCACATGAAAGATATGTTTCCTCAATGGGGAATTTACCTTTACTTATACTAACCTGAACCTGTCAACAGAAGTGTTTATTGGCACAACAGGGGCGACATCACTAGCTTATAATATAATTAATATTAACTAGATTAATTATCTTTTACATTAATTACCAGTCACATTAGGTGGGCCCGACCTGTACCCTTTACATTACAATTAGGGTTACAGGCAGGTCTCACTCTTGAACAATATAGCAAGGGATTTTGAACACCCACTAGTGCTCATCCACTAGGAGCACATCCATAGGGATGTCCATATCTCTGGCTCACTGCATTACACAGAAGAACCACTTCTTCACACGTTCACATGTTCTCGTCCACAGGCACGTCCACTCAACAGATCTCCGTTCCCATTGCCTCACACAGGAGAGTCATCTGGAGTTTCTCGTCAACTTTGTTTCTTAGAGGAGACTAATACATCATCTTCATTTATGTTCTCATGACGATGCACCCAACACTTTGGGATTTCACACGTTCACCTTGTGCTCAGCCACAGGCACGTCTAACTCAACAGATCGCCTTTCCCACTGGATAATCATCTAGAGTCTTTCTCAACTCTCTGAATGGAGGAGGTCATCTCTACGTTCCAGCTCTATCTCGGGTAGGAACCACATACCCTCTTCAGGGGCTTTCTCTTAGGTTTGTAAGCTAGAGAATATCTTCACATGGTTGCAATGATCCACAACTCACAGGTTTGTAAGCTGGAGAATGTCTCACATAGCTACAATCATAAACATTTATGTGATTGCTCTAAAGTTGTGGGGTTAAGTACACTATAGTTTAGCTATGAGAAGTTAATAAATATCTCATTGTAGTGTGAAAGAATGTGATATGAAGCTTTGACTTGATTGTGACCCTTTACAATGGAAAGTGTGGGTATCTATAGCAATCTAATCCATAAGCCATGCTACTTTGATTCACAATTTTCCCAAGTACATGTTTTCCTTTCTAAAAATACATTATTTTATAATATCATCACACATTAGCACATGTGCAAGAGCATTACAATTAATTACACTAGTGTATTTAGCTTGATATAGTCAAACTCATACATAAATTAGGGATACAAGGGTATTTTATCCCAAGCATTTTATCCCAACTCAAAACTAGTTGTGGCCAACAAAGAATACCTTGGTGTGGTGATATCCAACAAATAGGTCATTGATCTAGTTGGTGTGAACAAGATGGCTTTGTGTCCCATGGTATGGATTGTTTTAGTGAGGAAGACCTCCATATCATTATGGACAACAAGGATGACCTTGATCTGGCTAGGGACAACAAGATAGATTTTTCCCTTAGTATGGTTGTGTCCAATATGGAAGACCTTTGTCTAGTTATAGCTAGCAAGGAGGACCTTGGTCTAGTTGGGGACAAGATAGAATGTTGTTCATTGGTCTAGTTTAGATAACGTGGAAAATGTTGGTATAGTCATATCCAACAAGGAGGACCTTGATCTACTTGGGAACAATAAAGTAAATTATTATCCCTTTGACTAGTTCTATCCCATAAGGAAAGCATTGTTGAAGTCCAGGATAGTCAAGTAGAATAACTTTGTACCATTTCCAATAGTTGTAGACAATAAGGATGCCTTGATCTAAGTTGGAACTATCAAGTCATATTAGGCTTTTTCCCTTGGTTAGTTGAGAGCTAACAAGACCTAAAGTTAGTTGGAGATAGTTAGGTAGAATAACTTCATACCCTTGGATGGTTGTAGTTGATAAGGAAATCCTTAACCTAGTTGGGGATAGAAAGTTATAATAATCTCATTCCCCTAGTTGGTTAAGAGCCAAAAAGGAAGAAGTAAATCTAGTTAGGGTTAGTCAAGTAGAATAACTTTATACCCTTAGATGGTTACAGCCAATAAGGAAAGCCTTGGCGTCGGGAAAATTTTGGGCGCTAATTTTCCATGATTTTTCCAAAAAAATGATGCGGCAATTTCCATTTTATTCACCCAAATTTTATGTCATAAAAATATTTTGTTCGCAACATCGTCAAAAATTTCTAAAAATTATATAAAATCCTTTAAAAAAATTAATATTTATACAAAAATGTAATCCTTTAAAAAATTTAATATTTATACAAAAATGTCGTGAAACATTTTACGGTTGGCATTTTAAGAATTAATCATATTTGCCAAGATTTCTACAATTTAAGATCAAAATGGATACTTAAAATTTTCGACCCTTGAGTTAGTCAAAACTAACCAGACAAAAACTACATACCCTTGGTTACTTAAGAACTAATGAAAAGAGGTTGCTTAATAACTAATGAAAAGACCTAAAATGATTTGAAACAAGTAAGGTGGATTAACATTGTAAACTTTAGAACATGAAAGCCATCTAGTAACATTTAGAACTTGTTGGAGCTATCTAGGTGAGTTGGCATCTTTATCCTTCCATGGATGGGAGTTTGATAAGGATACCTTTTGATAGTTGAGACTATAAAGGTAGACCAACACTTTTATCCTTGTGTATTTGAAATAAATTTAAACTTAAGTTAGTTTAGACTTGAGAGATATGCAAACACGTTTTCCTTTAAATGACCAGGTAATTGCACGAAAATCCATGAACCATAGTGGAACAAACAAGGAAGTATAGTGTCCTTACTCTTGGTCTGAGAGGGCCAACAAGGTGCTCATAATATCATGGATGATGGTTCATAACATATTTTTCGATTTGATGCTTATGCCATCCCCACGTGTCTGACAAATGCACAATATGATTGTGTGTGAAATTGTTTTGGCATCCTTGATGATGAATTTTTGGTGAATTTGAGTCAAGGCATAATTATATATGATGTTTTTTACTCATTTATTATATGAATTCTCTTGAATAATAACATGGGGAAGTTTATCCCCACGTGTCTGACAAATGCACAATATGATTGTTGGCATTCTTGATGATGAACTTTATTAGGGCATAATTATATATGATATATAATACAAATGAATTCTCTTGAATAATAACATGGGGAAGTTTATAGAATAGTGGATTACTAATGAGTTGAGGGAAAGGGATGAATTCATGGATAGATATGGTTTTGATGATGTGATATGAATTATTTTCAATAATAATATGGAGAGTTTATAAAATAGAACTTATTCCAAATTCTTGAGTTGATAAGGTCTTGGGAAACCATGTGCATATATAAATTTAAGAAGTCATCCTGAGACTGAAGTGATGGGAAGGATTTTGAAAAGAAAGACTCCAATATATTTGGTATTGAGTGGGAATCAGTTGGCTTGGAGTTTTCATTGGCTTTATTATTTATTGGGGCGGGGAATCTTTACCCAAAGAATTTTTTCTTCTTTGATCTTTAGTTGAATCTTGAGGGTCCTTAGACCCATCATCGGACTTAGGCTTCTTAGTGACCTCTTTCTCGCTACCGAGTCATCGGCCTTTATTTCCTTATCATCCCTTCTGTAATCATTATGAATAGATATGGCCTTGATTGTGCAATATGAATTCTTTTCAATAATAACATGGGGAGTTTATAAAATAGTGGATGACTAATGAGTTTAGGAAAATGAATGAACTCATAAATAGATTTAGTTTTGATTATAGTTAATAAGGGTGATTGTTTATCAAGAATTTATCATTGTATGTAAAGATAAGCATTTAATATAGTTACTAACTTGACGAGAACTCTCTAGAATTCTCGTTTTTTTAGAGGTTGCATTTAGTGGGTTTTTTTACCCATGCTTCAAAAAGTGGTGCTACCATAACACCCATTTTTTTTGAGGTTAAGTTATAAAATTTTGCAACTATGATATGTAATGTTGCAAACAAAAACCTTGACATCCACCCCTAAAATTAAAAGGGGTGCTACCAATAACATCGTCTTTCGTCTGGGGTTAAAATTACAACTCGTTTGAAACTATAACCTTGATAACTCGCACCATTGCAAACAAAATTCTTAAAATCAATACCTGAATCAAAAAGTAGTGTTGTTAATAGCACCCGCTTTTTAATTTTGAAGTTAAAATTACATGTTTAGTATAATGCCTTGACAATCAATCAAAACCTCAAAATTAACTCCCTAACACCATTTTTTTTAACCTAAAATTACAAAATTTAAAAAAAATAATAATAATTTAAAAAAAATTGAAAAACAAACATTTTAAATTAAAAAATAAAAACAAAACAATTTAAAAAAAAACATTAAAAAATTAAATATTAAAAAAAAACATATATATATACACACTCATTTATAAAAATAAAAATTCAAAAACCTTACCTTAAAAAAAACACACACACATATATATACACCTTATTTTAATGTTAAAAATTAAATATAATTTTTTAAGATTAAAAAAACTTTAAAAAACAATTAAACAAAAATATTTTAAAAATAAATTTAAAAAAATAAAGTTTAAAGACTAATAAAAAAAATTAAAAACCTTATTTATATATATATATATATATAAACCTTACTTTAATGTTAAAAAATAAACATAACTTTTTAAGATTAAAGAAAAAACTTAAAAAAACAATTAAACAAAAATATTTAAAAAAATAAAGTTTAAAGACTAATAAAAATAAATAAAAAGGAAGTATATTAAAAAAAAAATACCAAAAAAACAAAAAAAAATACATTAAAAGTTATTAACCCCCCCAAAAAAATATAAACAAAACAAAAAAACCAACAAAATGTGATGAGCCACATCGCCCTATCTTCCATGTTTTCCCTGGGACATCACCCCCTTGCCCCACCCTCCACGTTCCGCCCGCTCGTGACCCCCGTGCCCCTCCCTTCACCTGTCGCTCCCCTTACACCACAACCCACAGTAACAAAACGTGATGGGGGCGATGCCTAGAAGAGAATATCTTAATTTGGTTATTTATAAAAAATAAAAATAAAAATTACGTCATAAGTGTTACATACAAACCGTACACATGAATGCACCTTACTTCTCGGTGCGAAAGAAAGAAAGAAAGTATTTTTAACGTCCATGAGGCTAAAAATAGCCTATGGGACAAATTGTTTTTCCATCTGGCTTTTGTATTCGGCCCTTTTCCTGTGAAGTTTTACAATAATCGCTCCCAGCTTCTCAACAAACTCTTTGTTGAATAGATTATCCCAAGAATTAGCTGCCAGAATACCTGCATAATTTTCGCTGCTGTCTTTGAGGGCCTCACATTCTAAAATGAAATGTTTTTCTGTTTCCACTTTTTCGGACGAGCACAACATACATACTCTTTCTTCCCACCTTTCTTTTGGCCTTTTCCAGCGCCCTGTTTCACAACGAAGTTGATGAGAATTAGTCCTTAATTGAGCAATAAGAATTTTAGATCTCCAAGAAATATTGGCCCCTATGTACGCCTTTTGCTGATGGTTATGAGTGGGGTTAAACTCTTCAATGTAGTACTTCTTTCTCTCTAGCTCTTTCTCCCAAGTATGTTTGTGGAACTTAGAATGAAAATGATCTTAGAATGGTCAAGGAAAACAAAGAGAACGGGATATGATTTACAAGTGCCAAAAAGTGTAGTAACCGGATTTTGAATTAACGTTTAAATTTCTACCTAATTACTTAATTTCTAATTTCTATGAGCTTTACAAAGAAGTAAACTTTTCAAATTATTCAAATTATCTCAACACTTACGCTAACACTTACGCAAGTAGTATT
>ML791839.1:0-56524 GCA_009831015.1 Picea engelmannii
AAGTTATAAATAATGGTAATAGAAATAATGTAAGGAATCCAAGTCTAAGACTTAGATTTTCTTTTGCAAGTTTATGTAAATTTGATTTTATATAGTTTATCATGATAAATTTATCAAAAAAACGGTGAATATATACAAAAAGTAGTGAACCAARMAATTTTTTAATTCCAYAATTTGAAAAAAYDCAATYTTGCTAATTTAGTTCGAAATTCTAGATCTATTGATTTTTATTTAGATTCATTCTTTTACTTAACACACAAGTTAAGATGTAGCTAAATCAAGATCCACTATTGTGATCTAGATCCATTTAACTTTCAATACAAAAATATAAATAATAATAACGGGAATAAATTATAATGATACATGAGAGTTTATAATGATACCTTTATAACAAAAAAATGGTGAATATATACATTCAAAGTAGTGAATTAAATGATTTTCTAATTCTTTTTTTGAAAAAACTCAATCTAGATAAAGTTCTAAAATTCTAGATCCACTGAATATTTCCAAATTTAATGAAATATGTGTTTAGGGTTCTCATACCGTCGACTCCTATTTATACTAAATATGTCTATCAAAAGAACCATCTAGAGGAAGATCCTTCTAGAAGTGGAAACTTATATTAGGTCTTCTTACATTCGACTTATTCTACTTTATTGCAAGGCCTTATTAATATTGACCTTTATTACATATGAATATATTGTTCTACCTATGTGCGGGTTAGGTCCCTAACATAATGGCACGAAACAAACAAGTATGCTGATGGGTTTCATATGGAAAAGGAATTGAATTACAGAGCTCTCGTAGTGGAGGGGGACTCTGAGATCCTAATAGAGGGGATAAAGAAAATACTAAATAGAACCCACCCAGAGAAAGTCTCATAAAATTGGAGATTGTCGTTTGGTTACTCGAAAATATCCACAGCTGTCAGGGGTAAATTAGCCATAGTCTCGAGACATGTCAGGAGGAAGGGGAACGCGATAGTAGATTATCTGTCCAACGTGGTGGTTCTTCAAATCCCTATAATTAACAAATGGAGTTGGAAGGACATGGGCCCAAGTCCATTAAGGGATACGATAGCCCAAGTCCATTAAGGGATACGATAGCTCGCTTAACAAAAGAAGACAGCCACCATAGTGTGGAGGAGACAACTGGGGAGATAGAGACACCAAGGGGGCCAAATGCCCTCACCTCACTCTAAATGTCAGATCACAAAGGTGTGGTACACGGGGATCGAGACTTAAACCCTGTTTTTAGAAAGGTGGCAAAGAATGTCATTCAATGTCCAGACGTGGGAAGGATCAATGATCGAGAAATAAAAGTACAAAGATCTACATAACAACTAGCATGTATGAGATTTGCAACTGGGATGACGATAATGATGTATGGCACCAGTACCAGGGTTACAAGAGCAGAGGACAGGGCCTAAGGAGAATGATGAAATTAGTTTAAGAATGTCAGGAAAATATGACTAAGCAACGTTAAGGATAAGGAGGCTAAGGCTATTAATATGATATGCCTTCATAAGATTCAGGCACGTGGAAAGGTTAAGACTGGAGGGAAGGGTAAAGTAAGCACATAAAAGGCAAGGGTTTTTTCGAGAGAAAAGAGGAAATCCTGTAAGAAGAATCATGAGGGGATTCCTGGATCCTTGAGGCTAGGTAGGCTCCTCTTTCACTTAAGAACAAGCAGGGATGACTTAGGAGTCAACCCAACTCCCAGAGGAGCTCGACTAGAGAGAATTAAGTGGGTGTCTTCATACCAAAAAGGAAGTAACGGGAAAAATATTGGGGGAAGAGAGTTGAGATATAAGACAATGTTGATAGAGAAAAACCAGGTAGAGTGGGGAAACTCTCCTATATCAATGAGTCACGGGAAGAAATCCAGAAGAGACGGGAGCCATTCAGTCCCCCAAAGGACCCGCTCGAAAGTAAGGGCGGAGACCGCCATACTAGAGGCCAAGGGTAACTATCATACCCGAAGCATTGATCAAGAAAAGAAGGAGATGGATGATATGTAGAAAGAAGTAAACAAAAAGAGAAGGACAATCTTAGAGGAGGAAATCATAGTCAAAGCAAGAGATTGGGTCTGAGATCCAGGACGGTCGTGAACTAGGGAGACCAAATATTTTCGGTTGGAGGAAATATATTGGCGAACTAAAGCAATGATAGCGTAAGCTCTGGTGCAACAATAGCAAGAGTTCGTCCAAGCATTTTCTTAGCAGAAACAAGACAATGAAACGCTCAGGCAAGGGGTAAGATTTCTTGAAGCAAAATTCGAACTCTTCTACAAAGAAAACTTTAGGGTTTTGTTCATTGAAAGGGACTATGAGAATAGGAAGGAACGACCCAAACACCATACAATGGAGGAAATCCCAGTTGGATCTCAGGAACGAACCGTCATGATAGAAGAGGAGGACCACCAGAAAGGATCTAGTCCGACCAAGACACCAATGCAGCAGGCTTGAAAAGGCATCATCCTGGGGCAAGGCTGAGTCACCCTAGGAGGGCCTTCTCTCCAATATAAGCTCGGCCAACCAAAATAGTTGGACGGCGGTAACTCTGGGACTCCGTCAAAAGCTACAGGGAATTTTTGGTATGGTCTTAATGTATCTATTTTTAGAAATCAAATGAATATGTATATGAAAATTTCGAAGCATAGGAGCAGAAGACAAGGGGAAGCTAGGTGGGGAGGGGATCAAGGATGGTCACTCAATTTTGTTTCATATATGACTTGGTCTCTTTTTGGAATGCTAGATAACATTAATACTCTGAGAGATCCCTAATTTCCTTTTTTGACAGTACCCAGAATACAAACTATATTTTTATGTACCATCTCAATAGAAAACAATAATACCTTTTTTTTCTTAAAAATAAATAATTTAACCATTTCCTTTTAACTCTATTTTATCTATTGATACAAAAAATAAAAATATTTATTTAACTAAAACAAGTTGCGTCTAACATCATTCTATTTTAACAATATTAAAACTTCCACTCAAATTCATCTATGTTTTTAATATTTTTTGTTATTTTAATTTTATTATTTTAATAATTTATTATACAATAGTCACAAAGTTTTATATTCATTTTTTTTTAAATTAATTTTTCAATCAATTTTATTGAGTCAACTTCAACTTTTTTAAATTAGAGTGAAAAGTCGAATCTTTTTTCTTGTAAGTAGTCATGCTATTTTTATTTAACAAATTTTTAATATTTCATAAATTTAATACATAATCTTATGTTTAAAATAATATTAAAATTTGTATGATTTTTTTTAATAATTTAATTATTTTTATTTTTTAATTGATAAAAAAACTAAAAATATCTATTTTATTAATATAATTTACATATATCTTTATTATATATTTAATTGTATTCCATTTATTTTAATGTTTAATTGTGTTTTAATTATTTTGTAAGATTTTGAATAATAAAATTTGGAAAGTCTTTTTATTATATTTAAGTTTATAGGTAGTTTCAATTGATTTTATCTTACTTATTATTTAATGTTTTCACATTCTAAACTAATGAAACTAAATTAAATTCATATTAACAAATGTTAAAATTTAATTTTTAAAAATTATCAATATTTAAAACTTAATATAATGTAGATGGTACATATAAAGATATGAGCATTATTTTTAAAATGCTTTGTCTAAATTTCAAGTTTTAAATGAATTACAAAGCATTATTTTTAAAGTGCTTTGTCTAAATTTAAATTTAAATGAATTACACATTGTAGTATAACAACTTTATTGATATAATCATATAAATATATAATATTATTAAATTAAAAATAATCCTATAAATATACAATATTATTAAACTAAAAATAATAATGTGA
Organism: Picea engelmannii; assembly: GCA_009831015.1. Taxonomy (NCBI): domain Eukaryota; kingdom Viridiplantae; phylum Streptophyta; class Pinopsida; order Pinales; family Pinaceae; genus Picea; species Picea engelmannii. Next base: position 3,847 of record ML791839.1, read on the forward strand.
TATTAAATAGCTTTGAAAATTTTTTACTTAAAAATTCGAAGAGAAAGTGTATTGGAATTTAATGATATTTTGGAATGGAATAGATAGAACTAATATGTGACATTTTTTTATTTATCAATCTACTTTAAAAGAGATTTGAATACTTCAATTTACACATGATATTGTTAATAGTTTTTTTTGTTTTTGTTTGCCAGATTGTCTGTGACCTAGGGGACTAACCTGTGGCTGAGAAACCATGACTTAGGGGCATCTAAGCCGTCAAAATCATCCAAGGATCGCACCCGGCCTGAGCCACACCAACTCTTAACATAGCTGGATTTTTTGTCCCCGCAGGTTTTGAACCAATGACTTAACATCATGAAGTGCCTTAACAACACACTCTGTCACCAATTGTCTTACATCTCGGGAACATACATTGTTAATAGTTATTAACACATAGAAAATTCTACTTCAACTTTTAAAAATATGAAGTAATCATTATTGTTTGTATTTGGGTTTTAGACTATGTATAAGTCATACATTATTACAAATTTAAAGTGTTTTATAATTACTTTAACTTTTAACTTTAAGTTATATATAACTACTATTTTAAAATATTTTTAACAAACAAGTATAAAACAACTCACTAACTAGTTAAATTCATTATTAGTTTCTCAAAATCTAATCATCAAAAACACCTAAATCAAACTACTATTTCTATCCATATCAAACTTAAACACACGAATCTATCATCCCTCTATCCCATTGTCCCTCCAACCAAACAGGACCTTCTTTGTTAAAATGATAAGTTTAGAAAGACCTTCAATGAATCATACCTACCATGTGAAAGCATCCTTATATCAAAGACATACAAAATCATGATTTGTAATAATGATAATAAAAATTCAATTTGGAGAAAGTCAATCGTATATAAAAAATTCGTATATTTTTTTTTAAAAGACCTCACCATTTGGAAGCATTCTTATATAAAGACATCACAATCATGATAGGCAAAGATTGACTTTTTAATATTTTATGAAAATCATTACATAGTCAAATCTTAAGTTTTAAGAAATAATTATATAAAAATAAGTTTAAAGCTACTTTAAAGGAGTGATACTCGCAAGTCAAAATCGTGATATGCAATAATTGACTTTTTCCTATTTTATAAAAATTATTAAAATCATTACATAACGCAAGACTCAACTTAGAATTCATATTATATTGTCCATATGCACACTCAACATAGAATTCATAGGGACAGGGATAGTCTTCGAGACCATTTCTAAGATGCCATTTTGATGTTTTCGATTTTATTGTCCATATACATAATCAACAGATAACTCATAGAAGAAGGATCATTAATAAAGTAGGGAGAAGGAGCACTTATAAAGTAAGGATAGAAATAGTTGTAGAGACGATATCTAATTGATGTTTTCGATTTTATTGTCCATATACATAATCAACGGATAACTCATAGAAGAAGGATCATTAATAAAGTAGGGAGAATGAGCACTTATAAAGTAAGGATAGAAATAGTTGTAGAGACGATATCTAAAATGTTTAGATGTAAATTATTTAGATGTAAATTATGTATAGAGTTTTTGAAATGTTTAAAGATTTGAATGGATACTCTACTTATTATGAAGAATTTTTGAAACAATGACATTTTAAAAAAGTGTTAAAAGATACTTATAAAACATAAAAATAAAAAAAATGTTAGAGAATAGTGTATAGTCTGCGCTTGTTTTCCAAGGTTTTTGTCAAGTCTTGCTATCACTTATCACTTGCATATGCCTCCCAAATGTGCCTTACCTCTTAAGACTTTGGTATCATTGGAAATTACAGTGGATTCCTTTATCAGTGGTATTAAGTTGAGGCCCCTTGCAATGACATGTCTCCACATGCTAAGCTAGGAACAATACTCTATTCAATATGCTTAATTAATGTTGGTGGAAATGAATCGACACGTAGGTGAATATTTTGAACTTTATATATTTACCTATGGAAATCTAAGTGTCATAATTAATTGGGTGTTGATATTCATTGTAATCCATTTTCCTATCTGTTATATATTTATATATTTCCATGGTAATTGAAAATTTTAACTCTATACATCTATACCAATGTGAGAGCCAGTTTTGACGCAGTAGTATTGGGCAATAGTGACATTCTTCATTAATGATTGAGCTGAATAGTTTTGTATGGTTAATTACGTAGGTATCCTCAAGACAACTTCGACCACATCGGGATACACAATATAGGTTTAGATTCTACTTATGTTAATTTCTATCGGTATGTAAGAGTCTGATCTCTCCCTCCCACTCCCAATCTACGACGCTCATTTGGTCGGGGTTAATTTTCCATAGCCATTCATTGTGTTTGTTGGGCTCATTGGCAATGCCCATGTGACCCTTGGGCCTTGTTTTCATAGGTGTCTCAGTGGTTTCATTTAGCCATTAAAAACTTATTAATTGTGGTAGGTGATTAATCAAGAGGGACTCATTGGATGTTAAAAGAGGGGGCCATGAATAAATAAGGAGGGCGTGCATAAAAATTGGGAGATGAGATAACAGAGGAAGATAAGAGAGGAGGGAAAAGGATACATGGAGGAAGGAGAAAATGAATAAGACAAATGTAAACAAGGCTACTAGGTAGCATATACCTGCTGAATATAATAATGAAAGTATTGTTTAAGGAGATAGGGAGAGAAGGAGCATGCATGCATGAAATGACTAGATGGTAGAAATATTTATTACAATAACATTGGGGGGAGTGAAGGCAACAATAAGACTTCAAAGTCTTTGGCCAATAAGATCTCAGATAAATGAGATTTGAAATTTAAAATAAATCATTATTTTTTAAAACTTTAGATAAAGGGGTGTATATTTTTTGGTCAACCATGAACTAATAGAAAGTAAAGCCTAACTCAAAGCTATATACCATGCCTATTGGCAGGTATAATAAGAGGAGTTAAGGAAAAGAAAGAAAATCTAGATATACAATGGATAGATTTGAAGAGGAGAGAGAGAGTGGGGGCTATGTGAAGAAGGACTAACCTTGACAAGATTTACTAAAGCGAATTGGGAAAATAAGAGAAAAGAGAAGGAGAATATGGAGGAAGAATAAAGGAGGAGATAGAGAAAGAGATACAAGTTGAAGAAAGTTAAAAAATGGGAAGACGAAACTTGAACATTATATACAAGTGAAAAATGTTTGTATTTTTTTTAGTTTCATGAAAATTTGTATGTTTGACTAAGACTAATACCAACAAATATAGGAGACAAAGGGTTTTTGAAACTAGCCGTGAAATTGAAGCCCATAGATGCCTATAATTGTAAGTTTAAATATGAATTTCTGAAGTTAATAGAAAAGTTGATTGTGCTTAATTCAAAAGGTGTTCACCTTTCTATACATGTTTATTATTTTATTTTGTTGTTTGTTGGATTACAATGTTGTAAAACTCTAATTTTTAATCCCTAAATTAGCAATGTATATTTGTAAATATGATGTATGGCCACAGGTCAAGCGAGGTAATATGTAAACATTGTACATTGAAAATAATAAAATAAAATGCATCGTCGGTTGTAGATGGATAACGACAAAGTCATGGGGGCTAAGTTTCCACGAGAGAGGGGAATAAAGAGGGTCCAAGGGGAAATTTCACATGAATAATAGACCCCAAAACACTAGTCTAAATATTTTTCTTATTAATATTGTATCACCCCTATTTCCCCCAGTCTGTAAATAAAACTATAACTGGCCAAGAGATTATGGTAGACTAGATATGTGTGAACCTTTGATTTGATGAACATTTGTATAAAAGGTAAATGTATGTATTTCCTGTTATTAATAGAAAATGGATAAGTGTTGCATAACTGCTGAAAGGGGGGTTTGCCAAGATAGACCATGGATGCTATGAGAGAGATGGTGAGGGGAACCAGGAATGGTTGAGATGACCCCCACCAAACCAGTACCCTACTGGAATTAATGACTCAGAACAATCCTCTAACCCATATAATGAATTACTAGTCAACGTGGTAGTTGGGAGAGTCCTCCTCAAGAGTTAGTGAGGAGACGAGGGCAGAGTACCCATCTGTAAGACTCTAGACCCGACCACGAGCTACAGATTCGGACCCACGTAACCTTGGAAGAAAGGCAAGGAAGAGGAAATTCATGGATAGAGGCGAAGGAGAGGAGCAAGTGATCTGCGAAGAGAGCAGAGTCGCAAGAGAAGTCTCGAGAAGAGAAAAAGGGCGGTTACAATGCTATGGTTCGATGAAGAACTGGGGAATAAGCTCGTCTGAATGTAGGAATCTGTTGGGGTTTTTCATTACAAGATGATAAACAAGGATGACGAGTGACTTTGGAAGTCCTTGGGAAGACCTCCTTGCTTGGTACAGAGAAAACCTGCTGCTAGAATCCTGCCGAAGGAGGAGCGTAAACTCCGTCCCTAATTGTTGCTGAGCAAGAAGAAAGAGTCTCTCTCAGAGCATCATGGTCTAGCTCGGGGATGGCTAGTGGTAAATCCGTCAGGAGTGGATGTGCCTATGGTTGGGTGGAAGCAGGCACCCCTTTTAGCAGGCGCTTCACGAACTTTGGTTTTCTGATAAGTATCTTCATACTTTGTGTAATGAAATAGATGTGGTGATTGAATATATTTATATGTCTATGAATGAGTTTTGTGTTGAATGGTTAAGTTAGAAACATGAATTATCTCTCTGTGAATTTGTACTTTTAAATGGGCGTATGATTGACTCAACTAAGCAGTTAAAGAGTCGTAAGATGTAAGCCTACAATAATGTCGAGGAAAAATTTGTTGGAATGTTTAAGTCCTATCGGTCTATAAAACCCTCCCCCTCATGGGAAATTTCCAAGTTCAAACCCTGTGGAAGGAGGATGCCTCCTTCAAATATTTCACCCATTTGACCGAGGGCTTATGCCCATGTCCTTAACCCATTTGCGGCTAAAGGGATTAGTGCTTAGCCCGCAAGAATTTCCAAAATACCCATGTGACCAAGGTCCGGGAACCCTACACTAGGCCTGAAAGAAGATAGACCTTATGGCTTCGAAACTCCGGGAGTTCGGAGCTCTAGAGTGCTTCGACCCTACCATTTATAAATCGACCGAAGGAAACTGGTAGTTACAGTTACCCACCCAGTTAATCGACGCCTGGTGGTTTCCTTATCCGAGACAGTTAGACTTGCCCCCATTAATCCTTGATCTATTCAGTCATCGCGAAGTAATGCGAACCACCGATATGAGAGTAGTCAAAAGACCTTGGACTGTTGGATCTGCATCTAAGTACTTCGAAAAAGTCCCACTCCACGAGAACAAGGATGATATTTCATCAAACCCCCGAATGTCGAAGTTATGAATTGGCGTGAACCGTCGATTGAGAATACTTCGAGATCCCTCATGTCCATTGGATACAGACTATAGCCAACGCTTCGACGAAGTCTTACTTCGGGAGGACGACGATGGCATGACCTTAAACTCTCCGAATGATGGAGCTACGAATAAACATGAACCGTAGATATCAAGACCCTTCGGGATCTTTCTTGATTGTTAGATTCAGACCACATGGTCAGCCCGACATTGACCACTCCAGGAGAAAGGAGGAGGTCACACCAGGAACTAATCGAACGCCGAAGTTACGAAGTAATGGAGGCCGTCAATCTAGGGTTTACGTGGATGCAGCTTGACCGTGATATTGAAGGGCTTGGAAGGCTATCAGTCAGGGATGGCATAGTACGTTGATGTCATCCAGGATGATGTGGACTCACAAGTAACGTGCCAAGTGTCACCTGGATTCGTGTGTTTCGCAGATCCCATAGGCCCATTAACATGTGACATGTGTCACCCACTGAAGGGCCACGTTTCATCTCAGCCTTTCCGCATATCACACATGGAACTCACTGCTTGGTCCATTTGGCGAGAGGAGTATGCGGGACCCACCTATATTTTCCTTCATATCTAGTACGTTACCACATGCGAGGGTGGACTGATGCTAACCTCTGTAACTTACCCAGCCACCCACAGGTTGGGGTACGCCACCTTCAAGCCCACCCTTGGAATTCCTTCTTTTACCAATACCCTTTTAAATTAATAAGGATGCATAAAAGAAAAGGATTTAACGACATGCACAACAATAACCGACAAGCATGCATATTCTAAAGATTCAATTAAACGATAATTAAATACATAGCAGAAAAACATTCATATACAGGTAAATAATACCATAACATAGAGCACTTATCTTTATAAAATATGACACCAAATGGCTGCAGAACAAGGACGTTCCACCCAACCGTAGACACTACTGTTCCAAATCTCAACAACAATGTCACCCCCGAGCCAGGGCTATGAATCCACAAGGATGGTTCCAGAGTGTTACTTGGATTCCCAAATCAGTCAGCACTCAATCTCTCACAGGATTTCCCAGTACTCACAGCAATCCAAGTACCCAACTCTCTTCTACCCAGCTTGCATCACCCAAAATAATGGACCTCCACCTAGCTCTGCCACATAGTCCCTCAGGCAGTCCTTCTCCTTATTTTTGGCTCCAGCGCAACTGGTCCAAAGTCTCAATGTTGGAACTCTCAGGACTCCCAGCCGTGAACAACACTGGACACAGACCAATGCATCTCAGACATGAAGGCCTCAAGTCATGGCTAGATTACACCAACGACCACTATAGCCAATAATATCATGGCTAATCTTCGACTGTTTGTGTCCCTTTCCCAAGCCAAGACACGGATGAGGATGGATCAATGAGTGATATGTAAGGATTGGATGAATGAACCAGTGAGAAAATGAAAAGAACGCATGAACCAGTGATCAAGTGGACGAGTGAATATGAGAATGAATGAACAAGCAATCAGTGAACAAGCCACCAGCTGAACCCCCCCATCAGACCAGAGGCGGGTTTAAGTAATTCATGTGGAATTAAGAACCTCCTGGCATTCCCCAAGAAACCCACGTAACTGATCCACCCCCTTCGACCAAAGGGAAAATAAAAATAGGAAATAAACATTTATCCCCTCAAGCCCCCTCTCTTGTGGAATCATAGCCCCCTATAACTCTAGTCCTTGTCCGTCTAGCAACCAACGATGTATGTATTATTAATAATGATCAAAAAATTACATTTATTGGGCACATTGGCCTTTTAATAATTGTTTGGGCACTCTGGCCTCTCAACAATGTAACAATACATTATTTAAAATGGGGGTTCGAAACTTGGGGTGTTACATCCCCTCCCCCTTATTCTGGCACTGTCCTCAATGCATATACAAAATAGAGATCAAAATCTCAAAATTTATTCAAAAAGTTGCAGGTACTCTGCCTGCATGGCATCTTCATGATCCCAGGTAGCATCTTCAGGACCGTAGCAGGTCCACTGAACTTTTACCAGCTCTATAACTTGACTCCAGAGCATTTTGACCTTTCTGTCCAATACCCGCACTGGCTGAACCTGAAAGTCTCCCTTTGTCTTTACCTGAATCAGATGCCAATCAATAACATGGTTAGGATCATGTACATATTTATTTAGTAAAGAGACATGAAACACATTATGCACATTCATCAAAGCAGGTAATGAAAGCATGTATGCAACTGGCCCTATTATGTCCAGTATTTCAAATGGACCACAAAATCTAGCTGCCAGCTTTGTACAACTATCCAATTTCAAAGAGCTTTTCTTGGGATTCACTTTTAGAAGTACATGCAAAGGATAGAGGCAAACTCGAAGTTTCACTTTGCCACCTGCTTGCACTCTGTCAGCTGACCTTTCATATTGTTCAGTCGTGAGGTACACCAATCGTACATGGTAGGCTTCGCACACTCCAGTGTGTAAAACATAAGCGGTCTCAATGCTTGATGTAGTGAGGCCAACCCTATAATCCTGGTAAGCACGAGCAAAATAATCTTCAGGCTGAGGTTGCCTACAACCCAGATAGGGATTTGACTTCCCACCATGGGAGTCCCTGCAACATAGTGGGCATCGATGTATTCTTTGACTTTCATCCCACTACCGGCCCCGCGTGACTTGAGGTCCATGACCTCTCCTCAGCATGAAAGTCCTGTAAAGAAGTAGATGCCCTCTACTTCGATCCTTAATGGTTGTCCATCAAGGATAAAGCTCTCGCTATATGGATCCCAATAGCCCACCAGCATTTCCAAGAACCTCACTTGGTCCCTCATTCCTTTGAGAGCCCAAAACTTGTATAGACCACATCTTTTTAAAGCCACTTTAGCCATTGGATCCCTATCCACTATTGCATCTACCTCCTCATGCTCTCTCTCCCTTCACTCCAACACCATCCTGCAAAAACCAAATCAATTCTTGAGTTAGAAACTTATTTTTTTCCCTTTTGTGCATGTATACATGATTTATCCAAGAACAGTCGTGGGTAGGGCCTGATATATGCCCCCTGTAGTTCACACAGGTGTGTGTATCTAGTCGTATACGCGACATATTAGCAGAAACCCACGTATACCGAAAAACTCAATCTGCGCCCTTAAAAACCAATAAAATACAACCTAATTCAAAATTGTAAACCATTGAATTTGAAGAGGATGGGATGAAGAGTTACTTAGTCCAGACGGTGTGTGATTCCATTGCCTTTTGCTCCCACAATCACCGTTTGAATTCTGGAGGTATTTTAGTCCAAATTGCACTATTTGGGTAAAAATGAAAATGACATAGTAAATTTTGATTTTATTACTATTTATAAAAGATTTTTACCCAATCGATATAGTTTTATGCTGCTGTTTTTCCTAATGGACTAATTCAAGAATAGTTTTAAGCTGGTTTTTGCAGTTTCGACTCAATTTTCTTATGGATTTCAATGTCATGGGCAGTCGTTCATCTCCTCAGGCAGGTATATTCATAACCTATCATATAGGATAGGTATCTACTCCATTGTACATTTTTGCATTATCCTTCGACTACCCTTTTTTACGCCTTAGGTACAAACCCATTTATTGCAACGCGTAACCCTCCATCTGTTATTAATAGCATCACTAATAAATGGTAGAGGCTTACCAAACATGGGTACCCTAGCTAGATCCTCTTTGTCATTTAGTGCCCATGCCGAGTTTCTTCCTTAGGACCGGGAGTCAAGAAAAAATCGATACATGACTTTATAATGAGCCTCATTACTCATTCATGCACATGCGGCCTTATTACCCATGGACTCCCAAATAACGAGTCTTAGTTAAGCTCTTTTCCGACTCACCTAAAAACTGAAAAGATCACTGAGTGATTTGTCCCTTTCACAATCGTTAAAATTGGATTTGAAAGATCATGAGTTCTAGTTAAGCTCTTTTTCGACTCGCTATCAAAAATAGAAAAGATTGTCGAGTGAAATTGTCTTTTTCACACTCGTAAATTGGATTTGAAAATACATCTATTTGGCATAAGTTTACATCTTTTTCACACTAGGTAGACTAAAATATATAAAAAGGGACATTTTTTGGCATTAAGTTGTGATTGCATCTCATGCCCTCGCTTGCAGTATTGAGCCTTTAGCCAGTTCTCGCTTTGCGTTATAAACCGTTGCTTAAGCAATTTGCATCCTTAACCAAGAAGAGCCTTATTTTTATCCTTCGCAATTTGACACCCTATACCCTGGAGGGAACATCACCCCGAGTGTCCATATCCCGCATGCATTTCCTTGCATTAAGCATAGGTATGTTCCACTGTTAGAACTAATTTTTCTTACTTGCGACACTCATTCCCTCCACTGTATCATAGCATTCATTTGTTATGAAAAAAAAAAAAGGATGGGCGGGAAGGGAGTACTATATTGTGATTGGAAGCAGTTCTGTCGCCTTTGAATAGAGAAAAAAGTTATTGAGTCCTTGTGTCATCATAATTTTGGGTTTAGCATGGCCTTATGAAGCTGATCTCGCTACAGAGTTTTCTCTACCGACTGGTTACTCTTCCAGTCCCTATAGAGAACATTATAGATGCCTCCTGCATCTAATTGTCGCATCATTGAGTCTATGCTGCCAGAGTCCACCATATGTCTCATGCTCTTGTTCAAAGGAAGTTTATTAACGTATGTCGACCACTCCTCAGAAATATTGACTTTGCATGTCGGCCATACCCTCAGTTTGTCTCAGAATCACATGATACTGTGGTCTCACCATGCACCCTAGCCCTACTTTCATCATTGGTAGGTCACCTTGAACCCAACAATCAACATTTCATCATTGGTCGTTGACTGGGTGGTTTCCCTTGTGTTCGACGGAAAGACATCTATTCATTCTTTGGGATTCGTGCAGTGTCTTGGATGCAATTAGACTTATTGGTGGTTTCCTCGCCTTTTTCATCATTTTTCATCATTGGCTGCTATTCAGAGGGTCCTTTTCGTGTACAGCTTGCATTTGGCACACGCGAAAGACTCACAGGGTTGTTGATTCGTGAACATGTTCTTCGTCCGATCTCCACCAAATCATGAAGCCCCTACTTTCTTCCTCGTGCTGACTGATGAGAGATGCCTTAATGCTCTCCTTTTGGTGGGTCTCTTTCCATCGACTTCAACTCATTTATTCTAGATACGAGACCTAGAGTTTTACGAGTACCTTGAGGCTTGCAGTCATTAGTGGCAGGCTCTCTTGCCATTGACAGATGGGAATACATCAATGTCTCTTGATCAATGGATCTTTCAAGTGTTCGACACCAACTCCTTTATTCACATTTTAGAGATGTACTCGATGCCTTGATACCTACTTTCAACATCGGTAGGTTGTCTCACGTTTGTTAACGATATACCTCAATGACCGGTAATCAAATGATGTCTCATCATGTTCGACCTCAACTCATTTATTCACATGATGTAGACTTGCATCATTAGCGGATAGTGTAGAAGACTTGAAGACATCACTATGTGGCCGCAGCTTTCCTGAGTTGTTGCTTCCATTTCATTAAACCAGTACCTATTTGACTTCAGTGATCATGGGAGATCAGATTGTACTCCATGGTATACAAATATCTTCATATTGATTTTTGAGACTGGTTTCACTGTGCCTTGTTCATGACTATGACAGATCTTGGCATATAACCGCATTTATATTTTCCTATTCATGGCCATGAACACTTGTTTGGTATATTTTACACATGGATCTACATTGTATTCTTCGCAACCATGTATGCAAAGTCAGTACATAATGTAATAAGCAATTGAGTTCGTCTAGTTGGTTCTCTACCACTCCACTTCTGGGTTATTTATAATGTATTTCAACCATCGCAGATACTCCTATGATCTCACACATTAGAGGGCATCTTTTATAGCAAGATTTTCCTCACCATTGCTATCTTTCACATAGGGCCTTTTTCCACTCCCCTATGCATACTTATCATCCCTTTTTTGATGAATCTAGAGCTAAAAATATATACTTTTCCACATATATGCTCCCTAAGTACTTTGCAAGATGCGTATACGCTTGCTGCTCCACTACGTCTCGCATATATCGGGATTTGTGCTAGAAAATACAAAATGAAGTCAGGTTTCCATGTCATGACAAAAGATCTCTGATCCTTGGCCTTCCATATACTGGAAAAGTTCCAACTCGGCCCTTCAGTTGCATTCTAAAGGCTATAAGAGAACAATTTCGATCTATGGAAAAGAGGAGAAAGCATTCAACTTTGAGAGCAAAGTTACTTTGGAGAAATTACTTCATATTGAGTCTATATCCCTTTGTCCCTCAAGTCTGAACATAGTGTTTAGCCCCCAAGCTCTTCTCTTATTGTTGAGAGGACCTCATTGCCTCTTTCCTATGAGCTTGCCTTTGGTGGAGGATTGAAGTGGTGGAGACCCAACTGGAAGGAACTTGGTTTCTTGGTTTCGAAATATGCCGACATGGAAGTCTGTAATGTTGATACTTCTGTCGATCGATTATTAATAGAAATACTCCTTTCCCGTCCTATCAATATCTTGCAAATATATGATTACTATCCATGGGAATGTTTTTAATGTTTATTAACTGATTGTGCTATCTGATGTGCTAACTCATTTTATATATTGTCACTATACACTTGCATCACTTGTCTGTCGAGAACTTCTTGCAGGTGCAAAGTTTTGGGTCAAAGAGCTCAACAATGGAACGACATCAAATGATTGGATCAAGGTAGGCTTATTCCTCGTATTGCACATTAGTTTATATAGCACATGTTGGAATTGAGTTGATTTATGCAATCATACCTGTCTGTTGTGGTTTACCCTTGGCCATAGAGAGTTTTTCCCTTGTAACAGTGATATATTGCAAAAGAGGAAAATTGTCCAAGGTGCGTGATAGACTCACACTAAAAAATTGCACAAAAACAAATTGTGTGATGCAGTGTATCACACGAAATAAAATATTGATGTGATACATTATGTAAAGGCATTTTTTGGCCCTATGATACATCACATGAAATAAAAATTTACCATGTGATAAATATATTTTGATCCATGCAACATATCACAAGAGAAAAAAATTGCATGCAACAAAGGAAGGTTATCACATTGGAAACATTTTCATGTGCAACAAAGAAAGGTGATACATTGCAAGGAAGAGAAGTTTGTGGAAATGTGATAAGGGAGGATAAAATTCCCTTTATCGTGAGAAAATAAACATGGTGCAATTTGATAAGAAATGGAAGAAAATATTGTCATGGAAGAAAAGAAAAGAAAAAGACGACAGTGACATGCCAAACTAGTGAAGAGAAACATAAACATTAAAATAAAAGAGGGATAACGATAAAGATAAAAAAATCACGAGCCTAAATCTTGTTTTGGTCATAACGGAAGAAGCAAAATATACAATCAAGTAATTTCAAGGGTAGGTCCAAAATGTGAAGGCTTACAAAAGTGTCAATGAGAATCACCAACCAATTTTGCAACAAATTTCTAGAAAATGCAAATTAATGGTTTTAGAAGAACATGGTGGTACTCCTTGGTAGAGACCATGTTGCTAATGAATTTTTTACGGTGAGTAATGGAAACATACATGGTGAAACCCAATGTATATTTTGGCCATATTCCAAGGGGTTTGGAAAAGGGACCCCATATTGAAAATCTAGAAAACATAATTTATTGAACATTATACCTCCTTAGCAATCCATACAACTTTGTATTAATAATTTTTTTCCAATTTAGCTCTGTTTGGGATATAACAATTTGTTGAGCACTCAACACACCCTTAAAAAGTCTATGTTAAATTTTACTTTTTGGGTACCACTTGATCTTTTACACTATCTAGATTCGACTCCAGTATGAAAATGTTGCCTTTGCTTATCATTTTTTGACTCTCGTTAAGTCTTCCAAAGTTTTCTTGAATATATGAAAACCCATGAATTAAAAAGACTTAACACTTAACAAAAAATAAAAAACCATAACACTTTACCCGACGCGTCCAAGATTCGGAATCGGAAAGAATTAAATATGAAGGAAAATCATTCGAAGAAAACGCAGTCGTCAAGCGTTGATTTTCATTGGCATCGACAAAAGGAAGTTGTTCTTTCACGACAAGCATTACACAAGGATTTCACGGACAACCAATTCCCTTCGGCATTAGTAAAAGGCAAAAGGAGCAAAAGTTTAAAAGGAAAGAAATGATATCGCCGATAGTCGATACCCGAACGCTTAGAAAAATCGAAGAAGAACAAATCGTGATGAACATACGGACTACGATAAAGTTTTCTCTGATCGCCAACTTTTGAAACATTTCCAGCATCGAGATTTTTGTTTTTAGGATGCTAATAAAAGGAAACTATGCGATAGGTTTATCCCCGAAGGTCGATCCCCGATACCTTTTTGGCATCAGTAGTCCCAAGTTTAGCTTAGAGCACATGACTTGAACGAAGTCACGAGTCTGACCAATACCCACTAGCTAAGTATCGATCTTTAGTGCCACATATCCCGAGCCGGTTGTGCCACGTCAACACCGTATGATGAAATCGATCGGCGTCGGAGGTTTTTCGCAAAAGGATATCAATGAAAATACAAAGTAACTCACAACACCACTAAGTGTAAATTCAGGGCTAACTTACAAGAAAAGTTGGACAAAGAACATAGTAGATACACACATAAAGAGAAAAAATGATGCATCTGACCGCTACAACCAGAATCCTTTCGTCAAAGTTTCAAGACTTTATATTAGATTTCCATCGAGCTCAGATTACATACAAGAGACACTGTCCACACCTTTTGGATAGGCAACCCGGTTTACATTATGAACATGAAATTTTTCGAAAAAAGGAAAACTATCAAGATTTTGTGCCATGTCTGATAATACAAAATAGAGTTCGTCAATCATGCCTCTTCTGCGCGTTGACAAGGCCCACGCGGGATTTTTCCCTAGCTGCTCCACACTCCCTGAGATGTTTTCATTTTTTGTTCTTCTGACAACATTTGTACTTTTCACAGCTGCACGATTATATATTGCGCTTCCAAAATCTATCTCTTGATCTATGTCACGATCCCTTCAAGACCTTGTGATGCTGACACCTCAAGGGTATTTGTCACCAATTGTCGTCTCAATTCTCTATTTTCCCGGTAGAGTTCAACAATGGCGAGTTGTGCTTGCTCCAATTACTGAGTCGGCTATCGAACATTAGAACCCAAGACATTTGTCCTCTTTGTTATGATCCTTCTCCCCAGACTTGTGGCTTCGATAAGTTCTAGCTGGATAGCGCACATAAGTTTTTCCTCGGTGGTCGACCTTGCGCATGACTCGATCAGGATTTAATTTTCCCCTGCTTTCTTATTCTTCCTTGGACTTCCTCTTCTCTAGGGTATCTGTTGTTGGGGAGGCATGGATTCCAACCTTTGTCCTTCTGGCACAACTTCTTCCACTTCGGCCTCTGCATGGGATGATACCATCGTTTCCGCGCGAAGGTAGGAATCTCCCTTTGAAGCCTCAGGAATGCCCATTGCGGGTAAGAAAAAATCTCAGGCATTTTGGGGCTCAAGCCTGGTGCTTTGGCTGCTTCGCATGCTTCGTCTTGCATTTTGAGGAGTTCCCATGGTACAACAACGTATCTGTCTTATGCATGGGGAACTTAACAAGGGCCCAAAGAGAAGAATTTGATCAAACTGGGCTTGCGATACAAATTACCAACAATGCATAAGCTCGACTGATGAGTAGAACACATGTAGAACATCCAGAATTTATAACAGAGCGGGCAGTGAGTGGAAACATGGCAGGGAACACTGGATTCCTGGCGATGGGATGTTTTGAAGAAAACTAAAAACTTCATGTGGCAATCTGCAGGACGAGTAGGTTCCAGGGCATGTGATATGTAGCCGATAAGAGTTGCAGAGGGTGTGTGGTACGATCACCTCGATTTTCAATTTTCTATTATTCATGATGAGCTAATGATGGTTGATGCACTTGTTGATGCGACTTATGTTTGCACAACTTTCCTCAACTTGAGATGCCTAACGAATTCCCTTATGACAGGATCCAATTCTTTTGGAACATACTCATACTTTTAGCACATGTTTGGCTCTGACATCCTTTCCAGACTCCAAGGAACAACTGGCCACTGGTGTGACTTCAACTCTTATATTTTTTCATACCTAATCTTTCATGTTGTGGCATGCAGATGTAACCCATCCTAAATAGAGAAAATGTGGCAGCGCTAACACAAGCAGTGCAAGCAATTTGAAGGATTGCAGAGATCACGTAAGTATCAAACAACCAGTTTTAGCAAGCTTTACAGGTATGCACCAGTCTGGATTCTTCACGCTTACACTTTATACATATATATTTTCCAAGTGTTGTTATATAGGAAATCTCTAAATGAATTTAATTTCGATTGCAGGAAAGATGCCTCCGAGTATTAAGCAAGAATGGCTCAGTAACCTCACCAAGAAATCTGAGAGAAACTGGGTCAGAAAATCAACAAGGTGATGAAGGATATCGAACTCCCTAAGTTCGGCACACCCGATGACTTTGACGATTTACGTGACATAGTCAAATCGCACACCGAGAAAGATTCATCATGGGCCTAAGAAATAGAAAATATGACAGACACAAGAGAGCCGGGTCAAGCGTGACAGTTTATAGAACACCCGATCAAAGCTCGAGCTATGCTGCAACAATTAAGTGCCAGTCTGATCAAGTATCAGACACATGCAGTAAATATCAAAGATATTTATGCGGCCCCGATGGGACAACATATATTTCCATACACCAACACCTGTGAGGAGTTGTTCATCAGTTGGTCGGAGTATGAAAAGAGTCACCCTTTTAAGTGATATTTTGATATGACTGTTAGAAAACTGTTAGGAGATAACGCCACATGGAAATTTTTTTTTACTCATATGCATTTTAGCTGCTATTTTTATTTAATTTTATGTTATAAATAAGAGAATCGACTGATTAGTGAAGGGTAGATGGTTGTTGCAAGAAACTCTCATTTCTGGTTTTGTTAAGAACTATTTCCGAGCTACCTTTAATTGAGAAGTCCTTCTGGACCAGAGACAAGTTTATGTTTTCATCAAATGCATGTATGATTGGACGTGGAGAAGAACTATTTCCTATCTCATCTCATGAATGTATGTTGTGACAAGTAAGGTCTATTAAATATATTGATAAGTTATATGATGCAATGTTTTACAGTTCTTTTCTTTAAATGATGAAGATAAATCGTTGTGTTATTATGTGATGGATGATTAGAGTTAAGTGAATTATTTTTCTTGCCATTGTTTATCGCATATGTTTTTTCTTTCTGATAATTTGTATCTCAGTAAGTAATTGGATACTCACATGGTTAATGTATTAGTACTAGGCCTGTGGTATAGAATTGTTGTCTGCATGCTTGAGTAGCGATTTATCCCAAGCTCGGCCTCTTCTCCAGTAGTTAAACTTATTCATGTTTTTTTACCTATTTGGTTTATACTGGCTCCCATCTTATATCAGTCCCACCTAAGAGAAAATACAAAAAAGAGAAATTCCAAACTGAAGGAGAGGCCTTCACAAAAAAACATAAAGCCCATCGATTAATTGGTCGGATCGCAAGATCTGGAAAACCATTCCACTATTAAACATTGCCGAGTCTAATTGGGCCTCGGTGGTGGGTTTGGTTCCTGTGTTGAACTAAAGGGATTTAGGACCCATTAACATAATTGGCGCTAGAAGGAGGGCCTGAAGAATGAATGGCTAAATTCATATTCCATATAATATTTCAAACAACCCACATGCATGGCTAGTCATTCCCAAGACAATCCACACACACTGAGTACTTCTGAAATGAGTAACTCACCCCAGCCCGAGGAAGAACGCTTGTTCCCTAATATACCTTAAGCTCTTCCTCACAAGTAATTAAATCAATTTAGAAGAATCACGAGAGCATATGCCCGACAGATTGGTGCGCTATCTTTAGCTCCGATACTTCCTCGAAGACAAAAAATAAGCAGACCAGTGGTCGACACCCTTGACCAGGTTTTTTTGCACACAGTAGAAGACCTAATAGATTTTGCAATCACCAAAATCAAACACCCTCTAAATCTGATCCCTTAAACGTCAGCCGCCGATGTCTTTGAACCAAATGATTTTTTGGAAGAGGAGGAGTTTAACTCAGAACCCAAAGATATAGAAGACAACAATGATCACGATGAAAAAAGGGGAAACCCACCTCATAACAATAAACCTTGGTTGGCCAAAGACGCTTTGTCCATCCCAGGACGAGTACATAATCTTCCCTGACATTCGCAGAAATTACCCCCGAAATTTGACCTCGAGACCTTAGGATTTCCTGGAGATCATATCAACAAATTCATACTAGCGATCAGGCTTATGAATGTCCAACATGAAGATGTAGTATGTAGTCTATTCCCCTATACGTTTGAGAATTCAACTTCCACGTGGTATTTTAATCTACCTGTAGGATCTATAACTAGCTGGACGAAGTTCCAGAAGGATTTTTTAGATAAATTTGTAGAGGAGACTACTACGGGAGATCTGATGGCTTAGTTGTTCGTTGCCACCATGAGTTCGAAGGAAAGGGTCAAATATTTTAACCAAAGATTCACCACCATATTAAACAAATTCCAGCTCGAAGTTAATCCTACTTAGGATTTGGAGATCGAAGTATATGCTAATGCCCTCCCAACTTTTATTTCCATGTTTGTGAAGAGGGTTTTCAAACAAACCCTAGCTGAGAATTTTGAAGAGTCCAAAACTATTAAATTCCAAATGAAAGGATGAAAAGAGAGTTAGGTTTCCTTAGTCAAGAAAGAAGCTCAACCCCCTCCTCGGAGAGGGCTATTGCTCACTAGACCCCCAGGGAAACAAGAAGAACAAGCTACTGAAAAGGGTAATGGAGACATAGAATACCTACAACACATGGTTAAGAAGTTATCAAATGAAATGATAGACATGAAAATAAGTGCAGGGGAAGGAAATCAAAGCCAAAGGCCCTACAAACCTTTCTTTAAAATGAACCCACCATTAAAAGAAATTGAACCTCCCCCAACTAACTTAAATATCGATCTAGGAAATGTAGCATATGATTCTTTCTACACCTATCACCAGGAAAACCACTTCGAGAGAGACTACCCTCAATGGATGCATGCCATGAATTTGATGGCCAATCGATTTCTAGACGAAGTCTCCCTACCCGAACAACCAAGCAGTTCAGTTATGAATGTTGTTGATCAGGAAGAGATTGATCCACCAGAAGGTGCATCCATGATGATATGGGATCCTGACCTAATCATGCCTTCTGACGACTTATTTGAGTCTCAAGAATCCCCCGCAGAGGTCTCGGTTGTGCAAATGCGCAGTAAGGGTCCACCTGTCTCAAGAGATATTTCTACTATCCAAACCTTGGGGGGAAAGACAACCCCCGATCACCCGAAATCACCTTTTGATCCCATTAAGAACCCTATAAGTATCCATACCCGAGAATCTCCCAAACTGGATTACAACATAGTTGAATATTTGAAGAAGTTGAAGGCTAACATATCAGTTATGGACATATGTAGAATCCCTCAACAAAAAGACTTTCTGTTACAGGATTTGAAATCAGTAGAAAATCCTACAACGATCACTGACCCAGGAATAAATCTAATCCCCACAGACCTAGGAAATAAACCAATGGTGAACACTTGCTCAAAAGATAAGAAGGGAAGACCTTTTTTCCCACCTTTCCTTTTAACATTTGAAGTCTTCAACAGGAACTTCCATAACTGTTTGGTCGATTCAGGAGAATCCTCTAACATTATGCCACTGTCTATCTGTAAAAATCTAAATGCATTTCCTCTCAAGAGTGATAAACATGTGATACAACTAGACAGAACCCAAGTGAAGATCATGGGAGAACTTAAAGATGTAATGATTAGAATAGCGACACATCCTAAGTTTGTGCAAGTGATTGACATCATTATAGTAGACATCCCATAAGCTTATGGATTATTGTTAAGATGATATTGGTCTAAGAAGTTAAATGGATACTTTAGTACAGACTGGGCACACCTTTGGCTACCATTAAAGGGGCACAATAATATGATCAGAATTTATAGGGAAAGATATCTGAAACATACGATCACTGATCTAGAAACGCTAAACGAACCCTCATTGGCAGAATTCCCTGTGCTAGGCAATTAGTCATTTGATTCCTACTTCGACAACATCTCCCCTCTCTCATATGATGTCCCCCTCACTCAAAATTCTGAAATAGTGTTTCAATAGAAATCGTTGATATCGACAGAGGAAACCCTCTTCTGTCAAGAACCTATGCTAGAAATCATGGAACAAAAGATAGGAGAGAAGGAAAGTAACAAGAAAGAAGAAACGGATAGCTTTTGTTCACAAATTTGGACCATATACTTTGATGGATCTAAATCGCAAGAGGGGTCAGGGGCAGGATGCATTCTCATTGATCCAAAAGGTAAACATCATTTCCTATCCTGTAGACTAGAATTCGAATGCACAAATAACACCGTCGAGTATGAAGCTCTAGTCCAAGGGTTAAAGAAATCCATAGACTTAAACGTGAAATAATTGAAGTTTTTCGGAGACTGAAATTATCACTAGACAAGTAATGAATACTATACATAGCAATTCCCCGCACCTAAAGAATTATCAACTGGGAGTACATAGGTTAATAGAGAATTTTGAAGACTTCAATATTACAACGATCCCTAGAGCAAAGAATATCCTTGTTGATTCCCTGGCCATGACTGCTTCAAGGTTGTCGCCTCTAGAAGATTATGAATCCTCCTAGTTCATTGTGGAGCTACTCTATAAACCATCGGTGCCTAACAACACTCCTAATTGGAAGGTATTTGAAGGGGATGAATAGATCATAAACATTCTGACTAACCAAGATAATTTTAAGGACTTAGATATTGACGATGAAGTATTCCAGGAACAATCAACGAAAATTGATCCTCGAGCAGGTCAAACAACTAACAAATCTAAGTCTCACACAATCCCGAAGGGGATAGCTAATTTAGAAAATATTTTTGATATAAAAGAACGATTTAAGGGGCCCAAAAATGTGAAGAATGATAGTTCCTATCCCATGCATGAAACTATAAATATCGGAACCCCAGTGTTGGCCCTTGACCAAGTTTTGAGGAACACTTGGTCATATTTGACCATTTTTTGGACTTCGAAAGCCTATCAAAGATGGAGTGCAAAGCGAAACAGAGATCATGGAAGCTAGACCCCCTTTTGGGTCCTTTTTGGGTTTTGGGGGATAATGTAACAGGAAAGGGATGTCGCCTCGTGGGTTCACCCACGCTTAGGCCCACTTTTGTAATATATAAATAAGTAGCTAGGCAATGTAAGAAGATGGCTATAAGCTCAGTGCTAGATCGGAATATATGTGATTGACTTGCAAAGCTGAGTGAAAGTGTTGTAAGTGCTGAGTGCACAGATTGTAAGGGGGCTCTGTGTTGGATCTACTCAAGGAAGGAGGATCTGGCGAGGTGCACACAGATCTCCGGTCCTGTGCGGAGTAGGATTTTGATAGTTTTGTGCTGTAACCTGATTGACTAAAGCTAATGAAGAAGAAGAGTTGGTGGACGTAGCCCCAAGGTGGGGGTGAACCATGTAAATCTGTGTGTAATGCTCTGTGCTTTGATTCATTGTGTTTATCTTTTCTTATGTTATGTGTTCTCTTATGATTTGTGCTTCTTAGATATATACGACTGTTAGATCTGACATGTATGCAAGTGCTTAGTGCCGATCTGCAGGATCTGATGTGTTTATTGTTGCTAAGTGCTGAAATACTGTAGACCTAAGTGAGTATTGCAATGCTCGGTGTTGTCTACGAAGTAGAGTAAGGGTTGGATATTAATGGTTGATTGATGCTAAGTGTGTTGTAAGTAGTATAATCATAGATCTGTGTCCCATCTAAGTTTGTAGATATATGAGTCTTGCAACCATCTCTGCCTCTACCTCGGGTGAGAATTCATCTACTTCGCAGGTGTTGCTGAAAGGGCGGGTAGTTAGGGTTTTGTCGGTGCGCTTTTGAGCGTTGAACCCTGGGTCTACCCCTGTGCCAACAAATGGTTCCGTTGCCGGGACCTGAAACTATGATTACTGAGAACTAGAGAAGAAGAAGCTTTGTGTAAAATAAGCTCTATGTGTAGATCTATGCCCTAGTGCAGAACATTCTACTTAACCTTGGAATCTCTTTGTGAGAAAAGAGATTAGATCTGTGAGAAAAGAGATTAGATCTGAGAGAAAAGAGGTCAGATCTGCAAGAAAGAGGTAAGATCTGTAAGTTCTGTGCTTTGATAAAGGTAAGAATAGTTAAATTTTTTAGATCTGAAAGCTTTGTGATCTGTAGAAGAAAAATAAGTGAAATTGTTTGTTTCTAGAGTATGGATCTAGTTATGTTTGATAGATTTTGTCCTAGCTTGAAAACTAGGGAATTAATAAATGAAAGAAAGTTTGAGGTGAATAGATCTGATAAGAATAATGATAGATATGTTATACCTATGCATAGAAAGAATGTTTTGACTAACAAATGGATGCAGGACCCTAGAAAGAATTATTTGCAGGCTAACTACCATGATCCCAGTGCACAGTACAGAAGAGGTTGGGGATCATTTACAAGAAAGAGAGGATTGACCCTATGGTACAGTTGCAGAAGACCGGAACATCTATCTAAGGAATGTCCTGGTGGAAGATCTAGTTGTCTTTGTTGCAAAGATTTGGACCATGAAGTATCAGATTGCCCTAAAATGATTTCTAAGCTTGAAAAAATGAATCTACACGAAGAAAACCCTAAGGTATCCCTAGAGATAGAAGAGCCTTAGAAAAAATCAGAGAAAGTATTAATCCAGATGAAAGAAACCCTGACTAAACACCAACATGTCAGATTAGCAGATATCTTTAGAGAAAAAGAATGCACCGAAGTAAGGATAGGGGACTTCAACATTGATTGTGTTCTAGATGAGGAAACACAGATGAATATCATGATAGAGAGAACGTGGGAAGCTATAGGAAATCTTGCCATGATCCATTCATTGGGAGGAATAGGTTTGTTTAGAGGAAAACTGGTAAACCTATGTGGAAGGCTCACTCAAATATCTACACATGCTCATGGAACCTCGACTGAAGAAGATTTTGAGATTATTAAATTTATTGAGGATAGTGCCCCATTTAGTATGTTACTTGGAAGACCTTGGATTGACATAGATCAAGTTTGATGGGAAGAAGAAGCAAAAATTTTGGAGAAGAAGAAACATGAATTAAAAGATTTTATGACCAATAAGATTGCACAGTTGATTGAGGAACAAAATAAGCCCCTTGACACTAGAGACCCCAATCTCGAAGATGAAAGAATGTCAGAAAGCTCATGGGCGACTGAAGCACCTATCCCAGAGAAAGAACAATTATTACCCCAAAGAGAATTTCAACAGCGCGCAGTGACTATGCTAAAAGAAGATAGAAATCAGACTGGAAAAAGACAGTCTGAGTTGAAGATTACGGGGAAGAAGGCTAGAAAGTTAAGTAAAAAGAGGGAGAAGATTGAAAAGTTACAAGAGACCCTGGATAGAACATCGTAGAAAGAAACCTTTCCGAATGGGAGCTTCATCGAGATATCAGGACCACGACCTATGGCACTTCGTCGACACAAAGCAATATAGTCGTTGAACCGATATACCCGTTCAACTTCCACCCTGAACGGATAGAAAATCATTAAAGGATCACCACAAGACCATTGGACCTCATCATAATGGATAGATCAACGGTAATGGAAGCTTCATACCCATTGCAAGAAGACCGTTGACGAATTTCTTATTTAGCTCGTCATGCCAAGCCCGAAGAACACTTTTTCCAATTGAGAATTTGAAGCCCCAGAACCAGTGATTGTATACAGTGGTCATTGCAATCTGATTATTCATCTTAGTGCAGTATCTACGATCATCATGGCCTCGATTATTTTTCTCAAATGCGCATGTTCGATGAGATCACCGCAGTTGAGGAATCCATCACAGAGGTCCTTCTCGATTTAATGACTGAGAAAGTCATGTCGAAAAGAGGAATCCACCGGAGTCCAAGCATCATCGACGAGAGGAGTGCAAGCCTCCCCGTCGACTGCTCAAGCAGGAACATCCCGAGCTAGCACGGAAAGGAGAACTAAGCATAAATAAGACATAGCCAACGCGAAGTTAGTTCCATCCATCCTACCAGCTTACATACCCCCTCTGAGTGGTACAATTAACAGGGACAGTGTCCCTAGAGACTTTGAATACACCCTAGTCATTGCATATCTACCAAAATGAGTACGCACCTACCACGTAGATCAAGACAAGGTTATAGCGTTGAAGTTTTACAACTTCAACTTGGGGGACCGTAAGGTTTACAGCATGCTCGCCCTGTCTAAGTACTTGAAAAGAACTAAGAGTAAGAATTCGAAGATCGCCCCTCAATAATGGACGATGAACCTCGCGCAGTCTACTTTGATCAACGTTATGAAAATACCACACTTCGGTAGACACCAGGAGGTGAATGCTTGTGTAAAATGGCTACTATCAAGTTACCACAGAGGATACCTATGGTTAAACCATCGCATAATTGTTGATCTGGTGTTGATCAATAGGATTACCGGTCTTAGCATGAAGGGCCCTGATCCCCAGGATTACTACCCTGGAAAGACCGCAGACCACACTCTTTCACAGAAGATTAAAGAAGCTTATGGCAATGTCGATAAGGGCGCGCGAGGCTACAAGGTAGCCTTTATCAAAAGTGGCATAGTGTGCCTCGCATGTCAACTGATCATAGGGAATATGGTATGTAAGAATCAACCTACACAAGTATCAGGCTTCGTAGATTACCTTGAAGGAAAATGCGCAGAGGGACTACAGATGAACTGGGCGAAGTACCTGGTAAACCAGCTAGAGATTGACTGTAGAGAAGCCCAGGATCAGGGGCATGAATTCCATTTTAGCTGGCTTCTAATATTGATCTCTTTTGTTGCATGGGAGCTACCAGAAGGTGCAACCTTCCCGGACCTCAACCCCTTTGAGCCACTAGCCATGAATTTCAGTACATTATGGTACTCGACCAACATGAACAAGCAATGGCAATCGAATTTCGTTTTCCACACGTACTATAACCAATTGAAAGTAGCCATAGGGGGTGAACCTCGCATAACCTCGAACACTTTACAAAGGTTCCAACCTCTGATAAAGTTCAGCGTGGAATGCCACTTTATATACCTAACCCCATGAGCCGATGAGCACCAGGAACAACTTCAGTCCTATTATAAGCTGACATAAGAAGACCTAAAAGAGATCACCAAGGAATGGTCGGAAGACCTCCTTGTTGCAGCATACCCAGCGAACATTTCAGACATCAATAGCCTAGAAGCTGCACAGGACACACTTGGGCCCAATAAGACAAAGAAGACGAAGAATCCTGAAGAGGTTCAGGATGTAGATAGCAAATCTGTAAGGATGGCTTCTGTCACACCAGATCAAGGAGGTAATGGTGAAGACCTATAGGAAGTCAAATGGAGACTGGAAGCCGAAGTCAAAGATATAAATAATATAAAAGCGTCACCTCTAAAGTCTCCCTCCCGGAAGAAATTGAAAGCAACCGTAACTAAGATGCGGACCACACTCACTCCAGATGACTTCAGTTTCCTCCTCGAAACTATGAATGAGGCCATAGAAGAGATAACAAAAAAGAAGGAAGTGAACCAGGAGTAGATATATAACAAGATTGAAATTGGGACCCAAGAAGTGCAGCAGGCACTCCAGTCTAGCTGCACAATATCTACTGTACCTCTGCCAAAAGGAACAATAGAAGTGGGAGAAGAATCAGTTCAACTCCACAAGCTTGTTGATGCAGTCGAAGTACGCCTTCAACACACACAGGAAGAAAAAGTGCAGGCTATTCACGCCTTAGAGAAAGAACAAGAGGAAATCATAAGAACATCGCCGAGCCACGCAACAAGATAAGGAGGCTCTCCAAGCAAAATTTGAAGAAGATAGAGAAAAGATCCAAAAGGAGAAAGAGCAACTGCTCGCGAAGCAGATTTTGATCGAAGAAGCAGTCACCAGAGCATTTCTCTCTATGACCAGCTTAGAAAAGAAGAACCCATAGAACGCCAAGTAATGAAGCTTCCTGAAGTTATTCAACAACTTCAACAAAGAATCATGGACTTAGAGCTTCAGACCGTCCCACAGAATCCACAAGAAGTGCGCAACGAGCGCGAATTGAATGCTCAGAGCGCAGTTGAGAGGATTAAAACACTTGTTGTAGAATGCAAATAGTTAAGTAGCACAAGCGCGCATATATATGAAAAACTATCTGAAGACCCAGAGTTGAAGAGATTAGAGTCCAAACTCTAGGAAGCAAAGCAGCACGCAGATATAGTACAGGTGCAACTCAAGCTCCTGTCACCCATCGAGAGGATGAAGAGATCCCAGGAATAGTGCACTGCCCAACAACTCGTTCTTACCATGCAGAATAGAGTGATGGAAGTCACCCAGAAACTCCAGCCGAGCCAGGAGGCGGCCTATCTACTGTTTGAAGAAATTGAAGGCCAAGGAATAGTACTAGAACAAGTAGTTGTTACAGTTGAGTAGCAACTGGAAGGACCTATCAACGAAGCGGTTATTCAGGAATTCGTTGAGAAAGAAGCAGTAGAACAGAGACAAGTCGAAGAAGCTCGAGCCAAGCTCGAGACCTTTGAATCAAAGTTACCCATGCCTGAGTGAATTAGGACGAGTCAGAGGTGAGTGTTGGGGGCCTGTTGGCCCTTGACCAAGTTTTGGGGAACACTTGGTCATATTTGACCATTTTAGGGACTTTGACAGCCTATCAAAGATGGATCACAAGGCGAAGCAGAGATCGTGGAAGCTAGACCCCCTTTTGGGTCCTTTTTGGGGTTTTGGGGATAATGTAATGGGAAAGGGATTTCGGCCCATGGGTTCACCCACGCTTAGGCCCACTTTTGTAATATATAAATAAGTAGTTAGGTGATGTAAGAAGATGGCTATAAGCTGAGTGCTAGATAGGCATCTATGTGATTGACTTGCAGAGCTGAGTGAAAGTGTTGTAAGTGCTGAGTGCACAGATTGTAAGGGGGCTCTGTGCTAGATCTACTCGAGGAAGGAGGATCTGTCGAGGTGTGCACAGATCTCCTGTCCTGGGTGGAGTAGGATTTTGATAGTTCTGTGCTGTAACCTGATTGACTAAAGCTAATAAAGAAGAAGAGTTGGTGGATGTATCCCCAGGGTGGGGGTGAACCACATAAATCTATGTGTAACGCTTTGTGCTTTGATTCATTGTGTTTATCTTTTCTTATGCTATGTGTTTTCTTATGCTTTGTGCTTCTTAGATATATATGAATGTTAGATCTGACATGTATGCAAGTGCTTAGTGTTGATCTGCAGGATCTGATGTGTTTACTGTTGCTAAGTGATGAAACACTGTACCCCTAAGTGAGTATTGCAATGCTTTGTGTTGTCTACGAAGTAGAGTAAGGGTTGGATATTAATGGTTGATTGATGCTAAGTGCGTTGTAAGTAGTATAATCACAAATCCGTGTCCCAACTAAGGTTGCAGACATCTGAGTCCTTCAACCACCCCTGCCTCTACCTCAGGTGAGACTTCATCTACTTTGCAGGTGTTGTCGAAAGGGCCGGTAGTTAGGGTTTTGTTGGTGCGCTCTTGAGCGTTGAACCCTGGGTCTGCCCCTGTGCCAACACCTGGAAAACCCAAAGAATATAAATCTCGGTAAGACTATATCTCAGGAGGAAAGGAAGGCTTATCTCAAATTGTTTAAACAATATCAAGATGTCTTTGCATGGTCCTACCGAGATCTGAAAACTTATGACACCCGTATCATTCAACACACTATACCATTAAAACCTAAAGTGAAACGCTTCCAATAGAGGCTCGAGAAGTATCACCCATCCATGGAATCTCTCATGTGTCAGGAGTTGAAGAAACTTTTAGATGCCAAAATTATCTTCCAGGTTAGGCATTCCATGTGGGTAGAAAATTTGGTTCCTGTGAGGACAAATTCTATAGAAATCCGCTTATGTGTAGATTTTAGGAACCTTAATATAGCTTCAGAAAAGGACAACTACCCAGTCCCACCGATGGAGAAACTCTTGCAGACCGTTTCCGGCTCTGAGATTTAATCTCTACTGGATGGTTTCTCAAGTTACAACCAAGTTCTGGTTTCATAGGAAGATCATTTGAAAACTACCTTCTGAAACAAGTGGGGAACTTTTGCTTACAAACGCATGCCCTTTGGGTTAATCAACACAGGGGAAACCTTCCAAAGGAAAATGGACATAGAGTTTTGAGGGCTGATCAACAAGTGTTTGGTGGTGTATCTAGATGAAATAACTATGTATTCAAAGAACAGAGGGGAGAACATCCAACACTTAACCCAGATTTTCGAAAGGTGCAAAAAATATGGTATATATTTAAATCCTAAGAAAACTATCTTTGGCGTGGAGGAAGGAAAGATATCAAGTCATATTATATCCCAAGTTGGCATTCACATAGACCTTGAGTGAGTCAAAGATATAAATCAAATCTCGTTACCTCACAACAAAAAGACAATGCAATCCTTCTTTGGGAAAACAAATTTTGTAAGAAAATTCACACCTGATTTTGCCGAGACGGTCAGACCTCCACAAAAAATGATCCACAAAGATGTTGAATTTAAGTGGGACGATGAATGAAAGGATTCTTTAAGAAATATTAAATCTGCTATATCTCAAGCCCCCGTGTTACGAAGTCCCGATTTTAATAGAGATTTATTCCTCTATACTTTCGCCTCCGACCAATCGTTAGCTGCAGTATTGACTCAGAAGGATGATGACAACAACAAGTCTCTAGTGTCGTTCACGAGCACTAATATCCAAGGAGCCAAACTTAATTATCCTTCTATTGATAAACAAGCCTATGCGGTATATAAGGCAGTGAAACACTTCAGATCTTACATCCTCAAGAACCATACAAAAGTAATTGTGCCTCACCCTGCGGTACGATCCTTGTTCACTCAACAAGAGATGGGGGAAAGAAGAGGGAACTGGATGGATGTAGTCCAAGAATTTGATCTAGATATAAAACCTGCCAAAATAGTTAAAGGGAAAGGGTTTTGCAAATTGGCAGCTGAAGCCCAGGACCAAGTAAATGAAGATTCTGGATGGGAGAATGAAATGGAATTATGGTGTGGTGAAGATTCATACATCTCTGTAGGGAAAGAGTCTTGGTATGGGAATTTAACTTATCTCCTGCACCATGGGACTTGCCCAGAAAATCTCAACCCCGGGGAAAAGAGAGCTCTCAGGTTAAAATCTGCATAATATCGCCTCATAAATTCAGCACTCTTCTTGGTTAATTATGATGGGGTACTTTTAATATGCCTCGAAAGTGAAGATGTAGACAAAGTTCTGAAGGAGCTCCATGATGGCCATGCAGGTGGACATTTTGTAGGGAACACCACCACTCATAAGATATTGAGAGTTGGTTATTATTGGCCCACTTTGTTCAAGGACGCTTACACCTACTCTAGAAACTGTAAAACTTGTCAAATAAGCGCTCGGAGAGAGAAGAGAGAGGTAGTTCCATTCCAACCGGTGACTATTTCCAGGCCTTTTGAGCAATGGGATTTAGATATCATAGGTGAAATTACACCAAGTTCCTCAAAACAACATAAGTACATACTTACTGCCACCGATTATTTCATGAAATGGGCAGAGGCCATCCCTTTGACTCATGTAAACGATAAGGTAGTAATCCAATTCATAGAAAAACATCTAATCACAAGGTTTGGTGTCCCTTCTATCTTATTGACAAAGTTTTCTCTAGACAAAGGAATCATAATTAGGTACTCTGCAAATTATTATCCACAAGGAAACAGAGTGGCAGAATCAACTAATAAGAACCTAGTGATAATATTGAAGAAAACGGTTGCATACAACCAGAGGAATTGGCATAATCTACTCCATAATGCTTTATGGGCCGATAGGGTCACACCCAAGGAAGCTATAGGGAATTCCCCATACTTTCTGGTATACAGACATGAAGCCATTCTCCCAAATGGGCTTTATCTTCCATCTCTCCAACTTGCCCAAGATTCCAGGGGACAACCTTCATCAGTCATATAACAAAGGATTGACACTTTGCTTATGCTGGAAGAAGAAAGGGAAAAGGCTAAGTCAAATTTCATAGCTCATCAACAAATAGTTAAAAGGTGGTTTGATAAGAATAAGGATAAGGAGAAGAAATTTGAAGTAGGAGACTTAGTCCTCAAATGGGACAAAGAAAATAAGCCTAAAGGAAAACAATCTAAGTTTTAGAATCTATGGCTTGGACCCTTCCAGGTGGCTGAGAAGATTGGGGTGGGAAATTATCAGTTAAAAAATCTGAGGGGGGAAGCTGACGCCCTCCCAGTAAATGGCCAAGCCCTAAAACAATATTTCCTTTAAAAAAAAAAATTAATAATAATAATAATTTTTTTGTGTGCGTGTTTTCATGATTTTGGTTTTAGCTAGGTCAATTGCGAAATGCATTTTTGTTGTTTTCTTTTCTCTATTTGCGCTTTTGAATATTGTGTTTAGCAAGACAATGATTGATCTCAAATCATGTGACATAGCGAACTCTGTTCATAACTCATCTCTCACAGACAACACAAGAAGCGTTGAGGAACCTACAATTGTTTCGAGAGGTCCTCTATCTAACCCGCACAAATGAACAACTTGGGAGAAATGAAGAAGTGTCTGCTCGGTGGTCTGGTGAAACCTTAAGGGAAAGTTGGTAAGCTGAAAAGGACTACATGAACCCCAAAGACAAATCTAGCTAAGGATTCACCTTAACCATCTCATTTTGAAAAATAAACAGACGTCATCCTCTCCCACTCGCTCAGGGAATTCTGTTGAAATAAATTGACTCTATCAAATGAGTGAAAAGTGGGAGAGGGTATGCATATATCTTCGTCGGGGCTATGGATGCTCATTGGCAGCAGAGCAAGGTCTGTGATGTCAGGGTGACTCCGTCGAGGTTATGGACGCTCGCTGGTAGCGGAGCAACACCATAGCAAGTGAGTAAAGGTAAATAAAGGATCCATGTCAGTGAATGATTTACTAGATTTTTTTCAAAGAGGGCATCAGTTAGGGTTACAGGAAACGAAGGAGGAATAAAGGTTAAAAACCCCACAGGAAGACCCGGAAGCATCAATCGGAGAATTTCAAATGCAAGGGTAAAAGAGGCTTTGATTTAAAAACCAGTTAAGTTCTCCACCTGCTGTCGCATCAGCCGAGCCTGAAGGAGGAACAGAGATTTTTCTTTCGCCCAGTAAGTCACCATTTGTTGAGCACTCAACACACCCTTAAAAATTCTATGTCAAATTTTAGTTTTTGGGTACCACTTGATCTTTTACACTGTCTAGATTCGACTTCAGTATGAAAATGTTACCTTTTCTTATCATTTTTTGACTCTCGTTAAGTCTTCCAAAGTTTGCTTGAATCTATGAAAACCCATGAATTAAAAAGACTTAACACTTAACAAAAAATCAACAACCATAACACTTCACCTAACGCATCCAAGATTCAGCATCAGAAATAATTAAAGATGAAGAAAAATCATTTGAAGAAACCACAGTCACCGAGCGTCGATTATCATCGGCATCGACAAAAGCAAGTTGTTCTTTCATGACAAGCATTATGCAAGTATATCATCGACAAACGATTCCCTTTGGCGTCGGTAAAAGGCAAAAGGAGAAACATTTTAAAAGGAAAGAAATGATATCGTCGATAGCTGATACCCGACACGCTTAGAAAAATAGGAGAAGAAAAAATTTCTATGAAAATCCGGACTACGCTAAAGTTTTCTCTGATCATTGACTTCCGAAACATTTTCAGAATCAAGAGTTTTTTTTTTAGGACGCTAATCCAAAGGAAACTACGCGATATGTTTATCCCCGAAGGTCGATCCCCAATACCTTTTCGACATCGGTAGTCCCAATTTTATCTTAGAGAACACGACTTGAACGAAGTCCCGAGTTCGACCAATACCCTCTAGCTAAGTCCCCAGTCTTCAGTGCCATGTATCCCTAGCCGTTTGTGCCACATCAGCACCGTACGATGAAATCGATTGACGTTGGAGGTGTTCCGCAGAAGGATATCAATGAAAATGCAAAGTAACTCAGAGTACCACTGAGTATAAATTCAGGGCTAACTTACAAGAAAAGTTGGACAAAGAACACAGTAGATACACATGCAAAGAGAAGAAATGATGCATCTGACCGCTACAACCAGAATCCTTTTGTCAAAGTTTCAAGACTTTATATTATATTTCCATCAAGATCAGATTACATACAAGAGACATTGTCCACACCTTTTGGCTAGCCAACCTAGTTTACATTATGAACATGAAATTTTTTGAAAAAAGGAAAACTATCAATATTTTGTGCCACGTATGAGAATACAAAATAGAGTTCGTCAATCATGCCTCTTATGCGCGCTGACAAGGTCCATGCGGGCTTTCTCCTCGGCTGCTCCGCGCTCACTGAGATGTTTTCATTTTTTCTTCTTCTGACACCCTTTGTGCTTCATGCAGCTTCACAATTGTATCTTGTGCTTCCTGAAGCTGTCTCTTGAGCCATGTCACGTTCCCTTCATGACCTTGTGATACTGACACCTCAAGGGTATTTTCCTCCAACTGCCATCTCAATTCTCTATTTTCCTGGTAGAGTTGAGTAATGGCGAGTTATGTCTACTCCAGCTGTTGAGTCAACTCTCGAACATTAGAACCCAAGGACTTTGTCCTCCTCATTATTCTCCCGCTCCCCAGACTTGTGGCTTCGAAAGGTTCTAGCCGGATAGCACGCATAATTATTTCCTCGGTGGCCGACCTTGCGCATGACTCGATCAGGATTTAGTTTTCCCCTACTTTCTTATTCTTCCTTGGCCTTCCTCTTCTTCGGGGTATCTATTGTTGGGGAGGCGTGGCTTCCAAACTTCGTCCTTCCAGAGCAACTTCTTCCACTTCGGCCTCCGCATGAGACGATACCATCATTTCTGCGTGAAGGTAGTAATCTCCCTTTGAAGCCTCGGGAATGTCCGTTGTGGGTAAGAACGAATCCCAGGCATTTTGGGGCTCAAGCCTGGAGCTTCGGCTGCTTCGCATGCCCTGTCTTGCATTTTGAGGAGTTCCCATGGTGCAACAACGTATCTGTCTTATGCGTGGGGAACTTGACAAGGGCCCAAAGAAAAAAATTTGATCAGACTGGGCTCGCGAGACGAATTACCAATAGTGCATAAGCTCAGCTGATGAGTAGAACACATGTAGAACATCCATAATTTATAACAAAGCGGGCAGTGAGTGGAAATGTGCCAGGGAACACTGGATTCCTAGAGACGAGATATTTTGAAGAAAACTGAAAACTTTATGTGGCACATCCGTGTGACGAGTAGGTTCCAGGGCATGTGAGATTTAGCCGATAGGAGTTGCAGAGGGTGTGTGGTACGATCACCTCGATTTTTCAATTCCCTAATATTCATGATGAGTTGATGATGGTTGATGCACTTGTTGATGCGACTTCTATTTGCACAACTTTCCTCGACCTGAGCCGCCTAACGACTTCCCTTATGACAGGATCTGATTCTTTTGCAACATACTCTTACTTTTAGCACATGTTTGGCTCTGACATCCTTTCCTGACTCCAAGGGCCAATCGGCCATTGGCGTGCCTTCAACTCTTATATTTTTCCATACCTGATCTTTCATGTTGTGGCACGTGGATGTAACCCATCCTAACTAGAGAAAATATGATGATGCTAATAGAAGTGGTGCAAGCAATTTGAAGGATTACAGAGATCACATAAGTATCAAACAACTAGGTTTAGCAAGCTTTATAGGTATGCACCAGTCTGGATTCTTCACGCTTACACTTTATACATATATTTTGCCAAGTGTTGTTCTATACGCAATCTCTAAACGATTTTAATTTCGATTGCAGGAAATATGCCTCCGAGTATTAAGAAAGAATGGCTCAGTAACCTCACCGAGAAATCCGAGAGAAATTGGGTCAGAAAATCAACAAGGTGATGAAGGATATCTAATTCCCCGAGTTCGACACACCTGATGACTTCGACGATTTACGCGACATAGTCAAATCGCACACCAAGAAAGATTCATCGTGGGCCTAAGAAATAGCAAAGGTGACAGACAAAAGAGAGATAGGTCAGGCGCGACAGTTTATGGAACACCCGATCAAAGATTGGGCTATGCTGCAACAGTTAAGTGCCAGTCTGATCAAGTATCAAACACATGCAGTAAATATCAGAGAGATTTACACGACCCCAATGGAACAACAAATATTTCCATACGCCAACACTTGCAAGGAGTTGTCCATCAGTTGGTCGGAGTATGAGAAGAGTCACCCTTTTAAGTGATATTTTGAGATGACTGTTAGAAAACTGTTAGGAGATAACGCCACGTGGAAAATTTTGTTTTACTCATATGCACTTTAGCTGTTATTTTTAGTTAATTTTATGTTATAAATAAGAGCATCGATCTATTAGTTAATGGTCGATGGTTGTTGCAAGAAACTCTCATTTCTAGTTTTGTTAAGAACTATTTTCGAGCTACCTTTAATTGAGAAGTCCTTATGGACCAGAGACAAGTTTATGTTTTCATAAAATGCATGTATGATTGGACATGGAGAAGAACTATTTCTTATCTCGTCTCATGAATGTATGCTGTGACAAGTAAGAGCTATTAAATCTATTGATAAGTTATCTGATGTAATGTTTTACAGTTATTTTCTTTAAATGATGAAGATAAATTGTTGTGTTATTATGTGATGGATGATTCAAGTTAAGTGAATTATTTTTCTTGCCATTATTTATCGCATATGTGTTTTATTTCTGATAATTTGTATCTCAGACAGTAATTGGATACTCACATGGTTAACGTATTAGTACTAGGTCTGTGGTACAGAACGTTTGTCTCCATGCTTGAGTAGTGGGTTATCCCAAGCTCATCCTCTTCTCCAGTAGTTAAACTTATTCATGTTTTGTTACCTAGTTGGTTTATACCGGCTCCCATCTTATATCGGTCCCACCTAAGATAAAATACAAAAAAGAGAAAGTCCAAACCGAAGGAGAGGCCTTCACAAGAAAATGTAAATCCCATCGATTAATTGGCCAGATCGCAAGATTTGGAGAACCATTCCACTATTAAACGTTGCAGAGTCTAATTGGACCTCGATGGCGGGTTTGGTTCCTTCTGTTGAACTAAAGGGATTTAGGACCCATCAACACAATCTTCGCTAAAAAATTCAATTCTGGAGGAAATGCAAAAAGGACAAAGTTGAGAAAACCATATTGATGTAGAATTTTAAGGGAGCATCAAATTACCAATTTGGAAGTTTCATTGTACTCACAATCAGGATAATATCAATGCATGATATAAAATATGTCATGGTTCTAGCTATATTTTCTTCTATAGGTGGTGGAAGTTGGCTCTAGGGAACATTGCATTTATGAGAACATGACATGATTGAGTAGAAGTGGAAAATTTAGAAAGCCATGACTTTCATCTTAGAACCTAGAAGGAGGCATAAGTATAGTCATTGGAAATATAATTCAGAGGAGATTACATGTGAAGGCTCAAAATATGGATTAGTACATCATTATTCTTCATAATTGAGATGAAGAAGGATCTATAGCCCAATTAGATAATTTTTTTCAATATGCATAATTTCTAATAATGACTGTTCCATGCACATTTTTATAGAATTAGGGGTGCATCTAGAACAAATCAAGTTAAAAAATGAGGAATATATATATTGATGATGTACAAGGTTCTTATATCCATGAAGATGAAATCATAGGGTTTCATATCATCCCAGGAAATGCATAAACATAATCCAATGGAAATAGAAGCAGGGTGGATCTTGTAAGAGATGGATGATACAATGAAGAGATTGCAAACATAAGTGAAAATATACAGAGAATATAATAAAAGTTTTATAATATATTAGAAGGAGAACAAAAAAAATTAATACTTAGCTACTATAGAGTCTAAATAACTTGAAAAGACAAATCATAAAGATTCTAGCACAAAACATGCAACCAATAAGAAAAATGCAGCAACACCTAGATCTTGTGATAGGAGGGATGATCCCAAGGGATATAGGCACTCAAGAAGTGTTAGTGTACATTATCATTCACTTGGACATTCAACCAGAACAATGCATGCATTTTCAGAATAAGAGAGCAACCCAAGTATGTCTTCTATCAGATGTCAGAGGAGAAGGCCCAAGTTAGATTATTTGCAAGGAGAACTTAGAAAGATCAAGCCACCACCATTTGATGAAGAGAATAGGAAGGGTGAATATTCTGAATCATGGTTTTTGGGCATGAGAATTTTTTTTTATAATTATTCATTAAATCTAGAAGCAAGTATTTCCATATATCATCTTAAGGGGAAAGATTCCATATTGTGGGACCAAATGAAGTAGGTCATGAATATTGATGAGAAGATAATTTCTTAGAATCAGTTCAAAAAATATTTCCAATAGTAGTACTTTTTGGTGAATTATTATGACAGGAAGATGAAAGAATTCTTTTATCTCAAGCAAGGAGGCATGACCGTCGAAGAGTATGAGAAGAAATTCTTGGAGATGTTGAGGTATGTGGATTTCATCATAGAAGAGAGGATTAAAATTTAGAGGTTTTTGAGTGGTTTTCCATCATTTTATAATTATAAAATTAATTTTGATGATCCCAATACTTTGGAGGAAGCCATAAGTAAAGTGAAGTATTTTTATGAGCAGAATAAGGGAAGGCTAGATTTTCAAAAAGATTGGGATGATAAAAAGAAAAGAAAGATGGATCATAGGAAGAAAGTATTCAAGCCACCTTTCTTCAGGAACAACTCATAGATATATCAGCAAGGGAAACAAGTACAAGGTAAACTTAGGACAATAGATTCATTAGGGAATATGACAAGACCACAACCCATAAAGTGTTAGGGATGTGAAGGAGACCACATGTATAAATATTGTCCTCACAAGGGAGACCAGATGAAGATTGTGAATAACATTCAAGAATCTATTATAGTGGAGTACATGGCTAGGAACATGCCAAGGATTTATGCAACCTTGGACAACAAACAAGTAGACTATCAGTCCCACATGATTGAGGTGGAAGGTAAGATTAGCAATCAACCCATAGTTATTTTGATTGATTATGGAGCTAGTCATAGCTATATAGATCCTAATCTGGTTGAAAGATTTAAATTAAAGATATGTAGGCATGAAAAGTCTTGGTTGGTTCAGGTAGTGAATGGAACCAAGAGAATAATTAATGATCTTATCATGAATTGCTCAATGAACATGAATGGAGTCAACACTAAGGCAGATTTAAACATCATACTTCTTAGGTCATATAATTTATTGATTGGTATCGATTGGTGTTCAACAACATAGGGTATTTCAATAGAGGATGAACACCTTCAGTAACCACTCACAAAAATAGATCAAATATAAACACACTGATGTTTTTACATGGTAAAACCCCAATGTGGGGAAACATACACAGCCTCAGCCATTGTGGCCACTTGAGAAAATTTATCAATGTGAAAGAAAAATATTTTACAAGAGATTTTCTCACAATTGAACATCAACGAATGACCCTCCATGCTATTTAAATATAGATCATGGACCAATGGGGTTTTAAGCCATGGATCAATGTAATAGTTACGATGAAGAGAATATGAGCCATCAAATCACTTTATATCTAGAACATATCATGATCATCATATTACAAATGCATACTAAATAAACGCATTAAGAAACACACTTTAACCTAAGGACACATTAGATCAAGTTGATCTTAATTAACTCCTAAGAGTCTAAATATCCTAACATCCCCCTTAAGAACAACTTGGGATAGGATTGAAGGATTTACAAAGGTGACACAATAGGACGAGGAAGGAGGAATTAGAGCCTATCATCCCTTAATGAAAATTTCTTGCACTCCTAACATAGATCAAAGTTTAGAAAAATTTTCTACTGTAAGAGACTTTGTGAAAATGTCTACAACTTGATCTTCTGTAGGGAGAAAAATCACTTCAATAACTTGATCATGAATGAGATTTATGATGACTGGGCTCGTGCATCTCTATGTGTTTGTGGCACTGATGTTGAACTAGATATTTGGTGAGATTGATGACACTCTAGTTGTCACACTAGAGGGTGGTTACATGCTACTACTGGAATCCAAACTTTGAAAGGATATTTCAAATCCACAAGGATTCTTGACTTGCATTAACCGCTACTTGGTACTCAACTTCTACTGAAGAATGAGCAATTTCTTGTTGTTTCTTACATGCCCATGTATGACAAAACATGATATTCCAACAAATGATGAACACCTTAAGTAACCACTCACACAACTAGATCAAATATCAACACACCGATTTTTTACGTCTTAAAACCCCAATGTGGGGAAGAATCCATGACCCTAGCCAACATGGCCACTTGAGGCAATTTATTAATGCAAAAAAAATATATTTTATAAGAGATTTTCTCACAATTGATCATCATCAAATGACCCTCCATGCTCTTTAAATAAATATCATGGACCAATCAGGTGTTAAGCCATAGATCAATGTAACCATTAAGATCGAGGAGAATACGATTTTTTAGATCACTCTATCTCTAGAACATCGTGTGACCATCATATTACAAATGCATGCTAATGCATACTAAAAAAACACACTAAGAATCATAGTTTAACTTATTGACACATTATACCAAGTTGATCTCAACTAACTCTTAAGTGTCTAAATATCCTAACAACTGGTTGGAAAATCATCATAATGTCTTATATTGCTACAACAATGCTTTCATGTTCCTTGACAAGGAAGGAGATTAAAGGACAATTGAAGGTATTCCAATACCTATATCCATCAAAGAGATTTCAGTCTTGCAGCTAAAAAGAAGTTTTAGAAAAGGGTGTCACATATATGTAGCACATGTGGAAGAGTTGGCTAAGGATAAGGTTCCATATATTGAATATTATCTAGCGTTGAAGTAATATGAATATGTGTTTGGAGAATTTTCAGGATTACCACCAAAGAGATATATTTACTTATATTTTGACTTGATTCCTATAGTTTCCACAGTTTCCAAGACTCCCTATAGAATGAGCACACTAGAACTCAAAGAATTGTAGATGTGGATATAAGAGTTGTTGAAGAAGGGGTGCATACACTGTTATAGAGAAATTTCTCCTATGGCTATGGGTTAAATCCACAAAGAGAGATGACCTTTAAGAGTGAACTCAATCCCATAATTTTAATCAAGAAATATTATAACTAACTAACTAACTAAAATCTAGAAAGAGAGAATCATAATAGGTTCCTTACGTTCGATGATGATCCCATTGTTGAAACCTTTCACTTCAAAGTTCCTTCCCAACAGTCCCTTTGATCACCTATAAACAATCAAGTTGACAACTACAAAGGGAGTAGTTACAAGATAACTAGGTCTTAAAAAAGATGACTGAAAGTAAAACAATTAGTGTTCTAAGAATTTGAATGCTTAAGCATAAACATCATACATTAAAACACAAATAATTGATGGTAAAGAGATCTATTTATTAATGAACAACAAGAAAAAGGTAGTTACCACCTATATCTACTATGAAACTGATTCGTAATGGGAATTCAAGTCCCTCAAGCTAGGCCACTGACAATAAATAATACCTCTGAGTCCAATGCTCATGCAAGTCCAAAGAATAGGAATGGATTCTTCTTCATAATATATAAGGAGAAAATAAGGATAGAAATGGGGGTTTCCAAGTTTGAGGGAATAAATCAATAGAAAGGGAAAAGGGGATTACAAACGGGGAAAGGAAATTCTAGCATAATGATGCTTCAAGCATGATTTTTTTCTCATTTAGCCATAGGCTCATTTTATACCATCTCCAAGTGGTTGGATTGGTTACAAATAGTTGTAAATAGGAAACAAGGGGTTGGGAACAGGAAGAACCCGTGAACCTCGCCCAAAAATACACAAAATATTTTTTTTTAGCCAAATAAAGGTGTATGCACCCTGCAATGGAGAAACACACATAGGTACATGCTCTGTATAGCTAATAGGGAACATATATGTCAAAAAATTGATTTTTTTGTTGAATTTAGACGAGGAAAAGGGGATTA
Organism: Picea engelmannii; assembly: GCA_009831015.1. Lineage (NCBI taxonomy): Eukaryota > Viridiplantae > Streptophyta > Pinopsida > Pinales > Pinaceae > Picea > Picea engelmannii. The sequence continues at coordinate 43,488 of ML791839.1, forward strand.
AGGTATACAAGTATAGAAAGGGAATGGCCAAGCTCGAACCAATGCATATGTGGTGGAATTGGATGCCATAATAGATTCCCTTTAATGTGTGAGTTCATAAGAGAAATTGATCATTGCAATACATTATAAATCCTGGAGGTGACGATGTAGTGCACCTAAGTAGATGTTTCCAAAACCCAGTCCAAGAATAGAACCTACAACATAAAAAAATTAAGAGTACTCTCTTCTTGAGGCGAGCATACCCATGCTCAGGAGTGAAAAAATCATGGCCGCTAAATCAAGTACACTATGGATCCATGAAATCTGTATATACATAAGTAGTGATCATGGCCACAAAAATGAATACATGGTGGATCCATGTCTCTGAATCAGAGGAGGATATCTGGAAACAAGAGATGAAACAAATGATCCCCCACAAGTACCAATGTCATAGATATAAAGTAGTATTATCCAATGCAACTCGAGAAACAACATAAAAGAGGTGATGCTACTACAGACCTGGGGTCTTCAAATCAAACCATCTATGGTACGACTCTAGTCTATGAGAATAGATGTGTTGAATTCGAACATACTTAGACACCTTTTGATTATTAGTCATGGATGTATACCATTAATAAATGCGAGACAACCAACTGATAATGATAATGGGATTCAATGTACCTAGTAAATTCTAGCAAGTGTGAATAACTGATATGACATTGAACACTTGTAGAATATATTGATTAGAGTACATTTATGTATTCCCATTGTCAATAGTGAGGGAACATGCTACTAATGACTGCAAACCTCGAGGTACTTATAAATACTCTAGATCCCTATCCTAGAGCAAGATGAGTTGAATTCAATAGGAATATATCCACTTGAAGGAGGGTATTAAGGAATCCCCCATCATCCAACATGAGGAACAACAGACGGCCATAGATTTGCAAGAACTTGGATGAAAGATTAAAAGGACCCACCATCAAGTACGTTTCTTGTGTGCACTAGATGGAATAGAGCATGAAAGAGACCCTTTGAGTAACAACCAATAATTAAAACCACTGACAGAGGAGAGAAAAACACCAATGAGGTCAAATTAAATCCAAGGTACAACACAAATCCCATTGTGTGAATAATGTTCTTGTTGTCGAACATAATGGAAACCACTCAGTCATCGACCAATGATTAAGTGTCATCTATTGAGCACAAGTTCACCTACAAATGATGTAAATAGGGCTAGGGCGTGACTCATGTCAAACTCTTAGAGAAATGTGTCGTAATCAATAAGAGTTGACTCACTATTAGGAAGTCAATGAGGACATTTCATACTAGCATGAGTATAGAACAAAGATGCTTGTTGATTCTAATAATTACTTGACATACAAGAAGGTCGACATGAAAATTCGGGAATTTTGAGGAATGGTCAACACAAGATAAAACTTCCCTTGAAAAAAAAATGACACAAAAGTGACTTGGGTAGCATAGACTCAAATATGAATGACAACATAAGTATGCAACATAGGAGGAATCGATGGACTCTTCATAGTGACTGGAAGAATAACCAATCGAAGGAGTAAAAAGTCTAAGTAATTGGTTCAGTGTATTAAATTCATACTAAACCCAAACTGTTGAAACATAGACTCAAAACTATGTTCTTTGTTCAAGGGTGACTCGATTGTTGTTGAAATAATGAGGAGAAGACTCTTTCCAATCCTCTTTTTTTTTTTTTTTTNTTCTTTTTCATATTAGAAATCTTGAAAAGGAATAAAAGAATGTTATAGTACAGTGGAGGAAATGAGTGTCGTGGGAAAGAAAACTAGTTCCAAGAATAAGGAACATACCTATTCTCAATGCAAGAAAACACGTGTAGGATATGGACACTCGAGGTGATGTTTCCTCCAGGGATACATGTTCTCAATTCGCAAAGGCAAAGATTGCAAGGCTAGTAACTAATGAGAATGCATAAACAAGAGGACAAACAATAACAAGTTGAAGATGATGCTAGGCCCAAAATCACAATAGGAAAATATGAAATGCAGTTACAACTTAACACAAAAGTATGGGAGCCCTGTGGGTAATATCCAAAAAAAATATTGAGAAGAAAATTGAGGTTTCAACACAATGTCATGGAGGGAATAAATAGGGCTCCCAATCCTATGAAAATACCTCAACATGGGCACCAAAAGGAAAAACAAGGTTCTAACTAGGGCACCCATGAATGGTAGGATATACGACATGAATCACAACACTCCTAAACAACAAAGAAGGTTCTATGTCGCAACTTAGTGGGGTCAATCCTAAGGAAAAATGAACTGAGAAATAGATAATGAAATATGCATGGAGGGAAAAATCTGACCTATATTCCAATTTCGATATCATTACCTGTCAGAACATATTGACATGATAAACAGGAACCAAATAAAATGTCTCCAAAGTCCTATATATAACACCAACAACACTCACCTAGAAGTTAATAAATCCAATATAGAAACCTATGATAATAAAATGTCCTATGGAATAAAAAAATTGAAAACCCTAAAGTTACAATATGATACAAAGCACTACAAAACCTTGTATCTTATGCATAGTACTTATTTGGGTAGATACAATCACTAGGCTCAAGCCAAGGGTTTCTTAGGTAACAAAAATTTAAAGCTTCTAGTTTAGGAAGAGGTCAAAATTACATAATCATGTCTTGAAGGATATCCCCATCTAAAGGAAATTCAACATCCAAGAAATAATATGAACCTGGACTTGAGGACTCACCAATACTATGGCTCAAGGTCTTACAAATAGTAATATCAAACTCAAGAGTAAATTCTAGATTGCATGGTCCAATAGGGGGGAGCAATGGCTCCCATGCCCCCATTGGATACAACACTCAATCAATTGTCGAGATCCTGTCTCGAAAAGGTAAACATGACTGTAAAGATCCTTTCTCAGAAGTAATTGAACATCGAGGATAAGATTCCACATAATTCTCCTCATGGTAGGGAATATTCTACTTGAACACTAGGAACATATAAAGAAGAAAATTTAGGTAAATCCGAATTAGGATGGTGATTATCAAATGCAAGTTTATCAATAGTGACAATGCTTCCATTGTGAGGAAAATGCATTACACGAAATAGCGTAGATACCACAACATTCATAGCATAAACATAACCATGCACAATAATCATATTGAAATAAAAAAGGCCTGACACCATGATCTGTAAACTACTGTGGGTATTCCACTGGAACAATTCATCACAACAGATCTAATAAATAAAACTAAAATATGCACTATGAAGGTTAAATTCCTTTAGATTCAAGAAGATTTAGTTATTGATTTTCTTCTTATGGATGAAATAGATTAAATGTGGAAAACAGAGAACAATAAATTACAATCACACACCATCCACAAGATACCACAAATATTTTCTCTGGGAAACACTTATGGGAGAAAACCCAGCTAGAAGGTGAGGTGTTGTACTCTCTTTTCTCTGGTATGGAAATAATGCAAGTATGAAGGAGAATGCACTCTCTATGGAGTTGTTTGAGACCTGTATCCTATTAGGCTAGTACAAAAAATTAACCCCCTATGTTATGATCTCTAATTTCCCACTTTTTATTGTTCTACTCTACTATGGAACAAAATACAATAACATAGAATGGAACCCATTCTCCTTGTAGTGGACTAGTATTTAACATAGCTCGATAGCCATCTATGGGTAGGTTTTTTACTTCCTCAACCCTTGATTGTGATAGGGTTTTGGAACTTATAGAATCTTCTTGAAATTCCTCATGTGGCTAGTCCCATATGCATGAGTAATGGGGGTTGAAGTGGCATCCTCTCGTACCATGGTGATCAACATGATAGGTCAACTTGCAGGAGGAATAAATTTTTCATATGAAATCTGATTGATGCAATGTGTGTTCCATTCAAAAGGTATCGAAGTGTAGAACACTATAAAGGGGGTGGGAACAAGATTTAAATAATAGAATCCTAAAAAACTCCATATTGCCTCAAAATGGGTCTCAAAGGTTATGGACCCCAATTTTCCAAACTAGGACTTGCCACTGAATGACAGTACAAGTTTATTCCTCCAATAGTTTCCACTATGAAAGCATCGAGATAGATGATAAATAACATAATGATCCAAAATGGATCACACCAATACCATATCGACTAGGACAATATTCCCACCTAACATGATAGGAAACTAAACAAGATAATCCCCAAATATTCACTAGGTCTTCTTTCGAAATATAGCACCTCACCAGTAGCTAACACAAGCTTGGGAGAACCCAAATATTGTCAAGCCAAGGAGGATAAAATACTTGCATAGGCTTCTTCATCTACAATACATCGTTAAATTCCTTTTGAATTAACTTTAACCATTATTTAGAAAGGTAGATAAGAAGGAAGGCGAGGCTTAACAAGATCATTCCAATCAAAGGAAATGATCATGGGACTTGGAGGGAGCATACTCGAAAAGAGTGGAATGCCCATTTGTTCAAAAGGTACCAAACTGTAAAAGATAAATACATAGTCGATAGACACGTCAATCCCCAAAAGAAGAGTGGGATCAACCAAAGATTGCACAAGCATGACCACTTCCTCAACCACTAGTTGAATAGGATAGGATAAAGTAGAGCATGTGCATTAAGTGTCACTGCATTAAAAGGAGACACATAGAAGTAAGAGAAGAGGGGAAGGTATTTAATCATTTTTTTGAAGACAAAATTGTTGGTTTATTCATCATGAAATCACTATGGGAATATTTTTTTTGGTTCAAGATGTCAAATATTTTGACTGATTCTTATTTAAACGATTCAACTAAGCTACAGAGGGAAAATAATGTAAAATAGAAATTTAAGATGCAAACTTCTATGGAAGGATATAATGTTTGATCGATTGCGTCTAGAGACAAAGCCAAACCAATAGCCCTAGTAGCCTCAGTTCAATATTGGGAGAGAAGAGAGACCAAAGAAAAGGTTCTATTGAGAATGTATATAAAAGATAGTATTATTCCTCATATAAGGAAATGCAAAACATCCAATGAAACATGAGTGCCATTTAAAAGTTTGTATGAGACAACAAATACAAATCACATAATGTTTTTAAAAAACAAGCTTCTCTCAATAAAAATGGAAGAAAATGAAAATATTAGCAACTTGATTTCTAGAATTAAAGAACTGAGAGATAAACTCAATGATATTGGTGTGAAGATATTAAGCACTAATTTGGTTACCATCATATTGAATGGTATGTTAGATTAATATAAAATATTTATCACTAGTCTTGCAACTAGGGAGAAAGCACCTTCATTTGATGATTTGACAGGTATTCTATTGCAAGAAAAGGAACGACGAAAGAATCTAAGTAACATGTTTCAAAGTTTAGATTTGGTGTTGATAGACAAAGCAAATAAATCACATAGAGGAAATCCATGGGAAAAGAACAAAGGGGGAAAGACTTATTTAAAACCACATCAAGGAGAGGCATCACAGAAGACAAATCTAGGTTTTAAGAGGAATTGTATGTGCTACTATTATGGTATATTTAGACATAATGTTAAGGATTGCAGCAAAAAGAAGTTTCATGAGTGCAAATATAGAATGAATACAATAAATTTTGTTGATAAAGAAGAAACAATAAGTGATGATCTCAAAAATCTCAAGTTATTTATTTCAGATGCAACTTTATCAGTAGAAACAAATGGTTTTAATGCATGATTTATAAATTATGGTGCTTCTATTCTTATGACATGTCATAGAGACTGGCTTGTGAATTATCATGAGAAAGATAATGGTGCTAAAATATATCTAGGTGATGATAGATGTCATGAAATAAAAGGTTATGGTGATGTACATGCGACTTTTCCAAGTGGTTGTGTGAAACAAATTCATAATGTAATGTATGTACCATGAATTAAGAAAAACTTAATCTCAATTTCAACAATTACATATCAGGATTAAAAAGTTGAATTTGTGAAGTCAGGTTGTCTTGTGAAGGACATACGAGATCACTACCAAATCATAGAAAAAGGGATCATGGTGGGAGGCCTATACAAACTAGATGTTACTATGAAGGATCATCAAGCTTTGGCATCAAGAACCATGTCTATAGAAGAACCATGTCATTTTAATGTATGGCCATGTAAATTTCAATGATCTAGCTTTACTTCAAAAGAAAGATATGGTGGAGGGTCTTTCTGTTTTTAAGAATGAGCACGCTAAATGTGATGGTTGTGCACTATGAAAACACAAGTTCGTGTATTAGTGCATATTGATGTGTGTGGTCCCATGCAAATTAAGTCACTTGGGGGAGATTCTTATTTCCCTATCTTTATTGATGATAGAACAAGATTTTCATGGGTTTATTTTATTAGAAAGAAGAGTGATGTGTTTGAATATTTCAAACAATTTAAGAACATGGTTGAAAAGAAGACAAGTAAACACATCAATATTCTTAAGGAAAATAAAGGAGCATAGTACACATCAGGATTTCATCAAATACTACAAAAATCACGGGATTTAGAAACAATATACAGTTCCACATACTCCTCGGTGGAATGGAATAGCTAAAAGGAAAAATAGAACCTCGGTTGAATGTGTTCAAAGTATGATTAAAGGCAAGAAACTTTCTAATGTTTTTTGGGTTGAAGCTATAAGCACTGCTATGTATCTAAAAAATAGAAGTCCTACAAAATTTTTAGAGCACAAAACTCTTACGAAGCATTATATGGTTATAAACCATTTGTTAATCCTTTAATATTTTTGGAAGTAAAGCATATTCTCACATTCGAAAGGAAGATAGAAGAAAACTTGATGTAAAGGCAATAAAATGTATCTTTATTGGTTATTGTGCGAACCATAAAACTTACAAAATATGTGATCTTGTTACTCATAAAGTGTTTGCAAGTAGAGTTTTCATGTTTCATGAATATGAAAAAGAGGTTAAAAAGGAGGGTGATCATGATGTATGGAAATTGCATGAAGACAACATTAAAAATGCCAAAGTATAAAAAGTTGAATATCGACAAGTTGATATTGAATGTCAAAGTAGCATTGAAACTACAACACTCAAAGTACACCAAAAAAGAGTGGAGCAACTCCACAAAGTAGTGAGGCACTATGATTATTAACAAGACAAGTTAAAACACTTGTCAGGTACAAAGATTATGCTTTGATGACTCAAGCTATTAGTGTAGAAAAACCTTTAAATTTTGAGCAAGCAAAGTATCACAAGGAGTGGATGAATGCTATGAAAGAGGAATATGATTCCACAATGAAAAATGATACTTGGGAACTAACATAATTTCCTGAAAATAAAATATTTATAGGTTCAAAATGGTTGTTCAAAACTAAGTTTAATGTTGATGGTAGTATGACAAGTTTAAAACTAGAGTGGTTGCAAAAGGCTATCTAGAAAAAGAAGGAATAGATTACGAAGAAACATTTGGACCTATATCTAAAATGAATAGCATTGAATTAATAATTGCATTAGCTACTAAGTACAATTTGAAGGTGCATCAGTTGGATGTTAAGTTAGACTTTTTGAATGGTGAATCAAAATAAGAAGTGTATCTTGTTCAACAAGAAGGTTTTGTAAAGAAAGAACAAGAACATCTTGTATGCAGATTGAAGAAAGTATTACATGGTCTCAAATAGGCTCCTAGGTCATGGTATGTGAAAATTGATACTTTCTTCTTTTAGCAAGGCTTCATCGAAAGTAAGAGCGATCCAAATATTTATATCAAAAAAGATGAAAATGGAAATGTTGCTTTTATTTCCTTGTATGTTGATTATTTAATCATATCAGAAAGTGCTACAAAGTTGATTGATGAGTTCAAAAAGCAGTTATCACATGAATTTGAAATGTAGGATCTTGGTCGGATGAATTATTGTTTAGGCATTGAGGTGTTGATGGATGATAGTAAGACATTCATCACTCAAGTTAAATATACAAAGGAACTAATTAGGAGGTTCAATATGAGTGAATGTAATCCGGTTTTTATTCCATTAGAACAAAATGTTAAGCTCTGCAATGATGATGATGATACAAATGAAGTAAATGGTACTTTATATCGATAGTTGGTATGATGTCTAAACTATTTGACTACAACAAGACCCGATATTGCATATTAAGTTAACATACTTAGTCAATTCATGGCTAAACCACATGACATTCACTGGAAAGAAGCCAATAGAGCCATTCGATATTTAAAAGGGACTGTAGATTTTCATATTAAATATATTAATCATATTTGATAGGCTATTCATATTCTAATTGGAAAGGAGATCCAAATGAAAGAAAGTCCACCATTGGATATGCATTCACTATAGGATTTGGGGTTGTGTCTTAGAGAAACAAAAAGCATCCAACTGTTTCATTGTCTTCCATTGAAATTGAGTATAAAGCAATGTGCACTGCTACCTATGAAGCAATTTGGATAATGCGTATTCTTGAAGACATTGGAGAAAGGAAAAGATAACTAACACGTGATAATCAAAACTCAATCAAATTGGAAAACAATCCAATTTATCATGCAAAATCAAAACACATTGAAATACAAAATCATTTCTTAAGAGAAAAAGATTTAATTTAATTAAATTGAATAGATGTACTATACTACAAATGAGAATATGGTAGATATATTCACTAAGTCTTTGGGAAAGCCCAAATATATAATATTTATAGACAGATTAGGTATAGTAAAGAATTCATTTCTCCATTACATGGAAATGATAGAATTAATGTGTGAAATGAATAATAACATGTCATTAAAGATATTGTTAGAGCTTAAATATTTTTAATTCTTCAATTTTTTTCGATTCACGTTTTATTTGAGTTTGTTAAACGTAATTATCTTCCTATAAATGTATTCCTTTTTTCATCAATAATAATCAATGTGTGAGTGAGACGATTCTTCTCTTCTTGTGTGAAAGTATTTAGTTCTTTGATTTAAGGAACCCAATAAAAATCACAGGGATTTGAACCAATTCAATTACGTACTTATAAAACTAAAGAGTGGTACCAATCAAATAACTATCTCATCCATAATCATTCATTATTTCCAGATACGGGTGATGGTTAACATCTCTTCCAAGTGGATGTTGGTAAGGTTGCCTCATCTTGTTGTCCACGTCCAATGGTTTCTCAAAGTCTATCCACCAACGCAACTGAATCAAACTGCAATATCTATCTATATCCCTATGAAACTTAAGACACGAATTAATCGCTCCTCCATCCCACTGTAACTTAAACGAACGATAAGGGAATTGGAGGAACAGGGGGCTAGTAGCATATGTGGGACCCCAATCAAACGTAGTACTGGCTGCCTGCCTATCGGAGAATCACATTCTCTCTCTCAGAGTGAGAGAGACACCATTTTCTTCATCCAAATTCATTCATTAGTTTATAAAGTGTAACAATAATTTTTAACTTTCCACAAGGTTATAAAGAATTTATTTTATCTTGTGTGTTGAAAAATAAATATCCGACATTCAAAATCATAATGATGGTTTATTTAATTTTTTTTGAAATAAAATAATAAAAATGTAAATTTTAAAAAATTAATCATTACATCCCCAGTCACATATATATAATCATTGAATTTTTAATTGTTTATTAGTACCTACCTTCGTCACAGACTATAGCTAAACTAAACTACAATGACCTTTTATTATTCACCCCCAAATTCCAACCTTATCCAAAAATTGGTGCATATTATTTTGAAGTAGTTTTCTAAATAAATTTATTATTTTATTCTTTTAATTTTATAAACAGAATTTTTTTATCAAAGCAGTGTGATGTGACTTTATTTTTCTGTATTATTTTTTCTCAATTGTCAGAATTAATAAAAATGATTTTAAGAAAATAAGTTTTTATTTTTTTATTCTTTTAATTTTATAAACAGATTTTTTTATCAAAACAATGTGATGTGACTTTATTTCTCTGATATATTATTTTTTCTCAATTGTCAGAATTAATAAAAATGATTTTAAGAAAATAAATTTTTATTTTTTTATTCTTTTATATTTATAAACAATTTTTTTTTATCAAAACAATGTGATGTGACTTTATTTCTCTGATATATTATTTTTTCTCAATTATCAGAATTAATAAAAATGATTTTAAGAAAATAAGTTTGTGAGTGATCACTTTTGTAGACTTTGTTTTTTTAAGCTCTGAAAAATGAGACTCGAATTGGCCATAACCTTATCTCAACACATCATTGTGCACCAGCATAGGGCCATAATAAAGATAAAGGTGATGTAAAGAACCAGGAGAACCAACATTTGCTAAAAAGAGATGCCTTCAGAGGAGTTTGTTGGTGGAGTAGTATGTATGTTTGATTCCCATTGGGTTGCAGAATTACTAGAGGAAGCACTATAATGGAGGTAATATTTTTATTATCCACATAATAAGAATAAGAGTGTATAAAAAAATCTAGAATTTATGACTTAATCATTTAAATGAGTTCATTAATTCATTAATTTCCACTTTTACTACTACTCTATAGTTCAATCTTCTTTAATGACTAGAGATATTTTTGTTATAGTACCAACAACTACTCTATACTTCCTTTCATATTTGATATACTATTTTAAACTTGTATCTATTTAAAATAGAGATGTTATACATTACAAACTTAAACAAAGTTTAAAGTACCTAATTTATTTAGATAACCTAGATTTCATAAGTCCAAGTGCTCTGATAATTTTAACATTACTTGAAATAGAAGTTGGAACATATTTTGCAAAGTACCCACCTGAATTTTTGTGAAATTTTGATACTCGAAGGCCTAATATATCAAGTTTCTCCAACTCCCTAGTTGTCTCATCCTCTTTTATGTACTTATACAATCCATAAGATATTCCATGACCTTAAGGGTCGAAGGATCAAAATGGAAAATCCCAAAATCATCAGCAAGGTCACAATAAAGAAGATAAATTGAAGGCTCATCATGATTGAGGAATGTAAACTCGACAAAAATAGGCCTAGACTGGATGACATGCTAGTTGGTGAGAATGATCCCACGTTGTTTATCGATGATGAGACCAACATCATTACATAGATTGACTCTCTCTGTATCAAAATCGCGAGTGGCGATGACGCTCCACTTACCACAACCTCAACATTCCTTCTTAACACATTTCTCCACATCTCTAAAGCTCATCGTGATTGAGGAACATAGCCTCATAAACAATAGGCCCGTATTGGACAACATGTCAGTTGGTGAGAATGATCTTGTGTTGTTTATCAATGATGAAACCGATAGCATTGCAGAACCCAACTCTCTCTGTATCAAAATCATGAGTGGTAGTGACTTGTAGTGTCAACACGACCTCAACAGCTGTGCTTAATGCCTTTCTCCACTCCTTTGTTGTTTCCCGTATTTTTCTCGTCAATTTCCATGCGTTGTGTTGATTTTCTCCATACTTTTCTAGGTTTGGATTCCACATTCATCATTACAATGATAAAAGGATATCTACACTTGGATTTTGCATTCATTAGTAAAATGATTATACAATGAATAATAGACTCGTAGTAATGGAATGTTAATCCAAATATTCAAATCAATCTATAGAAATATTTCAAGTAGTAATGGGATTTTTAGATTCAAATCAATCTAAATGTCAATATAACCTCTAAAATAATGCTAATATTATGTAACTCTTTTTTAAATTGATATTTTATTTATTCATAACCTATTTTTTATTATAAATATGGAGCCACCTCTAAACCTGAAAGCATCCACATACGGTATCTACTCACACAAGGGATACCTTTTAATAGATTGTTTCACACAATACAAATAGTCATATAACTAGCTCATATGTATGAACAGTGATAATGAAAATCAAAATGCGAACCAACAAGGATCGATCATATACAACTTATTTTATTGAAATGATCATCCAATAAAAATGACATCAACGATAGAACGGGAAGGGTATGATGCCAAATATATATATATATATATATATATATATATATATATATATAGCACACTGGTTTTAACATATTTATTATTAAGAAAAACTAATGTCGATGGCCTTTAACATATTTATTATTAAGAAAAACTAATGTCGATGGCCTTATGACACATCCTTTTCATAAAAACTTAGAATTTCCGTTGGAGTAACTTTATGTACAAAGTATGATTATTTTAATATAAACATTGCACATAGTTTTCAACATGTTTATTATTAAGAAAAGGTAATGTAGATGGTCTAGATATGTCACATAATTTTTATAAAAATATAGAATTTCCTTTTGTTATGGATATGGTATATTTTTTTCATAAAATTATAAATATAAAATTTATTTTTTATTAATTTTATATTTAATTAAGATATTTTAATTTAAACCATATTTGATATAGCTATAAAATGATTAAAAATTTAACATGTAATTCAATTTTAGAGGGGTAAGATATATATACTTTAGTAAATTTTATTAATCAAATCTTTGAGCTAAGAAAATCTCATACATCAATTTAATATCTGGTTTAAAGTGATTTTAATAATAAATTATTATTATTTTTTTTCATAAAAAATTCTTAATTATTATTAATTTAAACCATATCACATTCAATGTTTCCACAGAACAAATGCAATGGTATGTTAGACAAATGTGACATAGACTTAAAGTAAAGCTATTAAAGTCTAAGTTATTATTATTAATAAATATCTAATATGTAATCAAAGTTACATAACTTTTTTTAAAGTAGAGATAAAAATTAAAATGTTAATTAATATAATATATATAATATCATTTCAATAATGAATAAAAATTTGACTCTGTTATTAAGAAATTTAATAATAATTATTCATTATCTATTAATAACAATAAATTATATTTTTTTCATATAATATATATATGGTAAAATGTTCAGAAGGCCTTCAATGGGGAGACATATAGGTTATCTCTTTAAACGTACTTTGCTTCTGAACATTAAAAAGATAACCTATATGTCTCCCCATTGAAGGCCTTCTGAACATTTTACCAGTTTTCTTTTATGGTGGAGAGCCTCCATCCAACGTTAAAGCGTTCATAACAA
>ML791839.1:81550-96758 GCA_009831015.1 Picea engelmannii
ATCTGGATTTCACCTTATGAAATCAATTTTATGGACTTTGTTGAACTTTGAATGAATATTACTTCCAAATTGTGTAACACACATCTATATTAGATGATATTAAATCTTTAATCCTAGATTTCATTTCTTATTATTACATTAATGTATCTAGATGTATTATTAATGTATCTAGATGTATTATTGTTTTTACTCTTTTCTATCTTTTATATATATCATGAAATTTATTTGGAAGATCATTTTATTTTCTGCATTTGAAATCTTGTAACGGAGTTGTACCTTAAACTATGTTTCTTATTCATTTTCCTTTAAAATAGGTTTTTTATTCATTCTCTTTTTCAAAAGGTAAATTATTTTTTATTTTTATGTTTATTTGACTATTTGGTATTAGAATATATGGTATTTGGTTTGGCTCTTTGAAATGAGTCATCTTACTAATCATTTATTTTTTAAAGTTCTTTTAGATCATTGAAATTACATGAAAATTTCACTATATTTTTGAAGTTACACAATGTGCCAATTTGAGCTTAGTTTTAGTAAAACATGCATATCTAAATATTGTGAAGTATAAATTGAGTGTTACTTGTAAGATTAGACAAAAAAATGGATTAGAGTGTTTTAGGCCAAAATTTCAGACTTAGGAATATATTGGTGATGTGATAGTACGTACAAGTTTTTCTCACATGAAAAGTGTTAAGGAACTAACCTCCCTAACCCCTTAGGTAGGTAGAATAATATATTTTCCATGTAATAAAACTAGCATTAGTTGATAAGGCCTATTTAATAAATGTGAACAAGTCAAAGTAAAAATACATAATAGAAGTTTCTTCTTCTAGAAGAAGATAGAATTAGTATAAATAAGAGTAGGAGGCATGAGAAATATTTTTCTTGAGAATTATTGTAATAGAGCACTACTCTGCTAGAGGTTGTCCCCTCGAAGAGAGAAGTGAACATTTCTTTCTATCAATAAAGATATCATTTTGGTTGTGGTTCTCTACATTTTGTTGTTTTGCTGGTATTTTCTGCAGTATTTTTGCTTTATACTTAAAATGTAATAGATATTGTACCTAACAAATGGTATCAAAGCACTTTCCTCTACAGAAATTGTGGGATTTTTTTTTCCAGGGCAGAGACATGTACTGCAGGCGTCTTTAGAGCACAAAGATATGTTTCTTAATGGGTTAAATTGCGATGGGGAAGACTACACACGGGAAATACATATGGTTTCATGGTGATACCTAGAAAAAAACATTTTTCCCTGCTGGAAACCTATGTAAGCCATGTTGGCACCCCTCGAGTAGTATTGCATCAGACATAATCTATACACGACCATCACTCCCACATACCGACAGGTATATCAGGAGTCTCTTAGGCCTCATGAAACCAAGTCTAGATCAGTTGATTGACAATGTGAGTGCTATAGTGACACCAAGAACAACACTCGAGAAGATACTCTCTCGTACCTGGGTAATCAGGCAGTACGACTAATATGCAAATAGGAGGCATATAGACTACACGTCTCACCAACACAAAAATATTTATAACAATTTTAATTCTGGCTATATAGATGATAAAAAAATTCTCGACCAATCTTGCCATAGGTCAAGTCGGGAGAACTGAAAAGTCTGGTTAGAAATCTGATTAGTCGGAAAGAAATTGATAGACAACACATGTATTCCAACAGAGCATGAACACCTTCGGTAACCACTCACACAACCATATCAAAGATCAACACACCGATGTTTTGACGTGGTAAAACCCCTATGGGAAAACATCCACGGCCCCAGCCAACACGACCACTTGGATAAGTTTATTAATGCAAAAGAAAAAGATTACAGAGAGATTTTACAAGAGAGTTTCTCATAATCGATCATTGGTAAATGACCCTCCATGCTCTTTAAATAAAGATCATGGACCAATCGGGTGTTAAGCCATGGATCAATGGCCGTTAATATCGAGGAGAATATGAATCGTTGGATCACTCTATGTCAGGAACATATTGTGACCGTCAGATTTCCTAACTACAAATGCATACTAATGCATACTAAAGAAACACACTAAGAAACACACTTTTACCTAACGACACATTAGACCAAGTATATCTTAACTAACACCTAAGTGTCTAAATATCCTACATCCCCCCTTGAAAACAACTTGGAATAGGATTGAAGGGTTTACAATAGTGACACAATGGGAGAAGGAAGGAGGCATTAGAGCCTATCCCCTCTTGATGAAAACTCCCTGAACTCCTAACATAGATCGAAGTTTGGAAAACTTGGCTTCTGTAAGAGACTTTGTGAAAATGTCTGCAACTTGATCTTCTGTAGGGAAAAAGAGTACTTTAATAACTTGATCATGAATGAGATTTTTGATGAAGTGCATGTGTATCTCGGTGTGTTTGTTGCGCTGATGTTGAACTGAGTCTTTGATGAGCTTGATGGCACTCCGATTGTCGCACCAAAGGTTGGTCGGATGTTGCTACTGGAATCCAAACTCTGAAAGAATGTGTCAAAGCAATAAGGCTTCCTAACTTGCATTTACCGATGCTCGGTACTCTACTTTTGCTGAAGAAAGTGAAATACCCTATTGTTTCTTACAGGCCCAAGTGGCAGGTCCTGAACCAAGGTTGAAAACATAACCTGCAGTAGAATTTCGATCATGAGGGTCGCACGCCTAATATGAATCAGTGAAACTAACCAATAAATGAGCCCCCCCTGAACTGTAATGTATCTCGAACTGAACTGTACCATGAACATAGTGAAGTATCCTTTTAGTTTCTTTCCAATGGCTTTCATGGGGTGTTTTCATATACCGAGCAACAAGACCGACAACAAAGGAAAGATCGGGACATGTATGAGTCAAGTATAAGAGGCTACCAACTAATTAATGGTATAAGGTGGCATCAACTTTGGGAGAAGTACAAGTGGAAGAAATCTTGACTCCAGATTGGAAGGGAGAAGGGGTTGGTTTACAATCGTCCATGTAAAAGAAATGAAGAAGGTCACAAGCATACTTAGATTGGGAAAGAAAAATTCCTTCATTGGTTTGAAAAACTTGGAGGCCAAGGACATAGTGCAAAAATCCTAAGTCTGGCATTTCAAATTTCTTCTTAAGGTTTGTTTTCACATGGTTTAAAGTTTTTGAGTCACTTCCATTAAGGATAAGGTAATCAACATAAAGGACAAGGATTATGAGATGGCTTCCTACTTTCTTGGTATAGACATTAGGATCAGAATGGCATCTAGAGAATCTAGTGGCAATAAGAAAGTTTTCAATTTTGGCATACCAAGCTCGAAGATGACGCAGACGTCACCTCTGCCTCGGCAAAGACTTCGCGCTGACCTCTCGGTCTTAACGGATTGTTCTAACTTCACCTTCGAGTCGAAGTGGCTCTTTCAATTTTTCACTAGAATCTCTGTTCAAAAACCCTATTCACAGGTCCTTCCTTTTCCCTCTGTCACAACTTCTGCGCATACCTAGTCTCTTCCCGACAGGAATTTTGGGTTTCAGGGTTTCGCGATCCTTGTTGTCGAGAACCTCGGTCTTCTCTATCCCCCGATCTCCGATATCCCAAAATGCCAGAATGACTTCAACATCGATTAGTCTCCGTGGCTACCTTTTGGTCCATGTGACCACTATTCCATATGGTTGCAATCCTAAGTCTTTTGCAAATTCAGGCTTTCGAATGTCGAAACGCATGGACCCCTTGTCCTCAAGATTCCCGATCCTCCGAATGCCGATTTCCCGAAATGGTTTCCCTTTCGGGATTTTCCTTCGAAGAACTAGATTGTTTCCACGCATCCCCTCGAGATGGGCGGTCCTCGTCGCTTCGTGGTTTTGGGAACTAAAATGCTTATGGGTTCTTTCCCTCGGAACTCCCGAAGTTTCGATTCCCGACCTCCTATATGTTGAAATGACGTCATTCGGCCCCACAATAGAACTTTCCTCCATATCGGAGTTTCGGACTTCGCAGTTATGAAATGTGTGTGTTTCCTGTCTTCAAGATTTGCGAAACGCCGAATCCCGAAATTTCGATGGCTTTCGATCTCCACCACATGTCCCAATCGAGGGACGATCCTCGATCATTCACGATTTTGCGAAATCAAATGCCAACGTCCTCCTATCCTCCCAAACCCCAGAAATCTGACATACGAAATGCCGACGGGCTCTTGATCGTCGCCACCTGTCTCGACTGATGGACGGTCCTAATTCAGTCTCGGGATTTCGCAACTTGCGATTCCCCGATGTCGCAGTTTCTCTGTCAACTCAAAACCTCGGTGGCCGAAATACCGACGGGTTATGGATCTCCGCCACATGTCTCCTCAAGATGGACAGTCCAGATCAAAATCGGGGTTTTCACTATAAAGTGACCCGATCTCCTGTCCTCGAGGCTTATGATATCCTGAATTCTAAAGTTTCGATATCCCGATGCCTTTTGGGACCTTCACTCTGCCTGCAAGAGTTTAACCCCCATGCAACTCTTGCCAGATCCTACGGCTGACACGTAACTAGGTGAGGATCCAACGGCTCACAATCTCCTGAGATTGAAACTCTGGTAACAACCGTAACCTCCTTGCTTCTCTATCAAATCGGATGGCTGGCGAGATTTCGCTAATTCTCTACAAGGAATTCTGACCGTTCATCTCTTCCCTTCGATGTCTTCATAGGTTCGAGTCCCTCTGAGAGTTTCCACGACTTCGAGTCTTTCAAGAAACTCCTGCACGCACTCCTTGCGGAAAACCTTCAAACATTCCGGTGTTGAACACCTTCGCCTCCGCGCACTCCTTGCAACAACAGTCCTTTACTAGTTTCTTGGGTTTCAAACCCTAGATTCAAGATTGGTCTATGCACACATTGCACGACTCATGTGCCTAACTGCACCTTTGAAGAAATGAGAACAAAAGCTAACCTATCTTAACTTTCATAGACAAGACCTCTGAACCCTTTTTGTCAATGCACTCCTTGCAGACAATTCAACTGCACTCCTTGCAGGAACTCTCACTTAGATAGAGAAACAATTGAAACTCATTTCCTAACTCTTTCTTCTCAGACTTCAAACATTTAACAAGAAATCATCCATACACAGCATAGAAAGAAAATCTATAAGAGAAAGAGTAAAATTATGAACATACCATTTAGCATACACATACAAGAAAACAACTATAACGCCATGAATTTGAATTAAGACCTCTTCTATTAACTTAATCTCTATACATGGGTGTTTTTCAATTACAGTTTCTCTGTTCCAGCTCTGTATGCTCTCTTTTCTTCGTAATGTTCTTCACTATTATGCTCTCAATTGGCATCCTCCTTCTATGTTACAATTACACAATGAGGGTGTCGATATCCGTTTTCCCTCCACTCCTAAAACTGTCTAATCAGAGAATTCAAAGCTACCTACTAACATAAATGCCTTCTTAGTCCTTCAGAATTGAGCGGGTCGCTCAAGGTCTGATTACAATATATAAGTATGCCTCTCCTTAACTGTTACATTTATGTTTGGCACATCTATCTTCAAAAGTTTTTAAACAATTTATCATGTGCCTAAAATGTATTGGCACTTGCCCCATGCTCGCTTGACATTGGCGATGCTCCTGCATCATATTCCCTCACTTGAAAATTTTCATGGGCTCCTGTCCATGAGCTTTCGCACAGTCTGTCCATGCTTCTGAATCTCTGCTTCATTCTCCCAGTTGGCATCTTCAACTGGATGTCCTTTCCACTTGAACAAGTATTCAAAGTATTGTTTTATTTTGGTCTTCTTGCTAATTCTTTTGTCTAGTATGCTTTCCATCTATGGCTTCTTTGCAACAGGCATTTGCTTTGTCCACTGGAACTCTGGTTGTTCATCACTTGTTCTTGCTTCCTCAGTTTTGTATGGGTACAAATCTGAGACATCGAATATCGGAGAAATTATAATCCCATCGGGTAATTTAATCTCATAAGCATTTGCCCCAAATTTCTTTAGGACCTTACATGGTCTGATCTTCTTCATCTTCAGTTTGTTATATGTCCCCTTCAAGAACCTTTCCTTTCTCAGATGTTCCAGAATCAAATCACCAACCTCAAATTGAAGTTTTCTCCTGTGTTGATCTGCTCTTCGCTTATACTCTTGGCTCGAGTTCTGTAAATGCTCCTTCACCTGACTGTGAAGTTCTTTCATTGCCTCTGTGAAATCTTCTGCACTAGCGCTCCTAGTCGCAATCTGTTCTGAATCTCTTAGCTCAGAAATTCCTCTCGGCTGCATGCCATAAACAATTTGAAATGGACTTTGTCCTGTGCTTCTATTAACTGAGTCATTGTAAGAAAACTCTTCCTATGGTAATATGTTGTCCCATTGGTTGTGGTGTTCTGTCACCAAGATCCTCAGCAAGTCTTCTAAACTCATGTTTACCAGTTTTTTCTGTCCATCCGTATGAGGATGACAAGCCGAACTAAATGACAAGTTAGTTCCCAGCTTCTTCCATAAGCTCCTCCAAAAGTTCCCTACGAATTTAGTGTCTCGATCCGAAACTATGCTCCTTGGTAAGCTGTGAAGTCGAATGACTTCTTTGAAAAATAGATTTGCAATGTGAGTTGCGTCACTGGTTTTCTGACATGGAATAAAGTGTGCCATTTTGGAAAATCTATCCACCACCACAAAGATTGAGTCAAACCCTCTTTGTGTTCTTGGCAACCCCAATATGAAATCCATGCTGACTGCATCCCACAACCTCTCAGGTATAGGAAATGGTTGATAAAATCCTGCATTCTGTCTCTTTCCTTTCGAATGTTGGAAAATTCTGCATCTATCCACGAATCTCTTGACATCTGCTCGCATTCCCGGCCAAAAATATGACTCATTCAGTTTTTCAAATGTCTTTTCGTGACCAAAGTGCCCGACCAATCCTCCACTGTGTTTCTCCTTCAACAAATTCTCCCTCATGGAGCATTTTGGAATACAAAGTTGATTACCTTTAAACAACAATCCTTCTTGGATTATTAAATCTGTCCATTGGCTTCTATCTCTGAGAATTGGAACCTCAGCTGCCTCATATGCCTTCTTAAAATCTGGATCATCTCTGTACATGTCCCTGAGGTCATCAAAACCCAACGTTTTAACTCTGAACTCTTGCAACAACAAACATTTCCTGCTCAAAGCATCAACAACCTTGCTAGCAGTTCCAGAAATATGCTTAGTTACAAAAGTAAAATGTTGCATGTATTCAACCCATTTTACATGTCTTTGATTCAACTTTTCCTGTTGAGTCACAAACTGTAGTGCATGATTGTCACTGTATAAGACAACTCCTTCAGAATCAAATAGTGTCTCCACTTCTTCAATGCCTGAATTATAGCATAGAACTCCTTGTCAAATGTGGAGTACTTCACTTTCGCTTCATTCAGCTTCTCGCTGAAATATGCTATCAACCTGTCTTCTTGACTCAAGACTACCCCTATTGCAAATCCACTTGCATCGCATTTCACTTGAAATGTCTTTTGGAAATCAGGCAACACCAGAATTGGTTGTTCCGTGATTTTCCTCTTCAATAGATTAAAGCTCTTCTTAGCCTCTTCTATCCAGTGAAAATATTTGTGTCTTTTCTTCACTGTGACCATCATCGGTGCACTAATTCCACTGAAATTCCTGATGAACTTCCGGCAGAAACTAGTCAATCCGTGAAACCTTCTCACCTCAAATATGCTCTTCAGTGATGTCTAATTCTTGATCACCTCCACCTTATCTGGATCCATCCTCAATTTATTTTCCGAAATAACAAATCCCAAATAGATGAGTTATGTCTTCATGAATGAGGATTTCTTCATGTTTATCAGTAACTTCTCTTGCTGTAATCTCTTCATCACTGTAGCTAAGTGTTTTAGATGCTCTGCTTCTATTTTACTGAAGATCAGTATATCATCCAGATACACAATGACAAATTTTCCGATGAATTCCTTTAGGACTTCGTTCATCAACCTCATGAAGGTACTTGACGCGTTTGTTAACCCAAACGACATAACAAGCCATTCATGCAACCCTTCGTTAGTCTTGACGGTTGTTTTCCATTCATCACCTTCCCTTATACGAATCTGGTGATATCCACTTTTCAAATCAATCTTCGAAAAAAAAATTGCTCCACTTAAGCAATCCATCAGATCATCCATCCTTGGCAATGGAAATCTGTACCTGATGGTTATCTTATTGATTTCCCTTGAATCAGTACACATCCTCCAGCCTTTGTCTTTCTTTGGGCTGAGTACTGTCGGAACAACACATGGACTCAAGCTTTCTCTAACCGACCCTTTATCTAACAAATCTTGGACTTGTCTTTTGACCTCTTCATTCTCCTGCGGCATTAATCTGTACGCTTCTTTGTTTGGTAAAATGGCTCCAGGTATGAGATCAATATGATGACTCACACTTCTGATTGGTGGCAATGAACGAGGTAGTTCGTCCACTACTATGTCAGCGAACTCTTCCAACAGTTTCTGAACCTCTTCTGATAAATCATGTATCTTTGTGCTGGTTAAAACAATCGTTGGCTTCCTGACCACAATGAATTGTGGTTCCTCCTTCTTCTTGACCTCGTTAAGAAGTTCCTTCCCACTCATGAGAAGTACAATGTTACTTACTTTAGGTTTCACTTCCTTATCTTTGATTGGAAACAACATGTGAGTTCTCCCATTCTTCTCTATGGTGTATGTATTCATCCTCCCATCATGAATCACATTCCTGTCATATTGTCATGGTATTCCCAACAATAGTTGACAAACATCCATGGGAATAACATCACAGAGTATCTTATCATTATATCCTCCTATCTTAAATTCAACTAAACATTGTTTAGTGACATTTACCTGATGTCCTTTTTGTAGCCATGAAACTCTATATGGACTTGGATGTTCACTCGTCTCCATCTCCAGCTTTTCTATCATCTCCATTGAAACGAGGTTATCCGTGCTACAACTATCCACAATGACCTTGCATACCCGATCCTTGGTTTTGCAAGAAGTCCGAAAAAGTTTGTTCCTTTGTACTGGATTTTCCACCTTCTTTTCTGGTGTTAAGAGAACTTTTCGCATCATCAATGATCTTCTGCCTTCAACATCCTCTGACTCAACATTTCACCTCTGTGCTTAGGCGATGTGTGTCTCTCCATTCTCTTTATTCTTGTTTGGACATTCATAAGATTTATGTCCATTCTTTCCACACGTGAAGCACTTTATTACTCCACCTCTTCCTCTTCCTCTACCTCTAGTACGAGGAAAAATATTATTATCAGCATAATCTCCTCTTTGTTTGGTATGCTGCCCTCTTTGTTCAGCATATTTCCCTTGCTGTGAGGTTCCACCTCTTTCAGTTTGAGTCCGAGGTTTCTTCCAGTCCTCCTTGGGTTTCTGGTTTTTATCTTGGACAACTGATTTTCCCTTGGCTTGACTTCTGCCTCAACCTCTCTGACCTTGTTTTCATTTCAACTTCTCTTCAACTTTTAGAGCCATTTGATAAGCATCTTCCACCGTTCGGATGGTTACCATGCTCATCTCATCCTGAATGTCGTATCTCAGGCCATTCATGTACCTGACAACCTTTTCATCATCGCTTTCCTGATGAACTGCCCTGATGTTCAACCTGTAGAATTCTTCATTATATTCCTTCACTGTCATCAGCTTCTGTCTCAAATTTTTCATTCTTTGAAACATAGTAATCTGGTAATCTCTGGGAATGAATTTTGCTTTCATCTTTGCAATAATCCTATCCCAACTCTTGATTTTCTGCTTGCCTTTGCAGTGTCTGTCAGTTTGTAGTTCATCCCACCACAATGTTGCATGTCCTTTCAATCCCGTGACAACATGTTTGACCTTCTTGTCTTCCTCGACATCTTCATAGTCAAAATAAGTGTCCAGAGCTCTAATCCAGTCTAGAATATCTTTAGCATCTAGGTTTCCTTCATAAACTGGGATGTCCATTTTTGCCTTGGCACCCATCCTTGCAACAACTCTAATCAAGCATTCATTTGCGGCATCTTCCACTGAAACTTCTTCTTCTTCATGTTCAACTTCATTTTCACTTTCGGAATCACTAAGATCCCCAATACCGACTCTGCACCTTTGTGCTGTCTCCATGTCCTCAAGTCTGGTGCGTAAATCACGCATTTCTCTTGCCATGGCTGGGTCAGGCATCTGCCTACCTCTTCTTCTTGGTATTTCCATTTCCTCTGGCGGATCGGGTGTTTGCCCGTCCCTTCTTCTTGGCGGCATGGTGAATTTCCCTTTTCCTTGCTACAGAAAGCAAAGAACCCTTTATGTGCTTTGATACCAAACCTGACGTAGACATCACCTCTGCCTCGACAAAGCCTCTGCACTGCCCTCTCGGTCTTAACGGATCATTCTAACTTCACCTTCGAGCCGAAGTGGTTCTTTCGATTCCTCACAGGAATCTCTGTTCAAAAACCCTATTCACAAGTCCTTCCCTTTCCCTCTGTCACAACTTCTGCGCATACCTGCTCTCTTCCCAACAGGAATTTTGGGTTTTGGGGTTTCGCGATCCCTTTTGTCGAGAACCTTGATCTTATCGATCCCCCGATCTCCGATATTCTGAAATCCCGGAACGGCTTCAACAATGGTTAGTCTCCATGGCTACCTTTTGGTCCATGTGACTACTATTCCATATGGTCGCAATCCTAAGTCTTTCACAAATTCGGGCTTTTGAATGCCAAAATGCATGGACCCCTTATCCTCAGGATTCCCAATCCTCTGAATCCTGATTTCCAAAAATGGTTTCCCTTTCGGGATTTTCCTTTGAAGACCTAGATTGTTTCCACGCGTCCCCTCGAGATGGGCGGTCCTCGTCGCTTCGCGGTTTCGGGAACTAAAATGATTATGGGTTCTTTCCCTCGAAACTCTCGAAGTTTCGATTCTCGACCTCCTATATGTTGAAATGATGTCAGTCGGCCCCACAATAGAAGTTTCCTCCTTATCAGGGTTTCAGAATTCACAGTTCCGAAATGTGTGTGTTTCCTGTCTTCAAGATTCACGAAATGTCGAATCCCGAAATGCCGATGGCTTCCGATCTCCACCACGTGTCCCAACCGAGGGACAGTCCTCGATCATTCACGATTTTTCGAAATCAAATGCCGACGTCCTTCTGTCCTCCCGAACCCCAGAAATCCAACATGCGAAATGTCGACGAGCTCTTGATCATCGCCACCTGTCTCGACTGATGGACGGTCCTGATTCAGTCTCGGAATTTCGCAACTTGTGATTCCCCGATGTTGCAGTTTCTCTGTCAAATCAAAACCCCCGTAGCCGAAATACCGATGGGTTCTAGATCTCCGCCATGTGTCTCCTCAAGATGGACAATCCAGATCAAAATTGGTGTTTTCACTATAAAGTGATCCGATCTCCTATTCTCGAGGCTTTCGATATCCCGAATTCCGAAGTTCTGATATCCCGACGCCTTTCGGGACCTTCACTCTACTTGCAAGAGTTTAAACCCCATGAAACTCCTGCCAGATCCTACGGCTGACGGGTAACTAGGTGAGCATCCAACGGCTCACAATCTCCTGAGCTTGAAACTATGGTAACAACCGTAACCTCCTTGCTTCTCTATCAAATCGGACGGCTGGCGGGATTTCGCTAATTCTCTACAAAGAATTATGACCGTTCGTCTCTTCCCTTCGATGGCTTCGTAGGTTTGAGTCCCTCTGAGATTTTCTATGACTTCGAGTCTTTCAAGAAACTCCTGCATGCACTCCTTGCGAAAAACCTTCAAACATTCTGGTGTTGAACACCTTCGACTCCGTGCACTCCTTGTAGCAGCAATCCTTTACTAGTTTCTCTAGTTTCAAACCCTAGATTCAAGCTTGGTCTGTGCACACATTGCACGACTCCTGTGCCTAACTGCACCTTTGAATAAATGAGAACAAAAGCTAACCTATCTAAACTTTTAGAGACAAGACCTCTGAACCCTTTTTGTCAACACACTCCTTGCGGAAAATTCAACTGCACTCCTTGCAGGAACTCTCACTCAGATAGAGAAACAATTGAAACTCATTTCCTAACTCTTTCTTCTCAGACTTCAAACATTTAACAAGAAATCATCCATACACAACATAGAAAGAAAATCTATAACAGAAAGAGTAAAATTATGAACATACCATTCAACATACACATACAAGAAAACAACTACAACGCCATGAATCTGAATTAAGACCTCTTCTATTAACTTAATCTCTATACATGGGTTTTTTTCAATTACAATTTCTCTGTTCCAGCTCTATGTGCTCTCTTTTCCCGGTAATGTTCTTCACTACTATGCTCTCAATTGGCATCCTCCTTCTATGTTACAATTACACAATGAGGGTGTCTATATCCGTTTTCCCTCCACTCCTAAAACTGTCTAATCAGAGAATTAAAAGCTACCTACTAACATAAATTCCTTCTTAGTCCTTCAGACTTGAGTGGGTCACTCAAGGTCTGATTACAATCTATAAGTACGCCTCTCCTTAACTATTCCATTTACATTTGGCGCATCTATATTCAAAAGTTTTTAAACAATTTATCATGTGCCTAAAATGTATTGGCGCTTGCCCCACGCTCGCTTGACATTGACGATGCTCCTGCATCAAAAGAGCTTGCTTAAGACCATAAAGATATTTCTTAAGGAGACTAACAAGGCTAGAGTCATTATGGACCTAGCTAGGAGGTTGTTCCATGTAGATTTATTCTTGCAATTCTCCATGCAAGAAGGCATATTTAACATCCATCTGATGGACCTCCCATTTATGCGAGGCATCAAGGGAAAGAACAAGGCAGATGGAATTCATTTTGGCTATAGGGGAAAAGGTTTCATTATAGTCAATTCCTTCAACTTGGGAAAATCCTTTAGCAATTAACTAAGCCTTGTGTCTTTCAACACTTCCATATGATGCATACTTAGTTCTGTAGACCCATTTTCATATGACAAGTTTTATTCCTTTTGGAAGAGATTCAAGATCCCAAATATCGTTTTCCATTAAAGAATGATAATCTTCATTAAATGTTGTATCCCAATCTAGATGATCTGAAGCTTCTGCAAATGTCTTTGGATCATGAGTCTTTGAAACTTGAGACAAAAGAGAAAAGGCTTGTTGGAACTGTTAACACGTCTGACGCTGATCTAAAGGATCATCAACAATATCAACAACTGCTTCTCATGTTTAATAGACCCATCTAGGAAGCAGTGGAGCTAGAGCTGGTGTTGGTTCAAGTTCAAAGGACTCATCTAGAGGAAGGTGAGCAGAAGAAGGTGGATTTTCATCCTCACTGTCATCATCTAAAGAAGAAAATAGAACAGAAGAAGGCACAAATGATGAAGATGGATTGCAGTCCGAAGAAGGCACAAACACCGAATTATGATCGCAGGCCAAAGAAGGCACAAACGCTGAATTAGGCTCGTAGGCCAAGATATTTTCATCAAATTAACATCTCTTCTAATAATAAATTCATTACAATGTGGTTGAATAAGTCTATAACCTTTGACATCTTGAGAATAACCAACAAATATACACTTCTCACTTTTAGGCTACGATGCTTTCCTTTTCTCATCAGGAATGTGAACCCATACTATACTTCCAAATACATGGAAGTGACTTACATCTGGTTTAATTTTAGTCCAAGATTCTTTCAATGTTATATTTTTAAGAGCCTTTGTGGGAGTGTGATTTACTATGTAATTTTCATATTTAATGGCTTCCTCCCAATACTTTAGACTTAATCCCTTAGATTGGATCCTACAATTAACCATTTATTTTAATGTGCAGTTCTTTCTCTCAGAAACACCATTTTGTTGTGGTGTATATGGAAAAATGTGTTGCATTTGGATGCCCTGTGTAGTGCAGTAACTTGTAAAATTATTGTTCACATATTCACCTCCATTATCTGTTCTTAACCTTTGAATTTGATGTCTAGATTGCTTTTCTACAAGGGCCTTGTAGGCAAAAAACTTATCAAAAACTTCTCTCTTAAGTTTTAAGAAGTAAACCCAAGTACACCTGGAAAAGTCATCAATAAAAGTTAAGAAACACTTGCACCCAGAAAAGAAGGAGAAGAAAGAGGACCACAAAAATCATCATGAACAAGCTGCAAAGGGCCCGAGGCATCCCAAGAGTCACGTTTGTAAAAATTGTCCCAATGATGTTTTTCGAGAACACAACCGACACAAACACCATCTCTGCATGAAACAAGAGGAAGACTAGTCACCATCTGTTGATTACATAGTTGTTGCAATGAGCGATACTTTAGATGACCAAACCACTCATGCCAAATTATGCTCAAGTCATCGCTATGAGAAACAAAAACTAATGAAAAAGTTGATGACCCAAAGTTTTCAAACTTGTACAACCTGGTAATATCATTAGCAATTCTAGTTGCAAGAACATGCTTAGGATATTTTAGATCCTTGATTACAACTTGGTGAGGTGATAAATCTACGGTTTTACCTTCACCTGAATGAGTGATTTGATATACTAATAGAAGGTTACAAGAAAGACTTGGAACACATAATACATCATTGAAATGACCATTTTCTACTTGAATTGTTCCAGATCCTTCAACACTAAGAGATCTATCACCACCAACAAATATTTTCTTAGTGTTACATTCATTTAGAGCAGAAAATATGTCTTTATCCTTAGCTATATGATAATTTTCTTCAGAATCAATAAGCCACTCATCATAAGAAGAAGTGGAAGTTGTATTGAAGGAGAAACTAGAAGCAAAAAGTGCATGTCCATGAGAAGAAGAAGAAGAAGTAGAATCAATATTGATGTTGTGCTTCTTCATCGTTGCTTCTAAAGTTGCCATCTTCTTGAAACATTTGGACTCATCATGACCATCTTTATCACAAAAGTTGTAATGTCTTTCAGTCTTCTTATTTTTATATTTTGCTCCTTTGTCACCATTAGGAGCGGAAATTGTCTGAGTGGGTTTGGGACCCTTATGTTGCTTGTTGTTGTGGCGAGGATGTTTCTTCTTTGGATTATTGGGTTTATCTTTCGGATGGAAGACTAAGGCTTTGTTGGAGGTACCTGCAGTGTTGATCACTCCAGGTTGTACAAGCTTATCTTTCTCTCTAATCAAATCATCACAAAAGGACTCAAGAGTGGGTTTTTGATAAGTTGTCCCTAGAGCCTCTTTCATGGCATAAAAGGTAGATACAAACACATAATATGCACTACCTAGCTTAGAAAGA
>ML791839.1:109740-134947 GCA_009831015.1 Picea engelmannii
CCCCTTCCTGACATCCTTATTTGTGACCTCTCTCATTGGATTCCCTTCTTCACCCTAATCCTTATGGTACCTATCACTTATCAAATTATTAATTTTTTGGTGGACCCACTTTCCCTTCCATGCACCCTTATTTTGCTCCTATCCCATTCGATTCCTCTCTTTACACTAATTTTTGTGTTACCATTCACTAATAACCCTTTTTATGTGCAAACCGACCCACCCCTTTCCCTCCCTAATGACCCACACCTACAACCAAGATTGGGGTACTAGCATCACTTCCCTGGAAAATCTCAATGAGGAAAACATGAATGATATATTTTACCTTACTTCCAAAAGTTATAGCATAAATTCCTGGCTCGCCCCACTAGAATCACTTCTCACAGCAATGACCCACTCGACAAACATGTGTCAACAATCTCAAAAAGTAGTGAACAACTTGACCGCATTGTTTAATCAATCCCAAGATCCTTTCTTTTCTATACCACCTTTTAACCCTAAAGACATTAAATCCTCCCATTTCGCATCCTTTCATTCCAACCACTTTCCTAGAGTGGAGATGAACAAATTTGATGGCTCGGATCCCAAGGGCTAGGTCACTCAGATGGAACATTATTTCTCTTTGCATGACATTACTAATGACATAGCCAAACTCCATTATGGTGTTCGCTATCTATATCCTGAACGATGGAAATGGTGGAAATGGAGAAAAAATGCATTCCAAGGGTATGTAGCTTGGACACAATTTTTTGCAAAGTTTTATGAACACTTTCACATTTCCACCCACCATTTAGGTCGTTTGAACAAGTTGAAACACTATGGTATAGTGGAAGAATTTATAGCTATCTTTGAGCACTTGGATTTCCGCACGGAGGGTGGTTTAGATGTTTGTTTTAGGGAATGATTTATCAATGGCCTAAATGATTTTATAGATAAGCCTTTGTATGCACGTAAAACAATAATCCTCCAACAAGGAAATGATCTGAAACAATCATATTTTCATAACCTATTAACTAAAATAAGAAATGCAAAATCATTTCTTGATGATTTGGACATTCTCATGTCACGTGTTGATATGAGTTTTCCTTTTGTGGAAAATATTTTATTTCATTCATCAATCCACTTATTCCAGCCATCTTGCATCCCATTTTTATTCTCAGGTTGACTCCTTTACTTCCAAGTTCCTGGAAAAGATGCCATTGCATGGATTCCATACCTCATATTAAAGACCTTCTAACCCGGAAGGTATGGCTTCCTCCAATTCCCAACCTTTTCAATCCAACCCCTTTCATCGTGATCTGTGTCTTCCAAGAGTAGAGGTGAATGAATTTGATGGGTCAGATCCCACTGGTTGGGTCACTCAAGTGGAATATAACTTGTCCTTGAATGGAATCATTGATTACTTGGAAAAAATTCATTACAGTGTCTATATATGGATCCTTAACATTGGCAATGGTGACATTGGTGTAAAAAATCACACCAAGGATATGTTTCTTGGACACAATTTGTGGCCAAACTTTATTAACAGTTTGACATCGACACACACTCCTTGGGTCGTTTCATCAAATTGAAATAGTAAGGTACCGTGGAAGAGTTTATCGCCTCATTTGAGAAATTGGATTTTATAACAAAGGGCATGTCATACATTTTTTGGGGAATTCTTTATTAGTGGCCCCAACGATGAAATCTGAGCCTAGGTCCTCATGACTCACCCCCATAATTTGTTGGAATGTACCCAACATATCAAGGAAGCACAATAGGTTGTTTTTTCTTAGCACCACAAACCCTCTTTTCTTCCTCATCCTCACACCCCTAATCCTTCCCCTCATCCCACCCATCTCAAGATCCAGAAATGGTTGAACGTCAACTCAAGGGTCTTTGCTATAATTGTGATGAAAAATATTTTTCAGGGCATAAGTGTAACATAAGTTGTTTATGGACATCTCTGAGGATGTTTCTGATGAAGAGGTATAGGCTCCTCATGTGGCAAAGCTACCTAAGAAAAATGATCTCACTCCATCGATTGATCCACTAGAAGTTGAACCAGTCATTTCAGTGAATGACCTCATTGGATTCTATGTTCCCCAAGCCATCAAGCTAATTGGCTACATTAAAAATTGAAATGTCATCATCCTAATTGATAGTGGAAACACCCATAATTTTATTCATCGCCGCATTTATCAATAAACCAATTTCTATATCCATGTCGTCAACAATTTTCAAAACATGATTTCCAATGGCAGTTCCATGAAATGTGGGGGGAATTGTGAAAATGTTTGTCTCCAAATTGGTTACTACAACCTGAAATATCATATGTTTTCTATACACATGGGTGGTTTTGACATTGTTCTAGGTGCGGAATGGTCACACACTCTTGGTCCCATCCTCATGGATTTTAAGTAATTAACCATGCAATTTCAATAGGAAAGCTAGTGGTATAAGTTCCAAGGCATCACAACAAGCTCCCCTTAGATCACCAGTTCCCATCGAATGGAAAAGCTCCTAAAAAAAAGGTCATTCAAGAATTATTTCCCAAATCCATGACATTCAAGTAGTTCACACACCCTATGTGCATCATGAACTCCAATCTATCCTCGCCAAACACCAAACTATTTCTTCCACTCCCCATGGACTTTCACCTTCCTGTGGTGTTCATGATCATTCCATTCCTCCATTTCTGGACAATCTTCCTCCCATTGTTCGCCCTTATCGTCATCCCTTTTCCTAGAAGAATGAAATTGAGAAAACTGTTCAAGAATTGCTAGACGTGGGTGTCATATTCCCTAGAACTAGCCCCTATTCTTCTTCTATGGTCATGGTCCTCAAGAAAGAAGGCACATGGCGCATGTGTCTATACTTTCGTTGCCTCAACAAACTCACCATCAAATACAAGTTACCAATTCTTGTCATTGATGATCTATTGGATGAATTGAGTGGTGTTCAATACTTCACTAAACTTGATCTTTGTTTCAACTACCACCAAATACATAAGAAAGAGGAAGACATTCCCAAGATTGCATTTCAAACTCATGAGGGTCATGATGAGTTCTTTGTTATGCCCATGGGCCTGTGTAATACCCCCTCCACTTTCCAAAGTCTCATGAACCATGTCTTCCATCCTTTTATCCATGATTTTGTCTTATTTTTCTTTGATGATATTCTCATATATAGTCAAACATGGAAAAACCATCTTTCCCATGTGGATAAAGTTCTCCATCTACTTTCTCAACACCAACTTTTCCTCAAAAAATCTAAATGTCCCTTTGGCACCTTGAAAGTGGAGAACTTGGGTCATATTGTTAGCAAGGATGGTATAAGAGTGGATCCTGAGAAAATTGAATCTATGCAGGATTGGCCTCACCCCAAAAATCTCAAGAGCTTCCGTAGTTTTCTGGGTTTAATGAGCTTTTATCGCAAGTTTGTTCAGAATTATGGAAAAATTATATCCCCTCTCACTGCTCTCCTTAATAGGAATGCTTTCAATTGGAATCCAAAAACTGATCAATACTTCCACACACTGAAATAGGCTATGTAAACAACTCATGTCCTAGCCCTTCATGTTTTCAAGAAGAATTTTGTCCTAGAATGTGATGTTTCCAGGAAAGGAATTGTGGCAATCCTCATGCAGGAAGGACAACCTTTTGTCTTCACTAGAAAACAACTTTTGGAGTGAAATTTAGGCCAATCCATATATGATAAGGAAATGTTGTCTATTCTTCATGTCGTGGATATTTGATGCCATTAGCTATATGATCAATGCTTCCAAATTAAAACAAATCACTAAAGCCTTAAGCATTTTATAGAAAAATGAACTTCATCCCCAAAGAAAAAAAAAATGGGTGACCAATCTACTTGGATATGATTATGAGATAATTTACAAGAAGGGAAAATAAAATGTGGTTGTTGATGCTCTTTCTAGGAAGTATGAAGATGAAGGGTCCCTCTTTTCTCTCTCCTTCCTTGTACCAAATTGGCTCCAAGATGTTCACCAGGAATGGTTGCAAGACCGAAAAAATTCTTAGCATAATGACAAGATTCTCTACAAAGGCTATATGTATTTAAGAAAACAATTTCAACTTAAATATATGATGCTTTCAGAGCTTCATGCTTCCCCCACAACTGGGCATTGAAGGTTTACCAAAACCTATGAAAGGGTCAAACGTTATTTTTTTCTGGGATGGTATGAAATAGGATATTCAAAACTTTGTGGGTTAATGTGATGTTTGTCAATGAAACAAGGGAGAATCAGTCAAGGCCCCAGGTACACTAAAACCACTCTTTATTCCACCGACTATTTGACAATATATCTCTATGGATTTCATTGGTGGCTTACCTAAATTAGGAAATAAGTCAATCATCATGGTGGTAGTTGATCATCTTTCCAAATATGCTCATTTATGTGCCTTTCAACACCCATTCACCGCATCCATAGTGGCTCAAATTTTCATGGATAATATCTTCAAGCTTCATGGCATGCCTCATTCTATTGTCTCTGACAGAGATCCCACTTTCACCAGCCATTTTTGGAAAGATTTTTTTAGGCTCCAAGGAAACCAATTGCATCTTAGCACTGCCTATCATCCCTATACTGATGGCCAAACTAAAGTTGTCAATAATGTTTTGGAAACATATTTGAGTTTTTTTTCATTTGACAAACAAAATAAGTGGGCTCAATGGTTACCCATAGTTGAATGGTGGTACAACACATCTTACCATATAGCTACTCGAAAGACTCCTTTTGAAGAAGTATCTGGAAAAAATACACCATCGGATATCTCATACATACCAGGTGTCTCAAAGGTTCAGAACGTTGATAAAAATCTTAGAGTCCATGAGGCCATTCTTCGTACCCTCAAAGAAAATTTGGCCATGGCTCAAAATTACATGAAGAAACAAGTAGATCAAGGGAATCCTGAATGACAATTTGTTGAAAGGGACCAAGTGTTTCTTTTCTACAAACTTATAAGAATACGTCACTCAAATATAATCACTGACATAAACTTGCTCAAAACTTTTATAGTCCTTATGCAATTTTCAAGCGAGTGGGGAAGGTGGCCTACCAATTAGATTTTACTAGTCATTCTAAGCTCCATCATGTTTGTCATGTTGCATGCTTAAAGAAGGTTATTGAAACTAAGTTCCAAACTCAAACTAGTCTCCCTGAGTTGGATGAAGAAGGTTCCATTTGGTTCCATCCAAAAACAAAATTAGACCAGCGCGAGCATGATCTTTGCCAGCGCACCATGAAGGAAGTGTTAGTGCAGTGGAAAGATACAACTCCAAAGATCGCCACCTAGGAGTCAACCACCATTGTGCAATAGTTTCCTCATCTCAGACCTTGAGGAGAAGGTTATTCTTCAAGGGGGAGGGCATGTTAGGGTCCTAACTTCCCTAACTCCTCACATAGCTAGAATAATATATTTCTATGTAATAATGATCAACATTAGTTAATAAGGACTATTTAATAAATGTGAACAAGTCATTGTAAGAAAACCTAATAGAAGCTTCCACTTCTAGAAGGATCTTCCTCTAGAATGATATTCCTCTATAATGATATTTGGAAGATATGATTAGTATAAATAAGATTAGGAGGCATGAGAAGACTTTGACTCAAGAATTATTGTAATAGAACTCTACTTTGCTGGAGGTTTCCTACTCGAAGAGGACCAAGTACATCAAGGAACCAATCAATTGTTTGTAGATGGTGGGATTCACCTTCTCTGACTCAGAGGTGTTCAATTTCTTGAGATTTATAATCATGGGAGTGGCCATAGTTTTGTAGTCCTCCATCCCAAATATTTTAAGAATTTCAACTATATATTTTCCTTGACCAAGAAAAATATCACCCTCTGATTTCTAGACTTCTAAGACAAGAAAATAATGCATTATCCCCAAATATTCCATCCCAAATTATTTGTCTAAGTTGTTCTTGAAACTTTTAATTAGATTTTTTGTACCTGTCAAGAACAGGTCATCAACACATAGAACAAGAATGAGAACATCACTTTTATCTTTGAGTAGGTACAAATTTGAATTTTCATTGTGTTTAACAAACCCAATTCTATGGAGATAGTTCTCAATTCTAGAATACCACACCCTACGTTCCTACATGATTCTATAAAGAGCCTTTTTAATCGAAATACATGATTTCCTCTATCATGAACCTCAAATCCTCGTGGTTGTTCCAAATAGACTTCTTCCTCAATCTTCCCATTGAGAAATATTGTCTTGACATCCATCTAATGAATCTTCCACCCCATCTAAGTGGCAATGGACATTACTGCTTGAATGGAGGTATAATGAGCTACAAGAGAAAAGTTATCATCGTAGTCTAGTCCTTTGTATTGAGAGAAAACATGAGCTACAATCTAGCTTTGTAATTTTCAATGTTGCCATCTGTTTCATGCTTGGTCTTGAAGATCTAGTTGGAGCTTACCACATAATTTCCTTTCGGTCTTGGAACAATTTCCCATACTTCATTTTTCATTATTAAGGCATATTATTATACCATAGCATCTTTCCATACCTACTTCTTAACAGATTCCTCAAAGCTGGTAGGTTCAGACTCAATAATATCACTCATAAGTGAAACATATCTTGAGTATCTTTGAGGAGGTTTACTTGTTCTGGCTGAAGTCCTTGGGGATTTTACTTGTTCACTAGTTTCTTTCAATAATTGTTCTGCCCACTTTGGTTTTCTTTTATTGGAGGATTCTGACTGATCTTCCACATGTTCTTGATTATGTCCCTCAGTAGGAGATTATGTAGACTGAGGAGATGATGCTTCCTTCTTTCCACTGTTTTCCTAGTAGATGGAATGTACACCATGTAGGTTTTGTAAGTTTTACTATACCCAACAAGAATCCCTCTCTCTATCGGGGGATCCAACTTGGTCCGTTTATGTGTAGGAATATGTCAAAATACAAGACATCCAAATATATGTATATGTCTGATGTTGGGTTCTTCCCGGTGAAGGATTATTCTAGAGTTACATTTCCTAATACTCTGTTAGGACTCCTATTTTGAAGATATACTATAGTGTTACAAGATTCTGCCCAAAGGAACCTTGGAAGATCCTAATCATGCAACATTGCCTTTGTTTCCCCTACAATTGCTATGTTATTCCTTTCTGACACTCCATTCTGCTGAGGATTGTATGGAACTATTAAGTCCCTCTTAATTCCTTCTTTTGCACAAAATTTATTTAAGGCATGCGACGTGTATTCTCCTCCATTGTCTGATATGGGGACTTTTATCTTCTTCCTAGCTTGATTTTCAACAATAGCTTTAAACTCTTGAAACCTTCTAAGAACCTTTTTTCGGTGTTTTTCCTTTTAGAAAATAAATCCAAGTTTATCTTGAGAAGTCATCTATGAAGCTAATGTAATATATAAAATTTCCCCTTATAGAGAGAGATGACATGGGGCCACATATATCAGAATGGATCAGATATAAAATTCCTTTCGACCGATGATCACTTTTAGGAAATGGTGCTCTCATATATTTTCCTAGAGAACATCCTTTGCATACTACATGATGATATGTACTGAATGGAGGCATTCCTGTCACAATATTGCCCAAAATATTAAGGGCCCCATGACCAATATGATCCATCCTCTTGTGCCATAGTTCACTATCTCTACTACCACTGCTACTGGATAGAGCATAATGTGAGTCCAAATGAAGCTTGTACATTTTATCTTTTCTTACCCCAATGACTTACTCAAATTCTTTACACATATTCTTAGGCTTGATATAATCCCTTCGCTCCTTGAAGGATATTGAATATCCATTGTCTTCTAAGGTAGATACTAAGATCGTATTTTTCTTTAATCCAGGGACATAGAGAACATTTGAAAGGTAGAGATTTTTTCCTAACTCCCTTTCAAACTTTACAATTCCTATCCCTTTTGTATGATATGCAGAGTCATATCCCAGAATAATCTCAAAGCCAAAACCTTTTTCTTCAAGCTTATTGAAATAATGTTTATGACCAATCATATGAATGGATGCTCCACTATCAATATACCATACATATTTGGTTTGAGTACTCAACAAACAAGCCATGCAACTGTTGTCTTCCATTCCAACTCAATAGTGAAGTTGGGCTGCTTAGATCCTATGCTCTGATACCATGTAAAAATTATAGCACAAAATCATCTGAAAATACAAACTCAATGATCTGGAAATTCACATTTATGCTACAAATAAACACAATATTCAAAATAAAGAGAAACCAAATGAGAACAAATAATTTTACCCAGCTAACTTCTTCTGGTCAGATTATTTAATTTTGAGAATAATAGTACAGGGCATAAGTGTAAGTTTTAAACCTGTGAAGTAAAGCAATGCATACAGATTCTTAAGAAAAACAAAAATTAATCAATGGCTCATACACATAGTGCACAAAGATTTACGCTGGAAGCCCTTAACCAGGAGAAAACCAACCTTCCTTGGTGCAACACCTTTCAATTCTTTTTTGTATTAATTTCACCATTCACCATACAATATATACAATGTTTTAGGTATTTTGTAGCTACCAAAAACCTAATCCCTTAATCTATGATTAATTTAGAAAACCGCTAAAAATAGAAAAATCTACTAAAATAGCAAAAACTGCCTAGACGCATTTGTCGAATCTGACACGCTCACACAGACACATGAAAATAATATAACATATACCCAACAGTCCACCACTTTTTGTTTTATTTTCATACGAGGGTTGACAGGATTACATAGTCAACAATCCAGGGAAACAATGTCCATTATTACTCTACACCAAGAGAACTTCTTTGTGCTCACAGACTTTGTCAATAAATCTGCAACATTCTTCAAAGTGTCAAACTTTTCCAACAACACCTTCTTTTCTTCAACCATGTTTCTCACAAAGTGATACTGAACATCAATATGCTTTGTCTTTGAATTATAAGTTGGGTTCTTTGCCAGGAATATTTCACTCTGACTGTCACAATCTAATCTCACTACTTGTTGTACCAACCAATACTTGAACACAATCTCTGTAACCATATTGATTCCTTTCTTGCATGAGTGGATGCCATGTATTCAACTTTTGTAGTTTAGAGTGCCACTACAACCTATCTTTTTCTCATCCAATTGATTTCTCCTCCAAATAGGTTAAACACATACCCGCTTGTAGATCTTCTGTGATCTAGATCTCCAGCCCAGTCTGCATCAACAAAGTCATGTATGCCCACCACTCTGTCCAATCCTAGTCTTCCTTGGTAGCATAATCCATAACTGGTAGTTCCATGAAGATACCTAAAGACCCTCTTTAATATTGTCCAATGCTCCTTCTCTGGTTTTGACATATACCTGCTCAAAAATCCCACTGCATGTGCAATGTAGGTCTAGTACAAACCATTGCATACATCAAACTACCAACTGCACTGGCATACGAAACATGGGACATGTCCTATTATTCTTCCTGTTTCTTGGGACACTGATCTGAAAATAACTTTACACCTATAGGAATAGGAACCTTGACCGATATACTTCCATTCATACTAAACCTCTGCAATATCGTCTCAACATATTTTCTCTGATTCAACCAAAGTTTCATGTTTGCACGATCTCTTTTAATCTCCATTCCTAGAATGAAGTTAGTAGCATTGATATCCTTCATGTCAAATTTGGAGGGTAGTTGTGATTTCACCTCCTTGATAACATCCATGTTATTTCCTACCAACAACATGTCATCAACATAAAACACTACATAAATGAAGTGATTACCATCCTTCTTGGAATATACATAGTGATCATCCCTGCTTCTCACAAATCCCAATCGAAGGGTGTACGTGTCAAACTTTTGGTAACACATTCTAGGTGATTGCTTTAGACCATATATTGACTTCTTTAGCTTACAAACCAACTTTTTCTTTCCCTTCACTACAAATCCTTCTGGCTGCTTCATGTAGATTTCTTCTTCTAGATCCCCATGTAGGAATGCCATCTTCACATCCATCTATTCCACTTCATGATCAAAAGAAACAACAATAGATAAAATAAATCTAATAGACATTAACTTGGCAACAGGATAAAAAAATCTCACCAAAGTCAATTCCATCTACCCGGGAATAACCTTTTGCTACTAACCGTACTTTGTATTTCTACACTTTTCCTTCTGCATTAAACTTATTCTTAAACAACCATTTGCTACCAACAGATTTTCTTCCAGATGGAAAATCAACTATATCCCATGCCTCATTTTTATCCAAGGCATCCATTTCTTCAACCATGGCCTTCTTCCATTGTTTACTATCCTCTGAATTCATTGCTTCTCTGACAGTTATGGGATCATCATTAGTAATAGATAAAGAAAAATTTGAACAGACATCAGGTGAAATATACATTTTTGGTTGCCTTATTTCTCTCACTAATCTCCTCAATACTAGGGTATGAGGTTATTCTTCTTCTTCTGCCTCCATATTCTTTACATGATTCAAATTTTTCATCGTCCAACTCAAGATCTATTTTCTCAGGTTCTTATTGCCTTGGTAGGAATTCCTATTTGGAAACATCTTTTACCTCTCTAAAAACAACATCTCGACTATATACAGTCTTCTTAGTTTCTGGGTTCCAAATCTTATAACCTTTCACACCATCTTTATAACCAATAAAGATACACTTTTCATCTTTATTATCGAGCTGACTCCTATTTTCCTTTGGAACATGTACATAAGCATCATAACCAAATACTCTAAGATGTTCAAGAGAGGGTTTGTTTCCAGTCCATACCTCGTGTGGAATTTTATCATCCAATGCTGATGAGGTTGATCGATTGACCAGGTAACATGTTGTACCCACTACCTTTGCCCAGAATTCCTGTCCTAACTCGACACCACTAAGCATGATCCTTGATTTTTCCATCAGTGTCATGTTCATCCTTTCTGCAACTCCATTCTATTGCGGTGTGTATTGAGTAGTCTTATTCCTTGCTATACCGCACTTCTTACATAGTTCTTCGAATTCATTTCTGCAGAATTCTCCACCATTATCTGTCCTCAATACCTTTATTTTCTTTTATGTCTAATTTTCTACCAGAGCTTTAAACTCTTTAAATTTATCAAATACCTCAGATTTATTTCTAAGAAAATAAATCCATGTGTTCCTTTGGACCTATTCATGGACCTGTTCATGTTCATGTTCATAAATATATGAATGAAACATAATACACAGATTTACCTAGGGATGGAACATGAATAGGTCCAAACACATCATTGTGTATCAACTCTAAGATCCCCTTTGGTCTTGTAGCACCATATGGGAATATTACTCGATTTTGTTTACCATATATGAAATGTTCACAAAAATCAAAATCCAGAGTGCAATTAGACATACATTCAACCATACCTTTACCGTGTAGTGTTTGAAGGCCCTTTTCTCCAATATGACCTGGTATTTGATGCCACATCATGGTCTTCTTTTCAGGGACAGTATTGGTCTTGTCTCCTTAATTTCTCTGCTCAGGGAGAACATAGCTTTTACACCCATTAGTATAAGTTCTTCCCAACAACTTGTACAGATTTCCGCATCAAACTCCCCTCATCAACACCATTTTCCCTCGTACCATCTTGCAAGTGCCCTTTCCCAATACAGTATCCACTCTTGCATCATCCAACTTGCTTATAGATATTAGGCTCCTGGCTAGTGTTGGAATGTACAGAACCCCAGGGAGAGTTCTAATCCTTCCATATTTTAGCAACAACTTAACCATTCCATTTCCCATGATTTTTGCATTCAAGTCATCGCCTAGGAATACATCACCACCATCATATTTTTCATATTCACAGAGCCACTCCCTGTGAGGAGTCATATGATATGATGCACCTGATTCGATCAACCATACATCATGGTCTGCATGTGTACCTGTAGATGCCAGGTAAACATCACCAACTTCTTCAGTGGAGGTTTTCACCTCTGTGGAAGAGGTACTATTAGATCCCTTTGGTTTATCGACCTTCTTAGACTTGCAATCTTTCTTATAATGCCCTGTTTTACCACACTTCCAAAAATTTTTCAAATATTTTCCTAGAGACTTAGATCTACCTGCAGATTTAGATCTCCCCCCCCCGAAGACTTACCAAGATTCTTGTATTTGGTATGGCCTATTACAAATAAATCATATGTGTTATGAACATCCATGCTTTTCCACCTCATCTCTTCAGATAACAAGGATGCAACTTCATCCTCATACTTCAATGTAGATTGAGTGGTACTACCAATTGCTACAACCAGATTATCCCAAGAGCCTGGAAAATAACATATCAAAGTAATACACTTATCTTCTTCTACAATCATAATATTAACAGATACAAGTTGACTTACTAGAGTATTAAAGGCATTTAGATGTTCTGTCACAGAATCTCCTTCTTCCATCCTAAGATGATACAACTTCTTTTAAAGAAACAACTTGTTTACTAGGAACTTTGATTGATACAAATCCCCTAACTTATCCCATAGTTTCTTGGCTGTAGATTCTCCTTAGACATTCAATAACATCAAATCTGCCAGGAAGAGTCGAATAATACTCCTTGCTCTTCTGTCCAACTTCTCCCAATCTTCCTTCGACATACCAATAGGTGGTGTACTNNTTCGACTGTGTGTCAGTAGGTTGCGTACCAATAGGTTGTGTACCAACCGATTGTGTGCCAGTAGGCTGCGTACCAGTAGGTTGTGTACTAGGATCCACAATGATCCATTGTTCTTTGTCTACAAGAAGGTCCTCCATATTGAGCTCCCATAGATCAAAGTTTTTTACCCTTGAACTTATCTATCTCGATTCTAGAAGAGCTCACCATTCCTCTTTCTACACTTGAAACACCACTACAAAAGCTCCCACTAAACCCAGGTTTATCACAAACCCAAGATAAACTTGATCTACCAAGACCGAGCCAAACCCTCAGCAACAAAGGTGTCCCTCTGATGCCAAAAACGAGCTTTGATACCACATGTAAGTTTTAAACCTGTGAAGTAAATAAATTCATATAGTTCCATAAGAAAAACTAAAATTAATCAATGGCTCATACACATAGTACACAGAGATTTATGATGGAAGCCCTTAACTGGGAGAAAACCGACCTTCCTTGGTGCCGCACCTTTCAACTCTTTTTTGCATTAATTTCACCATTCACCATACAATATATACAATGTTTTAGGTATTCCGTAGCTACCAAAACCCTAATCCCTTAATCCAGGATTAATTTAGAAAACCACTAAAAATAGAAAAATCCGCTAAAATAGAAAAAACCGCCCCAAAAATTTTTTTGGGACACTACGCGTAACCAGGGGAGCCAAACATGCCCCCCCACTGGGATCCCCCCCCAGGAAATCACCCAACACACACGACACAAAGAGCGAGGGAAGTTGGGATCGTCAGACGCAGTTGTCGAATCTCATGCACCCACACACACACATGCAAAGAATATAACATATACCCAACAATAATATCTCTTATCTCAAATCTTAAATAATCCTCCCTAATCAGATTTATGCATGTACAAATATACCCTAGGTCTTTCCATATATACAGATTGAGTCCCTTATTCTTCTTGATAGTACGAATTAGCATTACTTTCCCTTCTATTGTACATATCAATCTGGACTCCTCGTTGGTTGAGTGAATCAGATGTATTCATCTTCTGGATGTACATATCAGGTTGTACTACCTGTAGATTGTATGGGTCTTTCCCCTGTATTTCGAGATATCAAACCTAGCTCGGCCTCTCCTCTTTAGTCTTGGCCCTA
Organism: Picea engelmannii; assembly: GCA_009831015.1. Classification (NCBI taxonomy): domain Eukaryota; kingdom Viridiplantae; phylum Streptophyta; class Pinopsida; order Pinales; family Pinaceae; genus Picea; species Picea engelmannii. The sequence continues at coordinate 123,502 of ML791839.1, forward strand.
ACTCAAATTACATTTAGCAAATAAATCATTCCCCTTAACAAATTGATTCATTGCCCAATAGAAATATCAAACATCTTTTTATACTTGAAGTTGATCCATGTGAAAGAATGAGAAATAATCTTAGCCATTAAATCTAGATCATGATCAATGGATGGAACTTAATCTCTTGATGAGACAAATTAAATGTACTTTTTGAGTTCTCACAACTTAGAGAACCTTTCTTCACTATAATATTCTAACAAACCAAAGCACTGAACTTCATCAACCCAATGTTTTCTTGCAAAAATAAAACTACTTCGACTGCTTGGAGTAGTTCAAGTAGTCTTTGTAGTCCTTGAAGTATGATTCCTTTCATTCTTATTGGATGTCTTCTGGTCCATGTCTTTCATTCTCCTTCAAAATCTTCTTTTTCATCGATGGTGTATCATATTGAAAAGGCTCATTCTAGGTATTATGAACATCAGGCCTATTATAACACCACTTTGGCCTTGACTGATGGAGGTTCTCAGAAAAATCAACTTGTTTGAGCCCTTTAGGTTCATTCACGTCAAATCTCAATCCCATCAATTGAGCCCACCTTGATAAGGGAATGTTGGATTTCGTTAATTGTTGGTGGATTTCTAAGGAATAGCAACAATTCAACAAAAACGGGAGAAAACAATTTCAATTTGTGGAATGATACGTCCAACTTGGAACATGTGAGTAGTTTTTGCTTCAAAACTTACCCCATAACAAGATCTAACTCTTTTACCTACTTCATATTTGAGAAATGGTTCCCTCAGAGCCTCCCACTAGTCCATGTCTTCTGGAAACCCAACAGTTTGGCGTGAAACTCTACTTCGCACAAACTCTAGCCTTTTTTGAGGAGGACAAGGCAGGGGTGCTCCATCCCAACATGGATATCCTTCTCTTGTCTTCCTATGGAATTGTCCATATTTATGATAAACAATCTGCATATTACTCAAACTAAAACATCCCATAGAATAAATAATATCTTAAAATTTTCCTCCAAACTGTGTATATTGTTCTTGATGCAATGATGTGAATTAACCATATTGATTGTTGTTATATATATATATATATATATATATATATATATATATATATATATATATATATATATATATATATATAACCCTTTCATTTTCGTCTCTACATAGAGTTTTAAAAATAAATCAATAAACCTGTAATTTCCTAAATATTGGAGTATGTTTTGACCTCATACACCTGTCTTGTGAAGTGTATTCGTTTATTTATTTATTTTTCTCTGCTTTTGTACATAGAAGTTGTTACAATCCTAATCACGAGACTTTCCCATCCAACCTCATTGATGTTATTAGTATTTGCACCAATCACAGATGTGCCTCTGAAAATTTATCCACATTAAGCCACTATATTGAATGCAAGCTCCAAGCAAGTGTACTTCATATCCTTGCATGCTTGTGCACTAACTTACAATCTCCTCTTCAAACATAATTGTTGTTCACAAGTTTAATAAGAATTGGATTCCAAATTTTAATTCCTCTTATGCAATACCCCTAGGCTGAACCCCAATTGTACATATAAATATGAATGAACATATAGGCTGGTGAGCCAGAATAGTTTGGGCCAGGGTGCCTATGTGGGTATTAGGATGGGTTCCAGATGCTAAATGGCTAGGGAGACATCATTGTAATATATAATCACATGCAAACACTAATGAAAACACATCATTATTGTAGACCGACCATGTAAAAGAGTATGGGGGGATAAACTCCACTTGTAATGTACCCATCCACCCTTGCTAGGTCACGTAATGCAAAAATATCTTGTCATTATTTCTAAGAACACTTTATAACATACCCAACCACCAACTTGGCTATGCCACTTAAAATTTCTAAACTTTGATACCACACTGTAATATTTCCATTACCGACAACTCTACAAAATTGCTATGATACTAATTAAAACATATAAATAATCAACCATGCATAGTTATATACATAATCATAACATAAATATACATGCAACATAAACAGGATAAAACCATGAAAGAAAATGCATAATTTTTATTGAAACACATGATTTAACACACAAATGAGACTTATCTTTGATTAAAGGACACCAACTGTGTGCAAACCTTCCACGTTCCTCCCCGCCTTAGACTGAATTGCTCATAAGTCTTAGTATTGGGTCACCCTCGTGCTAGGAATAAAATCCACATGGGTAAGGTCTCCTAACCAGAATAAAGTATCACATTCTATAGGAAACTCAATCACATGTAACTTAGTCACAGGTGACTCAATCATAGGAAATTTCGTCACAGGTGTTAATTCATACTGATAGCCTACAGTCCCTCATTCCCCACATGCATGTCCCACCCCAGGAAGTGTGTCTCTTCTCTGCTCAACAGTCCTTCGGCTTACCCACTTCTCTTCTAGGGCTTCAACAATAGGGCGAACATGAAGTCTCATAGCATTGTCGGTGCAGTTTGGCACCTCGGGAAATAATTCCTAGAAATTATCTCACCTGGAGAGAATGCAATGTACTACGGACTTGAAAACCTGCCTCTTCAGTCCATCTCTCCAAGATAATAAATGTACATATATCTGTGTAGTAACAACAAGGTTTTATGACAGTAACAACAGGCTCATAACCATCCCCTGATGATCGAAGCATGATCCACCAAAATGTACTAAGTCCAAACTATATGAATGCATGTCCCAAATTGACACTTGTCATGTTGAGAACTGCCTTCAGTCCACATGTCCCCCTCCTTCGGACTTAGGATAAAATAATATCCATACTTTATACTTTAAGGAATATTAATATAATATTCATTTTTTGGGTTTAAGCCCCCTTAACCTCAACTAGTGGATTTCCCCCCCCATACTCTTTTACATTGTTGGTTTTCCACAGTGATGTATTTTAATTATATTTTACATATGATTACATTTACAATTTCAGTACAATAATACTAGTTTTTTGCATCCAGGCTCACTAGCATCAACATACAAAGATCCTACACTAAACTAGTGTGCACAGAACATCTGGGATGTGAGCACTCTTCTTTCAGTGTGCCACCCTTACGCACTTACACAGGTGTGTGTTACAACATGACGTATATACAAAAGGCTCTCTGGCCTCCAAAATCGTGCACTAATCTGGTGTGCACTGAATCCTGGAATGTGTGCATTCTTCTTTTTAGTGCACCACCCTTATGCACTTACATCGATGCGCATTGTGTACATGGAGTTGTTCCTCATTTAGTGTGCCATTGTTGCACACTTACACATGTGTGCGATGTGTACATGGATTTGTTCCTCATTTAGTGTGCCATTCCTGCGCTCTTGCACAAGTGCACGTTGTGTACATTAAAATTCGCGCTATATTCATTTAAACTGTGTGCACTCCTCTTGATGTGAGATTCACGCACACTAACTCAATGCGTCCAGTACCAAACCAAGATATTGTTCCTTTGTATCACCAACTTATACGTAAATTATAGTTACATTTATATGTACACTTGGGGTTCAACCTAGGGGTATTACATTCCCCTCCTCCTTATTTATGCATTGTCCTCAGTGCAGTATATACACATAAATAACCAAAATTTTAAAAGTCTTCAAAAGTATATGGGTATTCTTCCCGCATAGCATCCTCATGTTCCCAATTTGTATCTTCAAGGACATATTGGGTCCCTTGGAAGTTTACTAGCGCTATGGCTTGATTCCAAAACTGTTTGATCTTTTGATCCAATATGCACACTGGATGCACTTGAAAATCACCTTCTTTCTCCACCTGAATCACATTCCAATCAATAACATGATAAGTATAAAGTACATATCTTTTAATAAATGATACATGGAATACATTATGAATGCACATTGATGCAAAAAAGGAAAGCATGTATGTTATAGGCCCAATCATTTCCAGGATTTCAAATGGCCCACAAAAATGAGCTGTCAGCTTTAAGAAATTTCCCAACTTTAGGGAAATTTTGTTGGCCTTTAATTTCAAGAACACATGGTCACCCACATTAAATTCCTTGTGATTTCTTCCCTTATCGACATAGCTTTACAACTTGTCATGGGAAGCCTTTAAATTATGTTTTATTTTCATCATCTTCTCTTCCATTTCCCTAAGTAGTTCTAGCCCAACCATTGTGTGATCTATTGGGTTTTCCCATCTCACTGTCGTGTTGCATTTTTTGCCATAAAGTGCCTCAAATGGCCTCATCTTTAGGGATTATTGGTACCCATTGTTGTAAGAAAATTCTACCAAGTGCAAATAATCCTCCCATTTGGATCGTTAATCCATCACATACATCATCAACATATCTTCTATCACCTTATTTACCCTTTCTATATGCCCATCTGACTATGGGTGATAAGTTGTGATAAAATGCAGATTTGTTCCAAATACCTTGAATAATCCTTTCCAAAAATTTGAAGTAAATTTGGATCTTTATCAGACACAATTGTCTTGGGCATTCATGTAATCCAACTATTTCTTTCAGATAAATATCGACTATTTTAACTTTCTTGTGAGTGAGATTTACTGGAATAAAATGGGTATATTTGGTACGATTATCAACCACTACCATGATAGAATCATGCTACTTGCTAGTTCTTGGTAGTTTATGTGAAAAATCCTCCTAAAACCCAACACTTAACAGTTTATTAATTTTCTATTCTTTAATAATTGAATCAACTAGGTAATTTTCTTCACAAAACTTAAATATGCAACATAAATAATAACTAGGATCTAACAATAAAGAAACAACAACAATCACACAAAATTACACAATATTTTTTGGACAATAATCACCGGAAAAACTCAAAATGTGAAAACCGGTACAACAAATTTCAAGTTTTTTTTACAGCAGTAGGAAAATATAGATATCTCTTACAAGATGAGTCGACCTCCTCAAGAAGTGATAAAAAGTATCAACGTTACAATTTTCTAGGCTTAGTATATCCTTTATCGAGTCTTTGGAACATAAACTCTTTAGATTAGAAGGTTGGGTCTCCCACAACGTCTCCCTCAAATAGTGACCTGTGTAACCCACATCCTCTCCTCAACATCCCCTTTTACAGTAATCTTCGGATTTGGAAAATAGCCTCTACAACACCTAGAGTGTGGTCGCCCTCTTCTCAAGATTTCCTTTGTATTTCTTGCAATCCACCACTTCAAACCCTAGCTTAATCCCTCTCTATAAGTTCTAGATCGAGCCTCCAACTCAACTGATGCACCCGTCCTCCTAGTCGACCTCCTATTATGTTATTGAGCAAGTGAAAACCCTAAATCATCAATGAGATCTATGGATGATATCTAATCTTTGCCTCTCAAAGAAATGGATGGTCCAGATTAAAAGATTCATCACTTAAATTTTTGACTTTTTAACTTTAGAAAAGAACTCAATAAGTCAACATTAAATTTAAAAATCTAATGTGACTTTTTCATAAGTTATACTTTAAGAAAGCATTAATACATCAACTAGGAAGTTTCATTGTCCTCTCCTAGGTTGGAACACAAGACAAGAAGAAGACCTTTGTCGCTACACTCTTCTCAACACTCCCTCTTAGTGAGGAAGGGATTATGTCTCAACCCCATCTAATCTCTAAACTTCTCAAAATTTTGTCTACTCAGTGCCTTGGTAAAGATGCCTACCATTTTCTCATCATTCTGTATGCAACCAAGCCTCACAGATCCTCTTTGTACACAATCCCGGATGCAGTGATACATGATATCGATGTGCTTGCTATGATCATGAAACATTGGATTCTCAGAGATCTTGATGCAACTTCGATTGTCACAGTGAATCACAATAGCTTCTAGCTCTTGCCTGAATAAACCCAAAATTAACTTCCTTAGACACATTGCCTCACATGTTGCCAAACTATTTCCCATATACTCTGCCTCAGTAGAGCTCAATTCCATTGATCTTTGCTTCCTGTTGAACCAGGAAATGATGCCTAATCCAATGTTGAAGCAATAACATGGAGTACACTTCTTGTCCTCTACACATCCTTCCCAATCAACATCAATAAAACCTGTTAATGTCACTCCACCACTATGCTCATAAAATAGCTCGTACTCCACTGTCCCTCTAATATAGTGAAGCACATGCTTTATAGAAATACAATGTACTCTTCGAAGGTCCACCACAAACTGACTCAAAGAGTTTACTTCAAAGTTGATATATGGCCGAGTATTGACCAGATACATGAGAGATCCAATCAACTGACGATAGACAGTGGGGTCTACTATCTTCAAATCTGATGCATGTTGACAACCAAGAGTGTAACATAATACTCCTGCCTACAAATGGGTTGCAATGGCTATTTATTTATATAAATATACTTAATAATATACTAGATAGGTGGGACCCCCTTGTAGATCATGGTGAAAAAGAAAATCTTCTCTGAATTGCATTCATGACAACTTTACGAAGCATATTATAGTTTGAGAAAAACACAAGGAATTCGAATAAATTTTCATATGAAATCAATGATGATAAAGCATGGAAATTTTAAAACAAGAAAAGAAGTCACAAGCACTTTAGTTATAACTGCTATACATCTGCTTTGACATATGATTTAAATTTTGGACTCCAACTCACACTCACATTGGTTATAATATATTGCATTCATGGTATATTGTGGACAATAGTTATGGTTTATGCAATTGTTCGAGGTCAATCAATCCTTGCAAAGTGGAACTTGTTAGAAATATGGGACATATTATATAATTGATGCTGGTATAAAACTATAGTATAGAGAGTTTTCATTTCAATTTGGCAAAAGGAAGTGACATGTTGGATTTGAATTAAACTTTATTAATGCAAATGATCAATTTTGGATGCACTCAACCCTAGATATGGTTGATGGTAATCAATGAGTGGGTGGAGAAGTGACGTGCATTTACTGCACATCATTCTTACCCACCTCGAGCTCACCACCCTCACCTTGTCGCACATTTTGGTTGCTATGGTTATTTTTCCTCAGTTTCGCTCGACATTTGGAGAATAGTGGTGGTACTTAGTTCTTTTCAACACTTTCCTCACATATATGGTAAATCTCTCCCTTCCATTCATCATTCTAGCCTCACTCTGGATAGAATCTCTATGTTGGCTCTTAGAATTCATATGCAGAGTGCTTTCTTTCTTAAAGATATGGTGGTTGAATGTGTATTTTGTCTATGCAAATGATATTGCTTGGAATTTCAAATGTTGCAAATTGGAATTTGTTTATATTCTCCTTCATGTTGAAAGTATTCGGTTATGATTGCACCCAGCATGAATGACTGGTTATTGTTTCTCTTTGTTGTTTATAGAGTTATGGCAATTTTTGTTTTTTATCACCCACATCCCGAGATAGAATTGTGGAGGTTTTTTATGATAAACAAATGAGATGTTCAGTTATGGGTTCTTTCAATGTAGTATTATTACCTCCTCCTCTACTCATGGGGCCTTGTTTCCCTGTCAAGTTGCCATTTTGACAATTCGAATGTATGCAAAGTCTAGTCCTACCTGGAGACCACCTTTGAAATCACTGTGTCAAACCTTGTTGGAAATTTTGGTTTCATGTTACAAAACCCACTTGTCGAGTTGTCTCACTCAACTGTTGTTATGAACTAGTTCTCCTTTTTCGTGGATGTTGCAAGCTTGAACTGGAATTCTGAATTGGTTATGTGTTAACCTGACAGTGAAAGGATTCATTACTTGCATATCTCTTTGGTCCATGGGATGATTACCTACAAGAGTTTTGGTCATTTTCGAAGACTGTATAATGAATAAAAGAAAAGAATGTCAAGGTTTTGAACCCGACCCGCCACATAGAAATACTGGAAGTTGTTACCAACCTCATATGTTGAGTATTTTTTGGCCTATGTTACACTCCATTATGCACTGGATGTGGTTTATTTTAATTAATGAAATGTTTATGTTTACAATCTATCATGTGAAAAGAACTCTGCAAATAAAAGAAATAAATTGTACAGTGGGAAGGAATTGGTTATAGTTGTTTTGGCTCGGTGATGTTTGTAGTCATTTGATTTTTAGAAAAAGGAAAAGTAACCAGCTAATAAAATAAAGGGTCTCGAACCCAAGCTATTGTACATAAATTTAATTTGGTTGATTTAAATATTAAATTTAAATGGCATGTTCTTTTTCTCGGCCTCCCATGTCTACTCTAAGTGCTTTGCATATGATCGTTGATAGTTGGAATTATGGACAGTCTGTCTATAAATTGTGTTGTTGTTTGAAGAAGAAATATAGGAAATGACTGACTGAGTTTGACAGACCTGGAGAATTTCTTTGGGTTTGATATAGAAGTTGTCGTGTCTTTAACTTTGAGATTGCCTACAGTTTAAGATGTTGTTTTTTCAATTAGGGGTATGTTGTTTTAAAATAACAAATGTTGTTTTATTTAATGGAATAGTGTCCATTTCATTTCTCGTTCATTATACCATTTTTTGCTCCTTACAAGCCCACCATATTCCCAGATTCATTTTTAATTCCTTGTTTGTTATTGTAAATGGCAGTTCAAAATAAATAATGAAAAGGAGAAGGAAGTGACTGGTGTTTAAATTGCAAATGGAAGTCTTTTTTTGATATGGACGTTGCATCTATGTTGCTTGAACAGTATCCGCTGGTGGTCCCTATCCATGCTACCACTTTTCATTCATTACCAACTCTTCATCTTCCCAATAACCCTATCATTCCATGTTCAATAGAAATTAATTATTGATTTATGTGATATGATGAATGGATTGATTTCATGTGCTTCTATTGAGGATGATAGAGCCAACCTTTGATTTTATTTAGGTAGGGTTGATGCATGGGCTGTCAAGAGTTTTCATAACTAATTGGAACATTTCTTTAGGATGAGATTTTTAAGCAGAGGTAGTAATATCAGAGGTAATATAGGTAGGGGAAATTGGAATAGGGGTCATAGAAGACCTCGGTTCTCCATACATTTTGATGTTGAACCCCAAGAATTGAATTATATTTTCCAAGCTAGGTCCTTCAACCTAGTAGGCCAAGGGATCTTACAACCCTGACCTCAAAGACTACCATTCCAAGCACATCAAAACTTCTTCAACATCTCAGTCCCTCCTCATGTATTAATGTGACCAGAACCACCTGCTGACGATTGTTGGAAAGAGATTGTTCACCATCCTATTTTTCATCACCACGGTTGGCCTACTGCTTCTTTTTTATTACCCCCTCCACCACCAAAGAATCAAATATCCCAAGTTGATCATGATGTATCACCCGTGCAGTGATCTCATCCTAGTAAGAGGTTAAAAATATATGTCCTCAAGCTTGTGCAAGACAAGGGAAAAGGAGTAGCCACTCCATCTAGCTCATCCAAAGAATATTCCAAATCTATGTCTTCTCGCCTTCATCTTAAGGATGATTGTTCTCATGTTATCATTGCAGTTCAACCTCAAGGTTCCAACCAGCCAAAGGTTGCCAAAAAAAATTCAAAAGGGGACAACAGTGAAAAGAGGCCAAATGCCTCCCACAATAAATATGGTTTTTGACAATGGTTAATGTTAATTTTCATGTTAAAGACAATATTTTTACTTTGACAAAGTTTTGGACAGCAAGCATATGTTTAGGCAGTTTTTTTGGGATGGCATGAATATGATACTTTTGGATATGGTCATATTATATTTTGTTGATATTAAAATACTTGATCATAATTATGAAAATGGGAGTTACAAGGAGGATATATTTGAAATAAAATGATTGAGTTTTATATTTGATTATTTGATGATTATTAAAAGAACTTATTGGGAGTCACAATGGGTCCCACCTATTTAGTTATTATTAATTAAGAAATTTATTTATATGTACTATTATTACTTGTCTCAACTAATTAGTTAAGCTAATTTGACTTAACAAAATAAAGGTAGTTGAACTAACCTAACTTATTGAGAAGGAATAAAATCTCAATGAGATGAGGAGACAAGGGGAGAGAATAGAAGGGGAACTACAACCACAAGGTTTGCTCTATACTAGTGAGATACTTTCAACTTTCATTCATTCTGAGTTTACTAGAAATATTAATCCTCTTTTTGACAACAGGGTCTTATTGAAGGCATCAGGATTCAAAAACCGGATCACATATTTCAGCAGCTTGTTTTAAAGGTGTATGATTTATCTTTGGCAGTCTGTGTATTTTTGTTTGTGCATGAATTGAATTTCATGTCTGATAAAGAATATCTTGCAGAGTCAAGTGAAAACATTTTGTAGCAAGTTGATCCAAATATTTATCTTTGGTTTTCTTCCTGTTGTCAGAGTCTTTTTGTATGGTGCCCATCAGAGGCTTCTAAATTTGACTTTGGTCCCTACCCTCGCAGGGGTTTGTAGAGAGAACTGAGTTTTTGTATCTGATAATGAAATAAATGAAAAATTAGATTATTGTTTCAATCTCACACACGTGTTTTAATGATCTGGTTCATTCTTTTTCTTTTATCTCCATGTACACATTTGTATAATTTTTGTACACATTCATGTAACTTTGTTTAAGTTTATTTCTTTTACATTATTATATTTACACATAAAACTAGCCTTGATCCTTTGTATTTAATACTTGTGGACTGAGCGATTTTTTTTGAGGCTATAAACCTTGGGTAACATTCCCAACTATCTCGTCTTATCCTGACAAGATATGAAAATGCTTGAGTAAGGTTTTCCATACCTTTTCCTCAACATTTATTTGGCAACCATACTAGGGAGATCTTCCATATCTCTCTGGTTGATTGTATTCACAATTATCTTCAAATTTGTTTGTTTTGTGTAAGTACTCCTTGACTAATTTATTTTCCATGAAAGTACATGTTACAAGATAGCCCAATATTCGAAACGGTCTTAACGACCAAACTAGCATTGCTTTGACCTTATTCAACACCATTTGAGAAACTGCTAGTACTCATGTTGAACTTGAATGCTCTTGGGAAGTAATTGAAATAGATATAAGTATATGTGAACACTGGGAAGCCAGGAAAAGGCAGCCCATAAATCAGCAGTAAATTCTCTTTTCCTAAATATTTTGTTTTCCTTTCATGTCCTTATTGTAGGAAAATCTCCCTGCGGACAGGTAGATCACCTCTAAGTCTTGACCTTAACCCTAGACAGAAAAATGCTTAATGTGGACACTGAATTTCTTCCAAATCTACCTAAACTAACATACGAGAAGGAAGGATGGTAGAAGTACCTGTTATCTACGTTTGTCCCTGCACGCTCCGAGTTGCGCTCCAATCCTTTGCTCCTCGTTGAGTTCTGCAGACAAAGCAAGATACGACCACTTCCTACTCTATTGATATTAGCTTGAAAATAGATCTATCACTGAATGATAAGTTCATGTAACATCAGACACAAACTAGAAAGAAACAGGCCAAGCGTGTCATATTAATGAGAATAACGACAGCAGTACTTACAATCGTAGATGCG